>CM060947.1:178151933-178476933 GCA_030765055.1 Mantis religiosa
TAAGAGTTACGTCGTATAATTGTCAAACCATGAAATAACAATAGGGTTTCCAATAAGAACAGATCACTTAAGGATATATTTAAATAACTCGTACACTAACAGAAATTCCAGAGGCACCAAATGCACACCCCCAGATGCACGTAAACATAAATCACAAGAAAATAATGTAATATTGAAATAGATTATTAAAGGATAATCTAAATTCAATTTGTGGCAGAGATTACAAGCAATTCACAATGAAACACCCAGTCTTACTTTCTCTATCACGTACACAGAGAAAGTATTCCATTGTATCCAAAAATCCAATGCCAAGATTTTAATGGAAATAATTTTTCAGACCTACTGAACCCCCCCCCCCAATTTTTTTTTATAGAAATCATATGTTTTGTGTGTAGGGAGAAAAGAAAAGTCGGTTGAATATTAAACATAATATTGAAGTTCAACGTTTTTAAGGATGCGACAAGAAAATCCTCCACCCCAAATTATCCTCTGTATGGAAAATTTTGATTTTCTCAAAAACAGCACGGTAGATTAATTATAATATATTTTCATGAGATATGAAATAGACTCTTGGACTCCTCCCGCCCCCCCATAAAAAAAGAGAGCATACTCTAGAAGCGCCTCTAAATCCATTTTCACCACCACCGGTTTACATTGGTGTCGCGGAAAGCGTTCTCGTCCATATTCACATAGAGAATCCTTTCTTTCTTCTCATACTGTAATATGTGCGAAAATTGAGTCTCATAATTGACTTATAATTGGTTCTCAGTTACTAAACGTGTACAGATAGCCGAGCGGTTATAGACAAATATGTAGGAGCTTAGACCTACAAAGGTTCGAAACCCAGACATCATTTTGATTTTTTAATTGTAGAAATACGATATGTATATTACACACATTGTAATATAACTTCCAATTTTTAATGTTTATTTAATTTTATGGCATTTATGCTCACATATAAAAACTGAAACACTCTACTCTGTTTTTGAACTAACTTAAATGATTTATTCCTATATGTAAACTGGAAATTAACTTAGTATCGAGTATGTAAAACCCCTGCTTCTATTGCTGCTCTCATTCTACTTGGCATGGATGAGACCAAATGCCTAGTGAGATTTTTCAGAAGATACTTCGCATATGACAGCAACACTTATAACATGAAATGAGCTCTAATGTTTACACAATTAATATTAAGGCATTTTTATAATTACATTGCATTTAATTTTAAAACAACAGAATATGTTATTTGCGTTTTTATAAATGAATGTGTTAAAATATTATTTATCTTTTCAACAAGAACATAAGGCATTGCTATTAAAGTAACTATAATAAAAAGATGCATGCACATCAAGGACTTGAACACATGTAGGTCCACTTACGAGACACGTGCGCTTTACCGCTTGGCTACCATGCATACGGCCAAGCCGCAAGGCAAATCCCTATTACATAGCTTTGAAATGAAGCCAGGGTTGTATCAAAGCGTATATTGGAAAAATTAATTGTCATTTCGCACTAGCCGTGTTTAGTCCAAAGTATAGAAAGATAGGATTCAAATCATTGAACTTACATTCTGAAAGCAAGTTTTTTCTACCTTTCCAAAGCGTATATTTAGAACGCAGCGTTAGTAAATTCTTCTGATGTTTTCCAAATCAAACTTTGTTTCTGTTAACTGCTTTTTTTCTCTTTTTTCTGAGGCTGTATATATATTGTATTTTCTGGGAATTACTTCAGAAGTCCTTTTTATTCCGAACGACTTTTGCATAATAGGTAAACTATAAGAGATGATAAAATTTTACTACACAAAAATGCAGATCTCGTTAAAGCACAAAATTTATATAAAGCTCTACTTGTGGCGAAAAACAATTTCTGGATATTACTCGTTATTGGTTTGAATTTTAAAATAGTTATATCTTTTCCAAACAGGAAGTCGTTATTTTTTTATATCCTGGTCATCCAAAGAGGATGAAATGTTCAAAGACTTCACATAACTACGAGTTCTTAAACGACTTGAATATTGCTTATGGCCTACTGTATTCCGTTATTACGCAGTAATTTCACTAATCTGCAATGAAATATGCATTAATTTTTGCAAATGGTTTTTTCAATTAAGATGAATTAGGTACATGAGTAAGCGTTTGTAAAAACAAGAGAACATCATGCGAGTACAGCACTTGCGATTTTTAAACATTACTGTGACAATGAAACACAGCTAGGCGTTTTACCTTAAACGATAGCTATAAATTTAAAGAAGTGGCTATACCGATTTTTGGCTTCAATTAACTATTACAAATAATTTTCTTAAAACGAAATACTACCTCTGTTTATGGAAATAATAATTTCTTCCACACTAGCCGTGTGTAGCCTAAGGTTATAATGAGTAGAGCCAGACTGAAAAATTTAGTGCGGTATTTGAACCATGGATTTCCCGGTCTTCGTCCAGTTGCTCTAAACCACTGAGCTACTATGGCCAACATACCGTCATGACCCTAAATTCGCCAACTGACTCGTATGTTTCCCGGTTGACCACTAGGGGTTCTCATATGCTATGAGACACACACCTTTTGTGGCGACTTACTATGCTGCAAGTACTTAAGACCCAGGCTTCATAGTTAAACCACTATGTTTTAGGTAAATTGATGGAAATAATCATTTCTTCCACACTAGACGTGTGTAGGCTATTTTGCAGTTTGGTTCTACTCGTTCAAACCGTAACTGGCAAGCTTAACCAGACTTAAACTAGGAGAATTATAGCAGGAGTGTACAACAAATATACTAATTTTTAGCAAACAGCATAGTGTACCGACGTACCATGACTAATTCAGCTGGTTAATGTAAGTCACTATTTATTAAAAGTGTAGTAGAATGAGATAGACCCAACGCAGTAACAGGCCACTTTCCAAGTTACTCGTACTTCAACATTCGCTTTGTTCCATCCACGAATACATGGCGACTCTAACACCCGGACATCATCAATGCCAGTATATTTATCACATTTCATCTCCAAGCACGACATCCTTCTAACCATTATGATTAACTTCCCTAATTATAATTTGCTATTTAAATGTTTGTTCAAATTAAAAACTGGCCTCTGTGTAGTGATAAATGATATTAGTGTCTACGCTATGAACGTGATTCAAATTCAGGAGATGTTTGAATGGATCATCATTCAGGTTATTTTTAGGACATTTTCTGGGTGGCTAAGCAATTGCTGGAGAGCTTAATTATATCTTCCAAATTTTCGTCTCTCCATTTCATTTCCTATTCACCTTATTTGATTATTTGAGAGCTGCAAGTGTACTGAAGTTTCGAAGTTGCATGGCAGAGAAAATGATGCTCACTGTAAACCTTCGTCCTCCAAATTGGGGGCAATCTCCAAGTCCCGAGCCTCCCCATTGGGATGTGTAAGCTACACGTAGGATGGAAGCCGGTTGTACGAACTGCTTCCTTCAAAGCGTATTTTACTTCTAGAAAGACTTTTCTTGAACTTTATGTGGTTTGTTTTTAGGTTTTAAAATAATATAAAATTAGGTTTTATTTCCTGGAAATAATAAATAAATAAGACTGAAACAAAGTTTCTAACATTTTCAAGAAATGCAAGTTGCATGTTGGATTGCTGCTATGCTGGCAGCTAGTGGACTGACAAGTTCATATTTTCCTCTCATTTTCACTTTTTGAAGGAAGGAGGCGACTCTGAAACGGAAAACAGAGAAACAAGTATTTTAATTTGCCTTGTCACCAGAAAAATATTCTTCTATCACATATTCAACTATGAAACACGCTTGGCTTCAACTTGCATGTTGGATTGCTGTTATGTTTGGAACTGTAGACTGAGTTCATCTTTTCCCCTTATTTTCTCCTTTTGAAGGAATGAAGCGCATCTGAAATGGAAAATAGAGAAATAATAAAGGATTAAACAGGTTTTGCCAAGTGGAATAAAATTAAATTTATATAAAATTTTGCAATAAACACCTTACAGAAATTGTTCAGTAGAGTTGCCTTTGGTCCTGTTTAAACTGACCCCACTATTTTAAGCTTTACTTTTATAAAGCTTCTCCTAAACAAGTATTTATTACTTTATTAATTTGCTAATTGACTTCTGTAGCTGAAATTAATTATCCGGCACTGTCTTTTAACTGTGTGCAAAGATAATATTTTAAATGTATATAGCATTTGTTATTGATTGTCATAAAATTATTCGAATTAATAGCTTTAAATTCGTATAATGATTAACTGAATAAACGTATATTTTGTATATTTCCAGGTCTTATATAAAAATATTGGAAGATGAAGCATTTTCCATCTTGCTCACTGAACTGCTGTTTCTACTCCTGTACTCATGAAATAATTTCTTCATATTGGAATGGATTCTGCAATCAGATATCGTGCTCATTACAGAAAATGCCAGCCATTTAACTGGTAGTATCTTCAAAGAGCTACGAGCAGAAACGGTGAGTGCCCTCGTTGTAACCTGGGGCTTGCCAGTTAACGAACAGTTCTCTCATCACGGCAGATGATGACGTGAATATGCTCAGGGACAATGCAAATACGACTGCAGGCAGTTTAGTTCCCATCCCAGTCCCTTGTCGCAGACGTCATCATCAGCAGCATCCTTGGGTCCGGAAGTCGCTTTGTGAACTGCTCTCAACCGGAAACGAGACCAGCTAGCTAACAGCCAAGCCATGGACCGCCGAATTCAAATATATTCTTTTCTCCTCTTCTTCCCTCTTTCCCACCTCCACCCTCCATTTCATCTATTCAACTCCAATCCCACCCTTCTTCGCGGGTGGGCCTCCTTTTTCTTTTCGCGGGCGTATTCGTAACGTGGGGAAGGAGAGAAAGATTGCAGAGTTAGAAGGGTAGTTTGAGGAGAAAAGAAAGGGGGAGAAAGATTTTTATTAGCTCCGCCTCAGCTCCACCCTCCTGTGCATCTAAACCCTAACTCTTACGGTCGTCCACAATGAGGAAATATATCACGTATTTAAATGTAACTGCATGTTGCTGTTCTTTTCTTTGCCTGCTAGGGCTGAGAAGGCAGAAAGCTGATGGTGTTGCTGATTATATTGCTTAGGGAGCCCCTTGCTGGGGGAGTACGCGACACCACGTCGTTTGTTTGTTCCTAGATTGATATTAATACTAATACGTCAGAACACATGATAAATCGAGTGCGAGAGAAAAAAAAAGTAAGACTAAAGAGGCATTCTTATTAATGCTCTCTTTTGACTTAAGATAGGTAGTTCCAATAGAAAACAAAATTGAAGCTGAAATTAAATCTTAAGTAGTATATGTATAGCAAAAGTCCGATAGTATAATACAATAATGTGTAATAAATTGTAATAAGGGAGAAGTAAGAAACAGTTGGTATGTTACAAGGTATATTATTCCATCTGGTTCAGGTTAAGGGAGACAAAAGTTTGCAGAAACGGTTTAAACCCTTATTTTATTGCAGGTACAAGAGTGATACAGGATGCTGAAGCAATAGTAACAAGAAACTCGCTATAAGCTCACTTTTAAATTCTTATCTTTGCATAGCCTCTATAAAAATAAATAACTACTCAATGCTTTAAAAGTTCTTAATGTATCTAAAAAATTCAACCAATAACAATCTCTATGAAGTGATTAGTTTACAAAGTATACATTTCAAATAATTTGTTTATTTTAAAGAGCTATACATTTTTCGTCTGGAAACTTTCGTCTGTCTTATTGCTTTCCAGTTATACAAAATCATACAAAAGTTATTTAGATTTAACGAGTTGTTTTCAGAGCATTTGTTTCCATAGATATATCTTACTCAAAGGACACAGGGTGACCAGGTGTGTTTTTAACCCTAGGTAATGATCATGTGTAGCCTCATGATCATGTGTAGCCAAAACCTCCAGTTTTGTCTGGTGGTGTAAAACGTCAATTTTCTAAAATCTGTAGCCTGAAAACAGAGGCTGGTAATTAAGTTGGAATATATAAAGCAGAAATTATGGAGAAGGCAATGATCTGAACTAGTAACCTTTTCTTTTCATTCTTTAGTCTGTTGTATATATTTTCCTAAATGAGCAGTAAGAACAAATATGGAATTCCAGAACATTATAAATTAGACGCAAATAGACATTTTTTCTGCATTATTAAGCTTTCCAATTAATGCAATAGGGGGAATATTCCAGTCTCACATTATTGTTAAAACTAGCATTGAAATGTTAGTTGAGTGCGAAAGGAATAATTTTGCATGAATGTTATCCTTCTAAATTTTCAAGTTGAATCGGAAAAATCATGTGGAGCACACCACTGTTGTAACATAACAATAGAAATTTGGCATCAACATTAAAAAGTTAGAGAACATCTAAAAACTTAGGTGATACATTCATTACCCGATGAGTATAAGATATCCTAAAACGTTCGTCGTACTATTTAAAAGTTGTTCATCGTCATCATCATCATCGTCATCGTCATCTTCTTTTTCTTTTTTCTTCTCCTTTAATTGCCCTCCTATACCACTACGTGGTGTCAGGGTATTCTTGTTCCTTTTAACTCTTATGGGAGTTGAGGAACGGAATCTCTGGATCAGTGAGAGAGAATTCAGGAGATAGATGACCAGCCCATGTCTGGTATGAGAGTGAGGGAAGTGGAAGAATGAGGGCGAGATGAAATGATAGGAAAGATGCTGATGAAGCAATTGGTGGAATGCTGGCGAGGGAATCAGGAGGACGCGGCCACTCGACCAAAGCGCGGCCATTAGAAATTTCGTCACAAAAATATCGTTAACGGTATTTTTTTCTGTTGTGAAAACAGAATGAAGCTTCTGGCTTCTTAGCTTAATATGTTTTGAGTGAAAACTTATTGAATAGACCTACAATTGTCTAATAGTAACATTTCTCATACAACTCTTACTTTTTGTAAAGAAAAGTATGTTTTCCCGAAAGATTAGGAAGGTTGGATTTCCATTCAACCATTTAATGACTTATCATATAACCAACCATTATATTGCTCATTTATCTGGAAGATTAAGTGATTTCATCTAGCCAGTTGCCTAAAACTCCTGCAGCATCTTTTATTTTGGTTCTTTTATGTCTCCACCATCCAAGTTATTAACACCTACTGAAGTCTAAATTCCAATAAATCGTGCATCAGGTTATCCATCAACCATTTATTATTTTAGCTTTAAGCAACTATAGTTTATAGAAAACCTGCAGAGTTTACTTCCAGCTATATGCAGTTGAATATGAATTTCTTGAATTGGTGTTCTAGAAGGCATAGTCAGAGTTAGCGTGCATTTACATTTTATTATTAGGATCCAAAAACTGCTAAACACCCAAAAAATGAGTTAATTTAGTACATGCACTCTATGATTATTGTAAGCTACGTTGAAACTAAGCGGACAAGCAATATTAAGTCATAGATCAAGTATGTTGTTGGAAATTAGAATCCCCTTAGATACATTTGTTTTTGTATAATTCTTTCGCATAAACCATGTACATATCAATGGATGTGAAATTTCGACATGTTTTCTATATTGTGACTTTGTGGGTTCGTAGAATTAATAGTCCTAGTTGCAGATATTCCAAATGTTCTTTATTTCCGCAGAAATACACTCTGATCAATTCTCACGTAACAGCATTACGACACATACACAATCTACCAAGGTCGATGACCACACAAACACCGTTCTGATTACATCACTTTACAACATCAGCTCTCGTTACAACAACACTCTGTTTACGACTTTACGACTCTGTTTGCGACTGTTCTGGCGTGTCACAATCTCTTATATATACCTCTATTGATAATTTCTAGACTGTTCTAAAACAAACAAAAAACCGAAGAATCTCTATCGATTAAGAAGTCACTAGAAATTTCCATTTACCTCACTTACCTGTGTCAGTAAGTCTTTTATCTCCGCTATCTATATTTGCCGGCTCTTTGTGTACACAAGTCGCGCTATCGTAGATAACGGGTTCGCAACAATACTTATCTTAACATTACCTATTCCTCGATTTTGCTTATTTTTCCTTTGTGTATACGTAAAGTAACTTGGGGAAGTGTTATTGTGTTTCACTCAAAAATTTCATGACGAAATTTCACCGGAAATATACGTTTCCAAACCCCTGAATCCAAGAGAACTTCTGGGCAGCATAATTAACAAAGGTATTTAAGTTCAGCATCAGAAAATTCCCTCATCATTAACAGCCTCTTATAGAGAAAATATGGGAAAAATTTGATTTTCTTAAACATGTTTACAACGGTTTTATATCATTTAAGTTGCTTAAATTGCCAAGTTTCGTATTTGACAAACTTTTACTTTTGGGCTATCTTGTGGACACATACACAGGGATATTTGACGCATTTTTTGGATTCAGGGGCCTCCAAACATGTATCTCCGGCGAAATATCATTATTGATTTTTTGGGTGGAATGCAACACATATTAGATAAAAGAAAATAATTAATCTCTTATGGAAATTTTAATTGATGTAGTTTTAGACTTTGTATCTTTTGAGAAAAATGAACATATCATTCGTAATGTTATTTTATAAGACATCAGTCTCTTGGAAATATAACACTCCTTAAATGCTTTTTCACAGAAACTATCCCAGTTGGATAAAAATAACATCTTCCGCACGTTAGCAACACAGTGTCATTTAAAGCTACATGTATGAGTCTCAGCTGAACACTCGGCTTGTCCGCGTGGCATGAAGGTTCAGCGTACTGCCTATAGAGCACGGCGTTCTCTAGTAAGACTCGGCAGAGCTTTCCAACCGTTTAACGCGGGACTTCAGTAGGTACTCCGCTTTTTTATTGCTTCATTTGTGTAGGCTCTCTTTTAATTTACATGCGCATATGGGCACTTTGACTTAATAAACAGCTAAGTATTCTTGTAAATGGATGAACTGTAGATGTCGAAGCGGACTTAACACTTTTTTTTTTTTTTTTTTTTTTTTTTTTTTTTTTTTTTTAACAAACCATATATCCGGACTCTCCAGTGAAAAAGGATTAGAGGAAAACTTTCCCACTTCAGCCTGGAATCAAACCAGAAGACAGAAAATGAAGATTAAGCGTGGAAATAATCCCCATGTTTGTTAGTAAAACATATAAAATATTATTGCCAATGTTTACTTATATGAATAACTTAGAAGTACACACTAAATTAATGGTTTCGTGCATACCAATACACTGAACACAAATTAAAGTTGACTTTGCGTGTTTTAATAAATCCCTTTGTTAACTATTTGGTTTGCTAAATATTTGTAATCTACTGCAGAGTTTTGGTTCTTTTTAAGTTTTCATAACATTCCAGTTTCTTAGCTTCTTTTTCATATGACATAGTTTTTAGAAGTCATTTGATATTCGAACTGAATGCCTGTTTTCGCTGTATTACATGATTGACACTTGATCATAGTAAATAAACAATGGGGTGAATTAGTACGATTTTGGATTAAGACATAGGGAGTCATGATTGGTTGGTTTAGTCTGTGTCTAGATCTATGTCTATGTCAGATGTGTGACAATTTCGGTTTCTTTCTTAAGTTTCATAGTTTACATAGAAAATCCTACCATTTCGGGCAGTCAGACTTTGAATATATTGAAGACTTTTTATACTTCTAGGTTAAATAATAATACATTCATTAATTACAGATGCACGATTATTCAGCAAGGATGGATGGAAAATATATAAGTAATCTATTTATGAAGTAGTCCTTCCCGTTTAACTGTCAGACTTAAAGCTCCATTAAATATAACGCCAGCTGCAACAAAATAAAACATTAAGGTGAGTAGGTACGTGAATTTTGCATAGAAATAAACTTAGGCCTGCAATAAGATCAAGGCGATGTTGACTTTGGTTACAGGTGTCATTTTGCAGCATTACAGTGCTCGATCTTATACTGCCGGTGCAACAGTTGTAACCATCGATGTGACCTACTGTTTGATACTCTTCCACATCTTCCATACTCACTAGACTCCAGCACCGAATGATTTACATATGTTATGGCCAATCAAAGAGCCAATGAGAGGAAATGAATTTTACTCTGATGAATAGGTGCACCATGCGCACACTACCAAAATGTTGTTTTCAGAGGAATCCATGAACATATTACGTGCTAGAGGAAGTACGTTGAAGGACAGAGAAACTGCATCCAAAAAGCATATATTTGTTCCTCCCACAAATTATACAGAAGGATCCCTGGAATTGACTGGGTCGCCTTGGTGAAAAGCGAGCGTTCTAATCAGTCGGCCGCGGCGCCACTTACAATTAATGGCATAAGCCAGTCTTTGAACTGAACAGTAGAAAAGGAAAATATCATTTTGGTCAAACAGTACAGTGCTATGCATCAACATATTTACTTTTGACCTTGAACTATAAAATAGTGACATTTAACTGAAATGATGCACTTTTAAGAATAGTTATACAACCCAAAGAGGAGCATCAAGATCTAATTTTAGAGATTTTTAGAGTGAGAAGAGTTACTTCTACTATTCTTTCCATAAGTTGAGAAATGATAGAAAAATTGTCACTCTTGAAAAATGTAATATTGATTAAGCCAAGTTTAAAGCCGAGCTCTCATAAGGTGAAGTGTGCATCCCTTAAATCTATACTAATATTATAAAGAGAGAACATTTTGTTTATTCATGTAGGGTAATTTTAAAGGAGTATACAACTGGTTTAGATAATTCTGTCGCCGTTGAAAATACCAAGTTGTTCTGTCAGACATGTGGCTGTAAAGATCTTATCATCTAATTTCACAAATTACTGAACAATTAAAAATAATTTAAAAATCTATTGTACTTCAATACAAACATATCCAAATTACGTATAAACAAACATGCTTACAAAAAAGGTGTTGACTTTAAAATGCTTAAAATTGTTATTGTTATTCCTAAATACCGTAGAGTATTAAAACAAAAGTCAGTTATATTTTACTACACGGAATACTAGTTTTATTCTAATTCTATGGAAAGTTTTGCTTTATGTTCTTTAGAGTCTAAAACACTCTAGAGTCTTTACGTTAGAGTCTAACGTAATAACTATGGCGTAGAAGTAAGGTACAAGGATTTGAAACCTAACGTACTTCAACTATCTATAAATTACTCAGCAATTTCAACCGTTGATTTTTCTACTGACAAAACATAACTTACACGCTATGCAGCATTTCCAGAACATAAAATACTGTCGGGGAGAGGTTAAAGAGGTGAGACGCTCCGCCAATATTGTGCGACCTTTTCGTCAAAATCGGAGGAAATTCCGTTGCTTGGAATAGTAGGGACTGTATAAATTACAATTTAAAGAGATAAGTAAATGGGAACATTCCTATAAAAATTCTCAATATCGTTGTACAATAATTTTATAAACTACGGGTGAGGTTATTTGAAATGAATTCTTCACCGGAGTTTAAAAGCTAACCTTCTAACGTTAATAGCTTTAGGTAGTATTTGACTGAGACGGAACTGGAATATTATTTTGCATCAAATGTATAGGCATGCAATTCAATTTACGGGACTCTGAATATCCCCCTCGCGATATTCTGAATATCCCACTCGGTCAGAGGTCCTAACGAGGGCTCTATATAATAATGAACTATGAGCAAAATGAATAGCAAGCTGTGGAGGCTATAATGTAATTTACTCATTGGAACTAAACGATGAGCACATCTTGGACAAAACGTGTATAGGTCTCTGGGTTCAGTTATATTGACAATACATAAATATACCATAGTAACTCAAGTATTTTGGCAGTAGTCACAGCAGACATCACCCTTCATATATTAATTCAAAGGCACACATCATGATTCACCTTAAATACACCGTTTCAGTTCAGTGTATGTACCAGTGAGTACTCGTTCAGGTAAAATGGAACCTGTGGAGTAATGTTTCATAACATAGTATAGGATTCGTCGTGTAATCGAGGTACAGGTTGTGTTCACCAGCTCCAGCACAATATTATTGTCATTACAACGATATACCAAGCGGTATCTGGATACCAGCATGGGACTTTGTAGATATATCTGGAACGGGATAGACGTATTACCACATGGTCTTTGCGATCCATTTATAAGCTATTTTTTGCTAGCCTAGCAAATTGCTAAGCCAAGAGGGATTGTGCTTGTCTATAAGCTACATTCAGATACTACCCACTGTTCACGATATCTTGTACGGACGCAGGCCTAGAATGCGATGGTAGTGCTCTTGGCTGTGTGTCTAGGAATGTGGCGCTCATGAGCAGTTTTAGTTTAGCTCAACATAATAACGACTTGTCCTCTTGTATGTTTGTGAATTTGCAAAAATGTTGCCCTTACGTGGCACAACACTGCACTTGAAAGTATGTTCTGGCTTGGAATCGAAAGGCTTTTGTTTGCATTGGTGACGTATAAAATTTAGAGCAGACCACAGTTTTTTTTAATGTGATTTTACATTTTGTGATTTTAAATTTCTTTTTAGCTTTTGACATAACTGTAGGTTTTGTTTTATTTGTGATTTAATTTTAGGATGCATATCCTTTAATTATCCTTTATCCTGCCTTTTAGCATAAATGGCCTTTTTAAAAGATGCTAATGACCGTGCTGTTGAGCACTCTCAAACACACAAATCATCTAATCATCATTGGACTGGAAAATATAAACAAAAACTGGCGAGTTAACTCATTCCCTTGTCCCACACTTTTGTATATAGATGGTTTCTTCATAGTAAATAACGAAAACAGTTTCCATCATTTAAAATGACATTTTAAAGTCGGCTTGTGCTATCCAGCTCATAGCTATAAGTTAATGATTATACTGATTACATAGATGAATAGGTTTGTACAGCCAGTACCGAATTATTTTTCGATTCCATTTCATCTATATACCTATATTCATAACATACGTCTATTTGCCATACATCTATTTGCCCAATATTGCTCAGCACAATGTGAGCTTTTTTACTGGACTCTGGCACTATTCTAGGCTCATCGTCTTACTTTTGTGCATTAAGGTAACTGCATAACGCTGTATTTATATTGATTAATGATCTATCAATGCGCTATAGTCTGGCATTCAATGGTTTGCTACTGTCTCAGTTCATTACGTTATTTGCTTAAGGAGCGAAATGGATCTTGGGTAACTTGTGAATTTCGCATTCGGGAGATCCCCTGTTTCACTCGACTTGGGCCGACCACTCTAACCCAGGGTTTGTTTATGATTTTCCCTGGTTGGTAGGCAATGCTGCGGTATATTATCAATGCGAATTGTCATGCCATGCCATTTCATTCCTTATTCTGTTTTAGGCCAAAAGTGAGACAGTGGAAAATTGGCAAGACGTCTGGCGGTGGAGTTTGCTTTGAGAAACTGTCTGCTTTGATGTTTGGTACATGACGCCACAAAGAGAAAATTGAAATTCAGGTTTTATTTATTGACGATATTTTACTTTCAGCGTCCCATTCTTCGAACGACAGCCCAAGTTTTCTCAGAGATATCTTTATGAGATTTGAGGCTCTTTTACGTGCCGCAAATCTAGATACGAGACCACCGGTTATGCTTCCGTTCCGAAGAAGTCAAAACACTCTACGCCAATCCATTTTTTAAAAAATTAATATTTTTTATTTTTATTATAACAATTTGTTACCGGTATTCAGCAACATGTTATTCCATTATAATTAATATTATATTATTATTATTATTATTATTATTATTATTATTATTATTATTATTATTATTATTATTATTATTATTATTATTATTATTATTATTATTATTATTATTATTATTATTATTATTATTATTATTATTATTATTATTATTATTATTATTATTATTATTATTATTATTATTATTATTATTATTATTATTATTATTATTATTATTATTATTATTATTCTTCTTCTTCTTCTTCTTCTTCTTCTTCTTCTTCTTCTTCTTCTTCTTCTTCTTCTTCTTCTTCTTCTTCTTCTTCTTCTTCTTCTTCTTCTTCTTCTTCTTCTTCTTCTTCTTCTTCTTCTTCTTCTTCTTCTTCTTCTTCTTCTTCTTCTTCTTCTTCTTCTTCTTCTTCTTCTTCTTCTTCTTCTTCTTCTTCTTCTTCTTCTTCTTCTTCTTCTTCTTCTTCTTCTTCTTCTTCTTCTTCTTCTTCTTCTTTCTTCTTCTCTTCTTCTTCTTCTTCTTCTTCTTCTTCTTCTTCTTCTTCTTCTTCTTCTCTTCTTCTTCTTCTTCTTCTTCTTCTTCTTCTTCTTCTTTCTTCTTCTTCTTCTTCTTCTTCTTCTTCTTCTTCTTCTTCTTCTTCTTCTTCTTCTTCTTCTTCTTCTTCTTCTTCTTCTTCTTCTTCTTCTTCTTCTTCTTCTTCTTCTTCTTCTTCTTTCTTCTTCTTCTTCTTCTTCTTCTTCTTCTTCTTCTTTCTTCTTCTTCTTCTTCTTCTTCTTCTTCTTCTTCTTCTTCTTCTTCTTCTTCTTCTTCTTCTTCTTCTTCTTCTTCTTCTTCTTCTTCTTCTTCTTCTTCTTCTTCTTCTTCTTCTTCTTCTTCTTATTATTATTATTATTATTATTATTATTATTATTATTATTATTATTATTATTATTATTATTATTATTATTATTATTATTATTATTGTTGTTGTTATTATTGTATTCTCGTAAATTTTACGATAATTTCTTAAGTGGTTATTTGAATAGTCTTTCAGCCACTTTCTTTTCTCAAATGCTATTGCTAAATTCTCAAGATAATTGAATTGAATTTTTAAAACCTTTTGTACGTTGCGCATAATAAAAGGACCAAAGATCAACAATTATACCTCAATTTTTTTAAAAATCCTATTTTCATCTAGCTCCTACACTGCTCTTTTACTTGTATCTCTAGTAATGTAACGGACAGAAATTAGAATTCTCAAATTATTATATCAACTGACAAACGGTATTCATAAGTAAGGGATTAGGTCGTTGGGAAACCTTTTGCAGTATAACTATTGGCGTATAAGTATCAAGTACATGTTACGGGTCGTTAAATTGGCGAAATAATGCTCTTCACGTGATAAATATTATTCGTTCCGCCAGAACTTGGCTCTCGGAGCGGTGGTAAATCTGGAAATCGTTGTTCCAGAAACCGTTGTAGTGGTATCAGTGTAATAACTCCGGGCCCCACGTATTTTCTTCCCTCTTGTTAGTGCTCCTTATGTAACGGACGTACTGCGCATACATATTCATGACACGAGGGGGGGGGGGCTGTAAATACTAGTTAGTAAACTATTTCAATAGATGTTCCCTGTAACAACGTAAATAGCCTGTGTGATTTATGGTAATTAAGAGACAATAAATGCATATACAAGCATAATTATGGAAAGAAAATAAATTTTCAGCAGTACACGCCACGCCGTTCTGCTAGCATTAGTTACGTAGTTCAGTTTTGAAGTTTTTGTGCTAACATTTATTTTAATGACCTTCTAAATCTACGATCTCTTTAATTTCCTTTCAAATTATAGCACACGTTTGAATGTTTCCTTTGGGGCATCTTACACGATCTGACATGTAAACTACTAGGACATAGAAAATAAGCTTTCTCAGGAAAGTGAAAATGAATGGAATTCTAAATTACAAGTCACTTTGGAAACTGTTTCCTGCAACTAACTTATTTTTCGCACCTGACTGTAATGATTGCAAATTGAAGGAAGCCAAGTCATAATGGAAAGTCTGACTCTTTGGTGAAATTATTATTTACCACATAAACATATGTTCGAAGAGCAAATTACACTGTGATATCTTCTACATATATTTTGTAGGCATTGATAACATCAGAACAAAAGAGGGTATTTGGAATTGTTTATAGCAGAAGATATTAGTCAGCCTACACAGGGATTCTTCGAGTATAGCATATGGAATTAGTAACATCTACAAACACTTCATGCATTTTCAGACGGTTATCGCAGCAGAATTCTACAGACTGTATGCAAATTTAAGGAATATTCCAATAATGTTCGCACTTAATTGGACTTAATTCGGATTTGGTGGTTTAAGTGATGTTCTAGAAATAGTTTTGAATGAAATTGTACTTATGAACGTTTTCCAGGGTTATAATTTTGATCGATAGGCCTTATATTTAGTTTTGTTCCACGCGTAAAGCATATAGGTGACCGTTTTAACTTAAGAAACTGAAAAAGAATAAATATTGACAAATCCACTACCTTAGACAGTTGCATTTGAAGTATTACTGAACTCCAGTTTTAAAATCCATTGAGATTTCCTTTTTAACCTAAGCCGGTATGTAACTGGTTTTCCGTTACTGAATATAAATTAATGCAATGATATCGCTTTTAATACATTATGATGTGCAAATAAAGAAAATTCAATAATTGATAATAATGTTTATCAAAATAAATTTGCATAAACTAGAAAACATTTTAGAAAGATTAAATTAGTGGATAATTTGAAGTATCTAGGAGTTATTTTAGACAGACGGATGACGTTCCGAAATCATCTTGATTATGTAGCCAGGAAGGCTAGTAAACCGCTTACCGCACTGACTGCTTTAACGAGACCAACATGGGGCGTAAACTCTTCTTTATTGAAGTTAATTTATAAAGGGGCGGTTGAACCTATTGTTATCTATTGTGCAGGAGCATTGCAAAGTATTTTTCAGAAGAGATGGGCACAAACTAAATTATTACAGATACAGCGTGGATACATCTTAAGACTCATCCGAGGATACCGCACCATCTCCACTCCAGCAGCGCTCATTATTGCTAATATTGAACCCATCTTTCTTACAACAACATTAGAAAAGGCCGAGCCTTGCCACAACATATTTCACAACTGCAACTTGAACAACCAGTTAAACAAGCTTCTCACGGTGTCTCTAGTCTCCTTGAAGATTGTGCAGCAGAATATCACCAGTACTCCATTTACACAGATAACTCTCGGATAGCTGAAGGGCTTAGCAAAAATGCCAAAGTAGGATGTGCGTTTGTGGTATTCTCTCGCTCCATAGAATGCCACTCTTCCATGTTCACACTTGCCAAGGAGTTTTCAGTTTTTCAAGCTGAATTGTTAGCAATCCGTGAAGCAGTGAAATGGCGCAACAACTTACAATGTACCGCTCGCCTTTACAGTGACTCACAAGCAGCAATTGCAGCTTTGGAAGATACGAAAAACAGCAGTCCTTTGTAGCTGAAATAGGAAGTAAATTATTATGTAGTTCTCATCTGTGTATTAAATGGGTCAGAGGACATGTAGGGATTGCCGGAAATGAACGTGCAGATGAGCTAGCAAAGAGAGCTGCAACTTCAGATCTTGCAGAGACATACACTCTATGCCCCATTTCTTATTTGAAGCAATCATTAAAGGAGATTATCATCAACGACTGGAATGAATACTGGTTAAAAAGTGATTGTGGTGCTTTGACTAAGAATTTATACTTCCCAACAGTTTCTGACAGACATAAATGTAAATTCGTTAATCCTATGTTCTCACTCAATTCTTAACTGGACATGGCAAATTGTCAGCTTACTTATTTCAATTAAAAATCAAATCCACAGGTGATTGTATTTGTGGAAATCATCTTCAAGTAGGCCGCGCCGTGGCATAGTGGTTAGACCGCTTGGCTCTCACCAAGGCGGTCCGGGTTCGATACCAGGTGACCGCAAAGTGACATTTGTGGTGGACAACACGGCGCTGGGGCGGGTTTTCTCCGGGACCTCCGGTTTCCCCCGCCATCTCATTCCACCGGTGCTCCATCTTCATCTCATGTATCATCAGTGTCACCACCTGCGGTGCCGTATGTAGTAAAAGCGGGCGTTAAACACTACACATCATCTTCAAGATGTCCCTCACATTTTATTTGATTGCCCGTTTTTCTGTTTTGAAAGATACGAACTTGAATTATTGCTTCAATCCTTAGGTTACACTTTCTCAAAACCAGTTACACATATTCTGATGAATTACAAAACTTATCAATATTTCATGGCTTTCTTAAACAAAATATTTCTTAAGCTAAATGCTTGATGTTTTTGTAAATTGTATTATATTCATAAATTTGTAAAACTAAATTCCAAATATACCTTTGGGTAAAATAGGAATAAAAAAGTTGAATAATAAATAATAAACTAGAAAACAAATATATTGTTTTTAAGTATTATTTCCTGGGATTCATTGTTCTGCCATACATTTGTGAGTACAAAGTCAGTAAAAGTGTTGTGTGAAGCAACATGGGAAACAGTATTATGACAGTAGTGTAGTATTTCGAAAATTAAAATTGTTTTAAACGGATATATTAAATGTTATTTAGCTAACTTCCTCATGAAAAACAAACAAAAATCTGTACGGTAGAATCACTGTACTTTTACTACAGTACATTAAACCTTTCCTGAGAAGAATTTCACCTACGATATGAAAATTTTAAGCTTCAAGAAACAATTTCAAAATATCGCGATTCTCTGGGGCTCTACGCTACGTATTTACCTAGCGATGGAGTAATGGGCTAGACCGTTGTGCTTTTGTCCTCTGCCACAAAATGCACCTGGGTTCAATGCCATCATTGGAGATTGCGGATTGTAAGTCCCGGGTATTCCCTCAGTATCCTCAGGAATTTGAAGAACTATGATAGGTAGCCAATCCCGGTCAAGAAAGCCAACGTTCCGGCTGCCGGTGCGTGATGCTGATCACATCTCCCGGCGTGATGACGCCCACCTCTGCCGTGCGTATGTGAGCGTGAGGCTGGCAGTCGGGTTGGCAGGCTCGAGCTCGCTTGCGGGCTATTACGCCGGGGATCATTGAAAAGACAGGCATAGGGAGAGAGCGATAACGTTTACACGCATGCCTATAACACTTTCCAAGGAGATATAGAAATAAAACTTTCAAATAAGTCAGTTTTAGCACTTTTAGCTTTTATCCCACACCATTATCTTAAAGGAAAAATCTTTAGCCCAAACGGTTACGACTTTTGTTAATATGAAGTGGGAAAATTTGTTGCGTAGTGTCATATGCTTTGAAAGTTTTAGCTGTTCGAAAAACAGAGTTATTCTCACCATTCTTTCTATATGCCCTCCAAAAGAGCTTACTAAAGCCTCATTGAATGTCAAAAAATCAAATAAGAAAGTTCGTAGAGTCCAAGTGATTAGTCTGCAAGCATTATGACCGAGTATGAATAACATGATTGAATACCGCTATGCAGTTTAACCTTATTCTAAAGCACCAAAAAGTTATTCATGTTATAATTTAGTGAATTATAACCGAGAATAATTGAGGAATATAATATCCACCTCTTCAGTCTGAAATGATTCTAAATACGAAGATGATTAACATCAAAAGATAGCTTTTATGACCTCTGTTTGCCTTGTTGGAAGCCGAGAAATTCCAGAATCGTTATGCCATCTGAAATGATGTCCATGGCAAATAAAATTAATGTATCAAATCTTCTGAGAATAGTCGTAGTCTTCTTTTTAATCTTGAGACTATTGCTTTAAACTACCGTATCCTTATACAAATATAATTACTTGTAACAAAAAGCTTCACTTATCTTAAGAAAAATGATATTGATTTTTCTTATTACTTGAATTAGTTGAAGTTGAAATCGATTTCGCAAACTCTTGTTCGCATCGTCAGTCAAAGAAAACCACAAGATAAAACAGAGTTACTATGTTATGTTTTTTTTCATTCAGTATTACCAAAATATGAAAAGGAAAAAAAAAAAAACTTAAGAACAGAATAAACCGCTGGTATTTTAAAATTCATTACACGATGTTAATTTTTAAAATAAATGTATTTTCCCAAACCATTAAATTTATCGGGACATTTAATTGTTTTAGTAATTTAACCTCAGGGTTTATATTATGGTTAAATGACCAAAAATGATGTGCTACGGCTGATTTATAAGTTTGTTTATACTTAATATTACGAAATCGTTCTTTTATTCTCGTTTCCAAATTACGTTTCATCCAACCAATGTAAACCAGATCACAATCTAAACAATCAAATTGATAAGTACCAGATTTTTTATTATTAGGAATTTCATCATTTTTAGAGAAATGTAGTAAAATTTTAATGCTATATTTGTTTTGAGGAACCAACGTTATACCAAACTCTTTAAAAAGTTTTTGAAATTGTTTATTAAACCAAGGATGGTATGTAATTTTTTTAAAATTATAATCGTCTTTTATTGTTTAAGGGTAGAAATATCATTAACAGTTTTTGATACTTAAATTTATTTAAATTGGAATTTGGTACTTATGGGGAATCTACTCATATCGATGATTACATAAAAATAAACTTTTTAACCCTTTTCCACATAAATTTGCTGTTTTAATAGTTTACTTTATAGATTAATAAATTACCCTTGAATAAAGAGAAATTTAATAAAGAATATAAACATATTAATATGGCTTTAATGATTTTAATAAAAACTTTATACAATGGAAGATTGAAAAATTTAAATACAAAAAATACTGTTCATGATCTTTCTACCCTTAAAAATAATAGACGATTATAATTTAAAAAAAAAATACCATCCTTGGTAAGTCCCATTCCAAGGAAACACCGAAAAAGAATGAAGTCAGTTGTGGAAAGTGAATGTAATAAATTTGTTAAAAGTGTTATTCACCATAAGGTTCATAGCTTCTTTGAAAGAAACGAGCCACCGCAATTACAAGAGTGCTTTAAACAGTAAACAATGATCCCATTTAGCCGAACTTTGAACAATCAGCTTCTACACCATTCATCGTGACGCAGATTTTGAATTTGTGAACAGAAACAGAAAATATATGACTGTTGAGCATGGGGATATATTGTTGTGGCGAAGGAATTATCAAAGAAAAGGTCGGAAGTGGAAATCGTTTAAGGAATTCTCCGTTGTCATATTCCAATTAGGTACGTATTTTTTCAGTTGCATGCCAGTAGAACTTTCAAGTCATTGCGAAAGCGGCTACACGTAGTTATTTAGTACTGCTATTCCTCAGAAAGACCCGTGCCTTACTTTTTAATTTATAAATGAGGGAAGGTTATGTGACGAAATCAAATATTTGAGTAACTGCTGTAAGTATTCAGTCACCTTTTCATTTAATCTTAACGTAAAAGTGCTACCACATAAGCTACTCAAACTTTGAAAAGGGCAAAACAAAACTTTTCAAGTTCGTTGATAGCGTATATGCTCGCCACGTGATTGATAAAATGGCTCGACTTTTCCCTCCAATCACATTCGCCGGCGGTGTAATGCATTTTCCCGCGTTGTTTACATCATCATATAAACTAAGGACGGCTCCGGTATAGTAGGAACAATATATGGTTTATACTGTAATGTTGATCAAGACGTCTACATATCTTTAAAAATGAATTTTAGGTATCTGAAAAGCGCTAAGTGTAATAAGTAGATATTTTCGCAAACTCATATTTACGATGGCGCGGAGCGATAACAGACATAGCGCAGTGTGGCGATAAACGGCTTGCGTAGCCCGGAGATAAAAGGCTGGCCGACACAGATAAGGCTTCGCGTCTAGAACATTCATGTTTTATCTGGTGACGTGTGACAGAACATTCGATTTTAGTTAATTGATGGAAATTAATCATTTCTCCACGCTAGCCGTCTATAGGCTAAGATATTTGATGGATAGAGTCAACATGAAAAATTCAATGCCATGGCCGGGATTTGAACCACGGATCTCCTGGTTTCCGTCCAGTCGCTCTTAACATTTGAGCTACCATGGCCAACGTGCCGTCCTGACATTAAATTCTCCAGTTGACTCGTATATTTCCCCGGTAGACCACTAGGGACTCTCGCATCCGAGATACACCGTTTGTGGCGACTTACTATTGAAAGTACAACGTGCCGAAATGACATTAAATTCTTCAACTGACGGGGAAAACTCTGGTAAAATGTCACAGCTGTGTGGAAAAATCATTGTTGCGATGTCGGGATACCGCTAGTTTAACCGTATATTTTAATTAGACTAGAATATTTTAAATAGAACAACACCGCCTTTTATCCCCGCCTCGGTAGCGTAGATGGTAGCATGTCTGCCTCACGTTCAAGAGATCCCGAGTTCGAATCTCGGTCAGGGTGAGTTACCTGGATAAGGCTTTTCCGGGGTTTTCCCTAATCCTTCAAGATGAATGTCGGGTAACTCTAAACTCCATGGGCCCTGGACTCATTTGAGCATCATTTCACCCAATTCATTCACCGTCCGATATGACTTAACGTTGGAGGACGTAAATTAAAAAAAACCGCCTTTTATTCTCTCTGCTGCTTATAACCTACAATATTATGCGGAATATGCGTTTTGAGATTCCCTGAATAAGAATTTCTTTTTTTAAGAAAAGGGTTTTCTGAAAGTGTTTCTGTGAAAGAATAGCGCAAAAAGTTAAGTCGCTTGAATACCGAGCTCTATATTAGGTTCAGCTTCTTCCAAAATACGACACGAATTTCAAGATGAGGAAGATATTGAACTGTTTTACCAAATACCCACAGAACAGATCTTACTGAGATCAAAAAGTAAAATAAAAGAAAATCTTACTGCACAAAACATGCAGAGCTCATTAAAGCACAAAATATGTGGCAAATTATTTTATGTCATTAGCTATATCCGAGATATTCTGTTTTGCTGTTTGAACGTTTAAATACTTATACTCTGTTCAGTAGTAAACTGCTATTGGTCTTTTCTCTTGGACTTTATAAGCTATAACGTAATGGTCTATTTCTGAATATCTTGACTACCATTTCAGTCGACTTTTATTTATTTTATACCTGTAACTGAAGGCATAATTGAAAGCTTGTTTTAACAAATAAGGACTAAATGGTAAGAAAAATAAGTTCCTGTATCAAAATTTCTAGAAGAGTGGAGAAAGCTATGCGAAGGCAATATATCATATTTTTATATCAGATGTTAAGCATTTCCCCTACATTTGGCGGAGGGCTTAGGCGATCATTGATATTGTAGCTGTGAATGATATTTAAAGCTTGTAAATATCTGGCTTTATTTTCTTTCTTTTTGTTTATTTTTTTTTTTAAATTACGTCCTCCAACATTAAGTCATATCGAACGATGAATGAAATGGATGAAATGATGCTCAAATGAGCCCAGGTCCCTTAGAGCTTAGGGTTAGCCGATATTCATCTTTCAGGATAGGGAACACCCAGGAAAACCCCTTACCAGATAACTCACCCTAATCTTGGAACCTCTTGAATGTGAGCCATACAAGCGAGGTGGACGTGCGAGTTTTCTGTACATTATCTTACAATACAGGGATTAAAAGTAAAGATTTATGAATAGTATATACTCTGTGCTCATTGATGAAATATTATGCAAGAAATGCATGAAATGTACTAACAGTTTAAAATTGGAAGCAGGATTATCTTTTTCACTTCATTTTCAAGTGTTCAAGCTGTGGCGATGGTTTTAAGTCAGCTTACGTTCACCTTAGAATACCTCATTAAAATAAGACATAAGTTCTTACTTGTTTCGGTGACAACGGTAAAAGCTGTAGGCCCTCTCGTTCCTTCGCCGAATTTATTACTACCTTACTATTGGAGGTAACGAGCACCGTTCACTGGATTCCACTAGCTAACAAATTGTTCCAGTGATTGATGAAATCAGATTTTTCTGAATGTCGTTAGTCAGTCGGGATAGCTAGTTCGTTAGCCACTGGATAACACATACCAAACTCACTGTTTCAAACCCATGGTTTTAAGTGTATCTAAAAGTGACAGACCCATGGCAGGAGATTTACTGGAAGGGGGAAAACATCTGCTGTACGAAATTCCGCTCTACCGGCTGCGTTGATTTGATCCTGCTAATTGACAGCGTTTCTAACAAACAAAATATTAAATAACTGAGTGTGTTTACCATCTTTTGTAAACCATCTTGCTACAACGAAAATATCATGGCAAAATAATTTGTAAATAAAAAGGGCATATTGGTCCAAATTATTTCTATAGTATCTCCCTTGAATGGCTTTAAACAATCTGGAAGTAAATAAGGATAACTGCATGCTATAATGTCTACTACACCTTCCATTGTTTAGTTGCAAAATTACTGGTATTGCCGTTGTTCATTTATTTGTTGAAAGCGATATTCTATTTATGCATTTTATAGTTTGACCTTAAAATGCCAAAGTGATAATTCGTGCAAAACCTCCTGCAAAACTAAAAGGCAGAGCCTTGAAAATACCAGGTGGTGCGAATTAGACTAAACCACTATTTCCTTTAATCATAACTAAATGACTTCTTTTGTTATGTCTGTTAGTGTATTATGCCTTAACAAGTGTATTTTAAGATGTATCAAGCTAGGATAGGAAATATTGCACACTTGTACATAGGAGAAAAACTAAAAGGACAAGTTCATGTGATTGAGATAGAACCGTTTATAAACTCCTGAAAGAGGAGACTTTTCTACACTATTAAATTTCTTTCGTAAGATCTGATTATTGAAAAAAAAACTACTTTTTCATTGAAGTTAAGTGCTTTGCGACGTATTCTTCAGCTACCGTTAAAACTGTCGGTCCCAACGAATGTGTATTCAGCAAAACAAAACCCCAAGTTCCATGTTTGGAATGTCTGTCTCGACAGTAAACTTCATGTTAGTTTGACAAACAAAGAATCTGAAACTTTTTAGCCTTACCAAAATCTACATACTGCTTTCATGTTCAGTAGAGAGGAAGATAAAGTTTAGCACATAAGTTCATAAAAATTGTTCCTGATATTGTGTTTGTACTGGA
Organism: Mantis religiosa; assembly: GCA_030765055.1. Taxonomy (NCBI): domain Eukaryota; kingdom Metazoa; phylum Arthropoda; class Insecta; order Mantodea; family Mantidae; genus Mantis; species Mantis religiosa. The sequence continues at coordinate 178,176,562 of CM060947.1, forward strand.
AACATTGCCTGAATAGATGAAGAAAACATGAAATCTGTGATGAAAGCTTATATGTTATATTACTGTTATTGTATCAAAATATTAACAAGACAGAGAGGATATTTAAATATGTAAGTTGAGCAATTTTGCTTGAAAACGATTCCTTTTAGGGAATTATGATGCGAGCATGTAATAAATTACCTTTAAATTAAATATATCATAATTAGAGGGAATACAGAAGGGTATAGAGATTAGTTTTAAATTCGATATTTAGTATGGTTAATGTCTTTAATCAGAGAAGAGTTGCAATCGATAGTGAGACTATTATTGAATTTTTTTAAGAAACACTAACTGCCGGGCCGCTACGCTCCTTATTTCTGTCCACTACAGGCGGCATGAATGGGGTGCAGTACTGGAGGTGAAACGTGGTCAGGTACCGATCCCTTCTGGCTGGCATGTGCGGTGTTCGCAACCAGGCAACACTTCTCAATGAAACAGCTTTTCAGATGACCTCTTAGGGCCCTAACGAGGCTGAGTGCACCTTGGATTTTGGAGAAAATCTCGAAGATTTTACTGGACCCAGATCTCCCATTGTTAAGCAGCTGTACTAAAACTAAAATTGGCACAACGAAAACTTGCCATTGTGCCTGTTACGCAGAAGTTATTATCGTAAGTATCATTAGCCTTGCTACAGGGCAAGCCGGTCCCTTTTACTGGCCTCACTATCTATGTTTCGAGGTCTGCATATCGCAGTGAATGAGTATATTATTCAGGAGATCCATTGATTTGTTATTTAAGAGATGAAGTTTTATTTTAGTTTAGAATATATTTCACAGCCTCCCTTAAAATGAAAATTGGTAGGTACTAACTATGTGGCCTTCAATAGAGAGCGAGACAACCCGACTTTATTCCACCACTGCGATAAGGAAACGGCCGTCAGGAAGTACTGCATTCCTAATATTAAAGTAAGTGATATGATTAACATCCAGTGCTTAGTAATGGAGGTATTTAAGAAATAAAATAAAACAAGTTAGTAATAGGACAATTCCCATTATGAAATACTCCTGTAATTCACAGGAGGCTGTTTAACCCTCAAATTACGATTCATTTAGTTTCAATTATCTTTGTAATTGTTTAAGAAATGATTAAAACATAACCCATGAAATTTTTATGAGAAACAGTCTCCTTTACACCTAGAACTGAAATTTCATAAAATCCACAATAATCCAATATAAATGAAAAATTCATAATGTTCACGAAAATGAACTCTAAATATTGCAGTTAAATGTTTTATTTCCTTGAGCACTTAATAGTTATTCCAGATTCTAGAAATGTTGTCAGTCGTTATTCGATGCCTCTTAACTGTGAAAGAATTATTCCAATAGTCAGTTAATTGGTAACCTCTCTACTCGGGCATGGCTATTTACGAGTAACAACATAAAGGCTTGATGGTTTTTACACAATGCAGAAATCTCTGACATCGATATCCAGCAAAACCGTGTAAAACCATAAATATTACCTCTCTATTCTAACTATCGAAGAAAATAAGCTAAATAATTGAGTAGCTTCTTATGTCATATTAATTTCCATTTGTATGAGGTATAACCATTTTGCATATACAACAATAAACTTGATTAAAACAGCATCGATCCAATAGAAGCTTATACGCTAGATAGCTTCATGAATAATTAAAATGACATATAAACCATTGTCAGCTTTAGAACTAAAATTACCTTAATAATGTTTCTTAGGACTATATTAACAAACCCGCTTAAAGCGGCACTGGCTCTGCTCATAGAACACACTCGCACTTATGCAATGATGTTTAAAATGGAGCAACACTCCTGTTATGGTCCTTTAAGTTAGTATAGTCCATTCTATAATAATTAGACTGACATCGGGACTAGTGAGTTTACTCCTCTTGGGGAAAATATTGGGGAAACGTGGGGAAACTGTCTCTGATTACCTGAAGTTATATATGAGTTTACTCCTACTGGGTGGAAGCGGGGTAACAATGAACTCTACTGCAGCCAATTAAGGATGCAGCCCTTCATAGTTTATGTTCAAGTTGCTGTGAAATAATAATTCAACTGTGGTTTTTCAAGTGAACATAACGAATAATGCGATAACATTTGTTTCGAAACAGTAATTAACATTAGGGATTTTGGATTTGGAAATGCACTTAATTCCAGAGGGAAAAGGAAAATGGTAAAGATGGTTCTAACGATTTGGCAACAGTGTTTAAAACATAACAAGAAGTAGAGGAGAAAGATGATAGATTCTCCAAATCAGGTGATTTCCCATCTTCTCCAGAGTCTGGAAGTATGCATGAGAGTGCGAATGTGTGTGTGATCTAATAATTAATAAATCCAAAGTAGCAAACACCCAAAGTATGCGAGTCAATATCAATGACAATAGGCAATACGTTCCAAAGGAGAACGGCCGCCGATATGACCACTGCAGTTAAAGGCATAAATGAAAAAAAAAATGATAGAATTGGAAATAATAATTTCTTCCGCACTAGCCGTGTGTAGGCTAAGGTTTGAATAAATAGAGCCAGACTGAAAAATTCAATGCTATAGTCGGGATATGAACCACGGATCTCCCGCTCTCCGTGCGGTTGCTCTACTATGGCCAACATGCCGATATGACATTAAATTCTCCAACTGACTCATATGTTTCCCGGTAGACCACTAGAGGTTTTCATGTGCTATAAGACACGCACCTTTTGGGGCGACTTATTATGCTGTAAGTACTTTAAGTCCCAGGCTTCATAGTTAAACCACTAGAAATAAACTGCGATAGAATTGTTTCCGGGGTTTTTCAGCATTCAAAATGCAAGTAAATCTACGTTACATGTACGAGAAGCAAGGAATCTTAGTACAAGCCACAGTCTGATACGAGAATTTCCAGCGTAATAGGAGGGGTCATTGTGTTAGAACATCCGTATTCCCCCTAAAATATATTGTGTACATAATTATTGTGTATAGTAAAAAAAACCTCATCCATCACGTCACTTTAGATATTTATCTTCATTTTAATATCTTCCGCACATTTTATACACTACGGATCAATGCAAATAAATATATTAGCAATCTTCAGATTAAATGTCAAAAGCAATTTAATATTCATTTCGGTTCAAACAAGTTTTGCATTTTGAGTTTTATTTTCTGCAAGATGATGTACACTTTCATGTGTATGCCAGGGAAATATCTCCATATACTTAGAGGGTATCAAGAATGTAAGTACAGAAATGATATAAAATGTTGGACAGTACTTCTAGTTGCTACAAAGTAATTTCATATACTATTTTCATCAATTCCTATAAATAAAAAGAAACACCATATATAGTAGTAAGAATAAGCCGCAAAACAGTATTTTTTAACTAAAATTTATTTATGTTCCTAGCCAATAATAGTGATTTATTATACAAGTGGATAAACGGAGAGTTTATCCAGAGTAGAAAAATTTAAAGCGCAACGCGAAGGAGAGCGTTTTAAGTTCTACCAGTGGACAGTAAAGGTTTTTTCACTTGTATAATACATTATTTTATCCTATAGACACGATAAATTAATAAATGACAAATATTCAGTTAATGATTTTACAACAGATAATACATTAAATAAAAAATTAGGCATTAATTGCAGGGTACTTATAGTTATAAAATATGGTAGGCTATTTATGAATAATAATTTTGTTTTACTGTTGCTAGTTTCCGCAAACTAGTCAAACTGATTAGGTTTACGATGGATGTTGAGAACGTTAGTATATCGGTTCTAAATTATATATTAAATAAAGGAAAAGAAGCTTTCAGGTAGTTAAGGAATAAACATTCTTTTTGTTTCTGTTAAAAGGTTATAGAAAATTTGTGTTATCAACCATTTTTTCTTTTACTTTATCCCACCCGTTACCAAGCAACGAGTGAATTTTATTTACCTGATTTCACTCGTTGCTCTAATAACTACCACTTAGGTGTGAAGTCCAAGTTTTCTTATGTCGTTTCTCAATAGCAACGGTGTCTATTACAAGCATCTGTAATATAAACGCACATTTATACAACTGATTGAATAAACCGTTTTGGGAAACATGTGATGGTAAACCATAATAAATTTATATTATTTCCTGACAATATAAAACCAGAAGAAATAGTATCAACTATTTGAACAAGAAAGTTATTCGCTATTTGGAAGTGTAAATGAAGCAGGGCAATGCAAAAGGTGATGCTGTCAAGCAGCCATTGGCCGGTGTTAAGGTCTAGGTCGACCTACATAAGAGGTCCTAGCTCAGCATGACACAGCTGATTTATGTTGAACGTGTGGCCAATATGTACAAAAGTCAACAGGGTTTAGAATTTCTCTCCATCAAAAAAGCGAAGCTTTGAAGGTCTTTTGATGTGGGGATTGGTGCGTGACAAGTCACATTTAGAGTGATGTGTTTAAGTACCGGTTACTCTCCCTTGCAGGTCGTCCGCCCGGTCGATCAGTTTATTATCGAGGGGAGGCGACCACTTTCTGGATGCCGCACCCAACATACCGTGTATAGCAAGTGAAATTTGATGTGTCACGGTGGCACACTCCGGTAGGACCTACTGAAAAACAGAACAGGCCCTACCCTTCTTCTTGTAGCACTTTCATTAGCAATCAAAAGGTGATGAGTATGAGATATCAACTTTATAAAATTCACATGGTAATTGCGCAGCTACAAATTCAGTGCGTAGTATAAAAAAATGAAAAATTCAATTCATAATGCATCGTCATCATCATTATCATCCCTATAGCTTATTTCTTATAGTGTGTCCTATTGAAGCAGTCTGTCTTCATCTCTCCACTCTTAAAAATTCTTATACTTAAAACCTGGTTTAGAAAATTCATTTTGCAAGTGATATACCAGTCTAATTTCTAATACATTAGGTGCAGAGAAACAATTTCTGAGCATGGTATCACAGATACCATATAATAAGAAAAATGTTGCATGAATTTGACATGAAAATTTCTTCCCCCAGTCGAAATAAAATGTAATTCACTCGACATTAGTGTACGTTCTGTTCCAATATACACTGCCAACAATGAGAAAATAGGGATTAGCATAGTGTACTCTTTTTGTGCTGAACGAGTGTTCGGTATTACCACGCAATTGAGTAAGCGCGGTAATACAGGATCCTGCGACTCCTTGTTCTTAACTGCAAAATGCTACCTTTGTAGTCTACAACCTTTTGCATATTGTTTTTCCGCGCTTCTAAATTCATAAAATCGTCTAATAAATTTATTATAACACAGAGAAAGCCACGAAAAGTTCAAAATGAATAGGAAGTCGACGAGAATCGAACTCAATACCTCTAAAATACGATAAGTATATTTTATCTTTCACAACCGTTCCCACATAACTGTTTTCACCACTATTTGGGGTAACGTAGATGGTGAAGAAGCTGTAGTCACCTACCGACCAACTTTACCCATAGCCATGAATACTAATTAGATGAACTAACGAATTAAGTACCTTTGTACTTTACCTTTGTTCTTTACTATATATATGCCCCACACTAAATAATTACTAGCATATATCGGATCTCACTTCAAGTATCTCTCACTCCAGAAAATTAGAATAACACAAATCTAGACTGATTGTTGATCTTTAAATTCTTCAACTGACAGCAAGTAGATATTTTGTGAAAACAATGAATGAGAGAGAAAAGGACCCAGAAGTGAATGTTAGAATCCGTAGCGAAAACCTGCTGGAGTATTTAACCAGATTTTCTATTCGTTGCAGATAGGATGCACGTTGACTGTTTCGAAGATCCAGGTCGGGAAGTCAGCTGTAACAGGGTTACTTCGTTGTAGTTTGAATTGTTTCTTGATTATTTTGTCTGATTAAATAAGAGTCATGAGATCTATCGTTTTCAGGTGTGGTTTCGAGTGAAATAAATACAATTTTGGATAAGTCCAATTGTGTAATATATAATTTAATTGTATAATCTTGATTACATTTACTCGAACTTTCTTTCCTAGTCAATCATTGCAGGTTACCTCCAGCACATCGATAAATCTTTACTTTCTTAATAAATAGTTTCCGTTAATTACATAAAATTTCTCACTCCTGCACGTCCACATCACTATTAAAACTTTTTATCTTGCCCACATCGTCTTTCCACCATCATGATTACAGAACATATCTCTTTTTTAAAATTATTGATTTTCCGTTACTATCCAAAACTTTTATATTCACCGCGGCATTTTTCCATCCTCATAAAGCAAGATTATTGATTTTGCTCTTCTAGCAACCGTTCATCATATTATATATAGTTATTATATGACCCACTAATAATCAGATCAGAAAACAAAACTCATTTTCAGTTCAAACAAAAACTATAAATAGTTAACATTATTGAATAATTTGTGGAAAACATCAGGAAGTTGTAACAAAGTACAGAAGTTCAGTTTCCACAATCTGATGTTAATATTAAGATAACTTTAAGATTCAAGAGTTACAGAGTTGGAGAAGAGGAAGTAGGAAAAATACAGTCTTATGATGACTAATTTCTGTTTGCATTGAAAAAAGGAAGGTAGAAGATAAAATGTTTGTGGCCGAGTGGTTAGGCCCGGGTTCAATCCCAGGCGACCACATGTGGATCTCCTCGGGTATTTCCGGTTTCTTGCGCGATCATTCAACCAATTGCTCCATTATTACCTTTACTGTTATTCATTTCGCTCTATTCCCTGCATATTCTTTCGCTGTCTTATGCCAGGCATTGGGCTGATCACCCATCCTGGGTAGTACTTAATCTAGAGTCTCAGCTTCTGTACATTTCCCCAAGTGCCTCTTGAATACAAATATCTTGAATATCATCCACTTCCTTCACCTTCACAACAGGCATTGGGCTGATCACCTATCCTGGTTCTCTAATGGGTCCAAAGCTTCAGGTCCTCAGACCTAACCCTAAAAGGGATAGAGGAACAATAATCCCCTAACACCATGATAGTACTACAACTAGGGAAGTTGAAGAAGAAGAAGAAGAAGAAGAAGAAGAAGAAGAAGAAGAAGAAGAAGAAGAAGAAGAAGATCTCATTAAACACACAATTTATATCACACGCTTTTTTATGTAGTGAACTTTTTCGATATATTCCTTGCATTTTTATGAGTTTTCCAAAACTTAACATTCCTCTTTTTTGGAAGTGGATACCTTTTCTAATCACTTGGACATGCAAAGAGAATGAAAGTTTAAACTTATCATACAATGATCAGCTCATAAAGATATGACTATCACTTAAAGCTTATTGTATACCGATATTCCCTTTCATCTTTAAGAACATTCACAATAACATAATTTACCCAAATATTTAGTTGGATGAACATGAAGTACGTAGAGGAATAGAGAAAGTCATGTGAGGTCACACAGATTTTTTTTATTAAATAATCAGAACAAGTAGCTTAAAAGAGAGTAAGTATTTGTCAAAATAATCGGTTCATTTCGTCCCTCCATAGGAAATAAGCATATTTTTATCAACACATTTACAAAACCAAGTGAGCAATTTTCAAAATAATTCTTCATACTGTGAGAACTTAATAGCAAGGTAACGTTAAATGTAAAATACAAAGTATAATGGAATCAATGATTTCTGTTTCATTTCAGGTAGCGAATCTCAGCCCCAGTGCCCGACTATTTCTGTTCACAAAGAAGATAAATCATTCTCAGAGCCCCACTATAAGATTCCCACGATATCGGTACCCATGTTCAGAATGCTATTAGCTGGTATGATGGGTAGGGCGGTGCGTAGCGAATTTGATCAACTCCATGCATGCCGCATGCTACCTAATAGCCATCTGGAACTAATGTTCTGAAGTACTGGTGCGCGAGGGTACTAGATACATTAGAAATGCTTGTTAAAACCGTGCATTTGTGAGAGGGACATGAACAGAAAGCCAAAGAGGAGTAACAAGCAGCAATCCAAGCATTTTGAATGAAGTTGCTTTATTATATATTTTTCAAAGGTTCGGCTAATGAGAAATTATTAAAATTTCGTTCGTTTTCTTTCTTTATTTCTTTACCTGTCTTTTTGAATTTAAGGGCTTAACTGTAATGGCATTCAAAATATTTACACACATAAAATAATTTGTCAAGGATGAAAATCTCTTATCGTTATACATGAGGATGTGTTTTCACAAAAATGGTCTTTTAGGACCTTCTTCGTTCAGTTACAAAAGTATAAGCATGTTCCCTAGCTCGGCTTATAAGCAGATTATACCGTTATTTAACATTATTATTCTATACAATGAATCAGCGTTGGTACTTGTCATTGCTACGTTTGCTTATAATAATTTAATCCTATTAGCACATTAAAGCGATCTTCTCCTTATATAAGTTTTCACTGGCTTAATCTTTTGTGTCATTAACGATGCATTTGCAGCTGAGTAAATGTATATAATTGGCTAATGTATCTTATTTCGGGATCAAAGTTTTACAAAATGATGATATGTGTTAAAAGTTCCAGGTGAGAATGTTATTCATCGCAAATTGTGGCTGTCGTATGTTGTAATGTACAACTCATCGTACAGAGAAACAGTAGTAAATTATACACATTAACTACATGGGTTATTAACTTACAAATAATAATGTAATCTATTACAAAAATACAAAATACATTTACATTTCTTACAGAAACCACCTCCGAAGGTATATCCATTAATTTAAAATTAAAAACGTAGCATAAGATAATAGCTAATGCAGATTCTAAACTTCGTGTAGTACAATTACTCGTGTAATACGGTTTCATAAAACTAGTGGGGCATAGGTCCAATGTCTATGCTGTATTATTTCAAGAAATATGTAGCCACCAGCTATTATACAGAACTAGGTCGATGGATTGGGGTGGGGCTTTTGGGGACTACAGACCCAAAAGACCTAGCTGTCAACTGGCCACTGACTCACTGACTCACTCACTCACTCACTCACTCACTCACTCTTAGGGGTTATGGTGGTAATCTTTAAGTTGCTATGCATCTCTACTTATGATTTGAATTTGCCGCAAGATATCGCTGCTGTAATCTCAGGTGTGGTAATTCTTAATTTTTGGAGGAAAGTGTGTACGGTTGTTGTTGTTCAATTTAAAATTCACTTAATTTAACAGTTGTTTTTAATTTCAGGCCCAAGAATATTATTTTTATATTTGTTCCTCTAAATTTAATTTTAAAATATTTTTTAAAAAGTCATTATGAAATGATGGAAATGTTTATGAAATGAACAGTTTAATTAATGAGTGAAAGAAAGACGCGTGATAGATGAGTTATGCCTGGAAACTCATTAGATGTTTTAACGGAGTTGTTAGGAGTTTAAAATTATTTTAAATAATGTTTGAATGTTAAACTGTCTAATTTAAGTTTTGAAAACGAAATTATAAAATTAATTAAATAAATAAAATGATTGTATTGGTCGTTACGCATGACGTGGCTAACAAGAAATGTTTAGTTCCTATAGTGACGACAAAATCAATAATCTTGATTTTTCAGAAAGGAAAGGGTCAGTCATTGTAACGTCGCAGAAGACGGAGGTAAATCATTCTAATTGTGAAAAGACATATGTAAGGGAACAAGATTTCAAGTTCTCGTGTGAAAGGTTATAAAAATGTTTAATATTGTAAAGAGAAAGGATGCTTCCAAAGTTATTTATTAATGTGTGTTACGACGCGTTTTGTTAATTTTTATCCAGAATAAAATTAAAAACTGGAATATTTAAGAAGTTCAACAATTCTTTAATTTTGATTGATAAATTACTCAGACTTCCGTTCGACACCGCGCCTGAGAAATTTAATCTTCATGCATCGGCTGTTTCAGCATTGGGGAACATCATAAGATTATATAACTATACTTCAAATTTGTAAAATACATTTTACAAGGGTTGTTGCAACGTGGCGCATAATCTAACATTTAAAACGTCATGCATAACATTAGTAAAAGTTCTTCAACTTACTAGCTCGTAGTCGTAGCAATGATGAGTGCTATCTGCAGTTATTCTATTTGGGAAGATGATGAAAATGTTGTATTAATAAATGCAAAAATTGAACTTTCGATATTTGTTTTATTACTTGACTCAGTGTACTTTCACGACCTATGAATTATAATTATTTGAATTGTAGATTTAATAATATACTTTGTATATAAACATAAACTCACATATACTCACATTATATATAATTTAATGTAGATTTGTTACATCAGCCCAGTAATGCGTTCCAGTGACGTCTTTGGTAGGCAGAGGTGGAGGAAGGAGCGACCAGGCGGTAGACCATGGTCCGAAAAGCGAAGTTGAGTCACGGGTTTAGTTAGATTTATAGTCGGATAATTAACGCTTTATAAGTTCTTGTCAATCAAATTTAAATACTGTGGTAGTGAATTCGTATTTCTTACGCTACTCAGTTAAACATCACCTCTCTGTAAGTGAATATTTTCCTCAAGTCATAATAGATGAATCTCGTTTATTACTAATTTATGGTTTCTAATGACCATAAAAATTCGCGTATTTAAAATGTTTGCTGAAATAAATAATACATTCATGAACAAAATCACAGTCATACAAATATGTATATTAATGCTTAAATTGTCATTTTGATGATACCACAATTATTTTTACATGCTCACAGATTAATTACAAAAATAAAAATGTTCCCGAAAAGCAAATTTCAGATAGTAAATCCTTATCAGTTGTTTCTAAGTCAAACCCGCCTATTGGAACATAAACGTGCTATACAAATGAAGCAACAGAAATATTTATCAGTAACGAATTAAAAGAAACTTCTTACTCATAAATGTAATGCAAGATGTATGTACCAACGGTCTAGCTGTAGGTTAGACTTTTTCTAATGCTATTCTGTGATTGTTGATTACAATGTAGACCCTAGTGTTCTTAAGTTGTATTCCAACTTTGAGTTAAGTCATTGCCTGCTTTTAACTTCAATGTAGGTCAAATCGATGAATGAAATTTATATAGAACCTAGAATTACCCGACATTCATATTTCAAGATCAGGGAATACCCCGGAAAAATCATATCCAGATAACTCACCCTGAGAGAGAAGAACTCGGACCTCTTGAAATTGAGGCAGACACGGTACCACTATGCTATAGACGCAGGCACATTGAATGCTGTCTCTCACAGCTGAGAGTGTGAACAAACACGAATTGTGTTGCAGCTTGCATTTCCCAAGAAACTGTTCCAAGTATGTACGTTCCACAGTTTTATTCTTCTGAAAAAGAGAAGAGGTTTTCTACATCATGTTGTTTTTGTATTCTTACTGCCTTGTTTTGAAAATTATACGTTCCTCTCAGAAGAGTTTCTGCAAGTGCATTTTTGGAACGGAGGATACATAAAATATTTGCGAAATGTTTTTAGAGCCAAGTATTTATACTAACATTACTATTTGTTACGTTTCTTAATATCGAATTGCAGTTGCATGCTCAAAATATACCTGTATTGTAGCTAAATTAAAACGTTTTCCTAAATGAAACTAATCAATAAGACTAACAAAAATCTTATGACAGGTAATGAAGTACACAATAATATATCTGCTGTTGTATGGAAGTTATATTCAAACAAGCTGGAAATGTAAATATTATAATAGTCAGTAATTATAATCATCACCCTGTGGGTTATTTGGATCTATTAAAAGCTAATTCTTAGGCCTATTTCATTCTTAGTACCATGTTTAACAAAAATATGTGTTAAAGCCATGTTTATATGGTTTGATAATCGAGATAAAATGCTGCAAAAATATTTTGTTGTATGTATGCGGGGATACAGTAAGTCGAATCGACAATTTGATGTTGTTAAGCATGACACTACATATTTGCTTTAAAATTCCATCCACTTTCCATGAAATCTCGAGAAAAAAACTGAATGAGGGAAATGCTTTAAAAAGGTAAAATACGAGAGTGGTCTGAAAAGTTTCTGACCTCAACTTGAAAGTGGTAGCACTCGTAAATAAAAGCTTAGTGATTTCGTTAATTAATCTGTTGACAGTTACTCACCAAAGTTTCAGCCATTTTGGAGGCTCGGTTGTTACGTAACAGTCGTTTGAGTGAGTCGATATGAGTGCTTTTATGAAATTGGAAAAATCGAGTATCGAGTTGTCATTAAATTTTGTATAAAGGCAATACGCCTACGCAAATCAAAGATGAGTTGGATTCTGTGTATGGGGACTCTGCACCTTCATTTACCACAGTAAAATTTTAGGCGGCTGAATTTAAACTTAGCCGTAAGAGCTTGGGAGACGATGAACGTTCGAGACATCCAACTATCGACGAAAACATAACCAAAGTTCACCAAATTGTGCTAGACGACCACCGAATTAAGATAAGAGAGATAGCAGAGGCTATGAACATGTCAAAAGAACGTGTTTGTCATATATTAAATTAACATTTAGAGATGAGAAAGCTGTCCGCGCGTTGGGTACCGCGTTTGCTCACGTTAGACCAAAACGTGTTCGAATGAAGATTTCCAACGCTCTGTTGGCGCAGTTTGGACGCAATAAAACGCGCCAATTAATTACTTTAGATGAAACTTGGATACACCATTATACGCCCGAAACAAAAATACAGTCCAAACAGTCCAACTGTTTTTTGGGGGGATAGGTCATGGAGTTATTTTAATCGACTATCTTTAAAAAGGAAAACCATTACAGGAGCATACTACGCATCATTACTTGACAAGCTGAAGGTAGAACTTGCGGAAAAACAGCCACATTTGCAGAAAAAGGAAATCATGTTTCACCAAGACAACGCACCGTCTCTTATCTCAGCGGTTACAATGGCGAAAATCCAGGAATTACGGTTTGAACTGCTTGATCATCCACCTTACTCACAAGATCTAGCCACAAGCGACTTCTTTTTGTTCCCTCATCTGAAAATTGCGCTCGGACAGAGAGTTTCGTCAAATGAAGAGGCAATCAGCATCGGGAACAATTATTTTACAGACGAAAACGCCGAGTACTATTTGGACGGGTTACAGAGATGGGAGCATCGCTGGGAGAAGTGTATAGAGTTACAAGGAGACTGTTGAAAAAAAAAAAAAACATAAAAAAAATTACTTTTATTAGGTCGGAAACTTTTCAGACCCCCTATGTATATTGAACATGTTCGACCAATATTAAAAATGGTATTCTCGGAAAAGGCTGACAGCACAAAAATAATTACTAAATTCTGTTTTAGACAGATTTACCTGTTTTGTGTAGTAAGCTTATGCGCGTATCTTACAGTTTACATTCAAAATTCTGCAAAATTGCTTCTGAATCAAGAGTACTTAACAGCATGTGGCCAGAAAATTACAGATGTACACTTAATATCAAGTAAAATCTTAAATGAAAATCGTCGCGGTGTTTATAGGAAAATTAAGGGTTTTAAGAAATCTTCTGCATAACGAGTAGATTGGATTGTGAGAGATGTTTTGAAAATATTTGCGTTGCAGCTATGGAAGATTGCATAAAACACAAAGTTTGATATTTGTCTTATATTTTTAATAATGCTTTTTGGAGATACGGAAATGGCCATTTTTCTAAAAATGCTTTTCTTGGAAACTAAGGAGCTTAGCATGATATCCCGTGATATACTCTCGATATAAATTTGTTGGGTGGAATACTCCCTACTATAGTGGTACAGAATATAGAAAAAATCGAATTTAGCTGAATCAATTATCTGAAAAATAAAAAAAGACATTTAGAAAAGTAGAAAAACAAGTAGGTATTCGTTTCGGTACCATTTTACTGTAGTAATTTCACTTGTTATTTAGATGTTACGTTGTCTTGAGCGACGAAGGTTGCTTGCTAGATTTTAGCTTACCGCGTGCACCAGTGAACGTACGTTAGGTAACTTTTCACCATATCGACGCTTGCTCGTAGCTTCGTTCGATGAACTGTAAAACACCACATCCTTTGGTTCGCGGTAAAATACCAACTGTTGGATCACCGCGGACACAATGATATCTGGTTTCAGGTTCCGTTGAGGTTTTGTTTACTCTTTTGCAGAAATATTTGGTTTGTTTGTCGGGATCAATGCAATACTGTTCACATTTGTATAGCTATAGAGGGTTGGACTCTTGGAAATAGAAAAGATCTACCTTTTAACAAAAAACACAGAATAGTCTTTAAAACTTAGGATTAGGACACTGATAAATACAAATGCAAGCCGCTATTTCTCAAAAGAGGAGCTCACAATTCTGTTCGAGTAATTTCTTCCAAACTGTATTACCTTTTATTTATATCGCACATTTATCGACGGATCTTGTGAAGTATGCTCACTCGTAAACTATCAAAGCTGAACGATAGAAGGCCGCGCCGTGGCTAAGTGATTAGACGGCTCGGTTCTCACCAAGGCGGGTTTTCTCCGAGATCTCCGGTTTCCCCCGCCATTTCAATCCACTAGTCCATCTTCATCTTATGTATCATTAGTGTCACCGCCTGCGATGCCACATGTAGTAAAAGCAAGCGTTAAACACTACACATTTCATTTCATGGATGGTAGGACCTTTTAACGAGGACTATTCCCCATCCTGCTTAGAAGCTGGAAGTGTGACCGAGAGTGAATATGTGTGTGTTTGTGTGTGAAGTCTATAGAAGTATTCTGGTTGCTAAATTGACCTTTACGACTAAAACCCTCCTCCTAACTTGCATATTACAATAGATATTTTCTGTGCCGTGCACAGTAGGTAGAGACGGAATTGTATTACACCCGAAAATTGGATTTACTGGAAATACACGTTTTGAAATCCAAAAAGCCATTTTTAGAAAAAAGATCCGTGAGTGTATGGGTGTTGTGTGTGTCCCGGCGTCTGTAAACGAAAGTTCGGTTAAATAGCAAATTTCGTAATTAAGATTAACAAAGACAGAAAGTTTTTCAAGAATGTTGTTTATAGCGGACTACCCTTAACATTGAAATTTTTTTGAAAGAATTGGTTTCCTAAAATATCAATCGCAAATCATTTTAACCAAAATACCATATTTTTAAGCTATTTCCATGACAAATGAAATGTATATCATGAATTTTAGGGAAAACATGAAGTCTCTACCGCAAAAGATAGTTACTGTCGCGGTAACGGGCATTAAAGTTTCGGCACAAATAGACAACAGACGGATAGGTTTCACGTGGATAACGAACTTGCATAAGCAGATAAACATAGCGCTTGAGATAAGTGACGTGCCGGCCGAGATAGCGTTTCATACTTCTGGAAGGTGATAGAATATTCGGACTACGTCATTAGATGCCTGGTTTATTCCAGAAATATCTAGTGATTGTACAGAACAGTCTCGAATTATGAATGAGGTATTTAAGGAAGTGATGAGTTGTGAAACGGAGTGAGTGATCCGCGAGAGGTAACAAGAGTGAGGCAAGCAGCTGAGAGTGTAGTTGTAACGAGAGCTGAGGTTATAAACTGAACGCTGTTTGTTATTGTCATCGACCTCGGTAGACTGATGGTGTAAGTAACGTAATGCTGCTGTAATACGAGTATTTCTACGAAAATAAAGGAAATTTTTAATTTCTGCCACTCGGCCTTTTAATTCTACGAATCCACGAAGTCACATTATGCTACAGAAAACACATAGATCTCACTCAATATATCTCAAGTAATTTTTGGGGGATTGAGCCATTTCAGAGACATTCCTTGTTGTTTCTTTGGATTTTCCTATACTTATATTTCCCTTAGAAACGAATACGTAAGTGCTTCTTTTTCTTCTTAGCCTTACAATGAGGATGGGATTTCAAAGACATCACCTAACAGCCCCCTCTTTAACGATTTGACTCTCACTTAAAGTTCATGTATTCCCATATTACTCAAGAAAATGAGTAATACAACAATGTTTATCTCGATTAACACGAAGTAAATAGAGGATTAAACATTTACCAAAAATTGTAAAGGAAGTCATGAGAGTGCAACATATAAGACGTTTTTTCCAAGAGTAGGCTGAACCTAAGAATCCTTTACAGAAGTAAACAATTATATCTAACGAAATTTAATCACCATTAACAGAAGGAATTGAATGATTTGAGAATACGATTAATTTATAGAATTATACGGAGATAAAGGTTACTCGTAAATGGTACAGAAAGCTTTCATGGCATGATTTTGAGAATACGATTAATTTATAGAATTATACGGAGATAAAGGTTACTCATAAATGGTACAGAAAGCTTTCATGGCATGATTTTGAGAAGTCATGCGTATTTACTGTTATGAACTCTGATCTGTAAATGAGTTGAATGTTCCCTTCTGTACATAACCCTTGAATATTGGGTAGGTGCTAGATATTATTAAAAATCTACTATCATATTCAAGCCAAGTTACTGTACTAGTTTTAAAAGATCCATAAAATTTTATCTATTGTTACATTTTCTGTTACCTTTTGCGTATTGAACTGTAAAGTAGTTGTGTGACCTCTTAATGATTAAAATTGAAATGTGAAAATAAAACATTACTGTATTTTATACTACTTTGTAAATATTTAAGTGGATATTGCTTTCTTGCTGTTTTTCATTTGTTTCTACCGATGTTATTTTGATTTAAATTCTTTGATAATGCCTGTCCTTTGTATGATTTATACTACGTAACAATGTCCAATACGTTTCCTAACATCTACAGACAATAAATAAAAGTGCCCGCCTCGATAGCGTAGATATTACCATATCTGCCTCACGTTTAAGAGGTCTCGAGTTCGAATCTCGGTCAGGATGAGTTACCTGGATAAGGTTTTTCCGGGATTTTCTTATCCTGAAAGACGAATGTCGGGTAACTCTAAGCTCCATGGAATCTGGGCCCATTTGAGCATCATTTCACCAATTTCATTCATCGTCCGATATGACTTAAAAAGTTAAATTATAACAACAAAAAAGTGTTATACTCTAATTACCCATGTCAAGTTGTTTCGTTGATGTGAGTCGATGTTTGTGCCACAAAGAAGTCGTATCGTAGTGCGAAGATTAGTTAAGCATCATTAAGTTATTGTTGGCAAGTCCAAATTCTGTTTCCAAGCACATAGTCTCTTGGAAACTACTGGAGTATGAGTTAAAAACACCGAAAACTCCCTCACTCCATTGGTAACAAACAGTACTTGGATTGTTATATCATATAGGCTCTTGAAACATTTGATTGACAGTTAACCTAACCCAAGTGCTACCGCCGGAAAGAAGGTATGTTCACATCTGTGCCTTCTGTTTCCCTCTGCATGTACAGTATATGCCTTTTAAAACTGCAACTAGACTAGGCATCATCTGAATACGGTATTCACGACCATGCAGTGGCTTGAATGGACGAAATTCTCACAATGTTGTGCGCAGTGAAGGAACTTTTTGGCTAAAAAGTAGAGAAATTTATATTAATTGCATCTTAATGTCTTAGCAGCTTTTGTACAATAAAGAAATATAAGTGTTATACTGAAACAGATATAATAATTAACTGTAATTCATTTTTGAAGTTCAAAATACTTTTTCCGTAATTTTAATAAAATGTTCTGTTTGTGGTAGAAACGGGAATTATCCATTTTATTTGCCTGTAGTAAGAGAGGATATTTATAATTAATTACTTTCAGGATTTTATGTATAACAAATTTTAGGCTCTCATATATTTCGTGGAAGTACTTCAAATATCTTTTTATTCTCCATTTATTTTGTTGTTTTACAGAAATATAAAGAAGGAAATACCTTTTTAGCCTTTCTTTAAGCTCTTAGCACATCGGGATGGTTAATTTACGTTCCCTGAATCATTTGAGTCTGTGTATATGCAGTCACTTTCTTGCACAATTTGTTTGCAGAACTTCGTGATTAATGGTCTTAGTTGAGACAGAAAATATTCTTTTCAAGTCCATAGTACTCAAAAGTAACCATTTCGCTCAAGATCTGTTTTAATATACACAAAAATAGAATGCTACGGTTATTATGATTCAATTGGTAAATTGAAAAAAAAAATAATTGTTTCTATTAAAGGGAAAGCTTTCTTATGATAACATACCGATTACAGACTGTACAGTGGTACGCCACGTACCGTGATTCCGATTTTCTGATAAACGGGCATATTCTCTATCAACGAATTAATAATTTTAAAAAGGAGGGCAGGGCGAAAGACTTAGGCCTTGGCAAGGCAATCTTTTTAATTACCTTAATTTTAGTTGTATTTATTATTTGTTCACATATCTTATATCAGAGTGTAATTGGAAATACCAGAAGAACAATAATACTATCGTTACCACCTTTATTAATTATTAAACCAAAGGTTATATTTAAATTGTCTTAAACAAATGTAAAATTAGTGTTATTTTATCCCCTAAATCTTGTGAATTAATTTTCGTGAATATTTTTCTGTGTCCTTAAAAGCCTTTCCGTTATTCATATTATTCCAATGTTCACAAATACTGATAAACTTGTCAACTCATTGTTTCAATTGTTAATGAATAACACACAGTCCTATGAAATGAAATTTGCAACTGAAAGAAACCTAACTAAATATTTCACTCTCCGTAAGTTTTGAGTTTTATAACCTTATTAATGAATATTGTATTTTAGAGATTACTTGTTGTTATAAATTATGATAAACAACGTTGCAAATCTAAAAACCCATGAATATATACGCTTCTCAGAATTAATATATTTCTGCTAATTTATGTGAGTTTATGAGATTTTTTACGAATATCATGCCTTTCTGAAATGCCTTTCGTTGCATTCTGAAATGTATCGTTTTGGGCATATCAGTCTATTACAACTCGTTTGAAACCTCTGCTAAATGAGAGAATACAAAATCAAAGAAATAGGATTTAGATGATATATCTTGAATGAAGAACTTAGAATTCAGGGCGGTTTGACTCTGACACCTGAAGTAATAATATCATATTTCGTGTTGAAAATCCACACCAGTTTCATTCAACATCCCTGTAAATAATTTAATCACTGAAATACTTGTTTTGAGTTTTATTCTTTATTTTCGTTTGTACTGTCGCCTTTGAGTTTAGAAACAATTTATTCTTCTTGTTAAAGCTTAGGATGTATCCAGCAGAATTGCATTTTTAAATAAGTACTTATACTCCCTTGCACACACAGTCTATGGTTAGGGGAGATTAGAAAATTATTACAATTATCCGGTCCATTCTATAGCGGAACACTTAAGTTCGTGGAAATATTGAGTTTCTTGTTTGATAAGCAGAGAAGCATATAAATTTATTTTAATGCTGACTTGAAAATAAAATCATCGTATTGCTTTCCTTTAATGTTTTTAGTTAAAAATGTTAGAACTATTCATATTTTAAATTGAAATTGTAGCAGCGGAAGGATGTGTTTTTTCCGTGTTAAATACAAGTATGAAGTAATTCTTTTATATTTGAAAAAATAATTCACGTATAACTTGATTTTGAAACTATATTCCGGAGATTTTTAAATACAATATATTTAATATATCTTTTTAAATATATTATAATTAATAGTATAAGAAGCCAATTTAATTCCTATTTCGCCGCAGTAGAACCGTTAACAGTATAAATAATCTGTGCTAAAACTTCATATTTTAATATTGACATTAAATAAACGTATTTTTATGAATTACTTCCTGCAGCAATGCAGCCATGGTTCTACTTTTGTTGCACGCGCTCGTACGCTCATCTGTTTCGAAAGTACTTGCTTGAAGCCGCTCCTTGTGTCAAATATCGAAATACAATAATTACTTGCGGAAGCCAATTACTAACACAAGAAGAATCCAGAGCGTTTAACAGAAGACAGCTCGGGACATCAAAGGATACTTCAATATAAAGCCAAGCCCTTCTCTTCCAGGCCAACTGTTAGCAACTGATATAATTGCTACAAGCGAGTTTTGATCTAGTAGTCCACGTTCATTGCGAGGGTAATTGGTGCGGTTAACTGTCTTTTGCTTTTGTATGCCTCTTTCTTTGTATCTCCCGCATGAAGGGAAAAAGCTGACGTGTACTCCTTTCTCTCATTCTGAAACGCAGTAAATACTTTATTTGCTCAAAAAGTGCCCTATGTAGATAATGCAGCTAGTGGGATGTGAGCCTTATTACGACTGAAACGTGTGTTAAAGAACAAGGCGTAAGTGGAGCTCTGCAATTACATGACAACTGTAATTATGATCATATTCCAGGAGTTAGTTACATACAATATTTTATCAGGGACGTTTAATGCTTGCTACTTATTTTATCTCTGTTAATGACGGATAGTTGATTTATAAATGGCAACATCAATTAATAAACATTGTTATATTTATATTCAATGTAAACCAAAGTATATTAAATATTATTTTATTGATCATAGTATATTTGGTCAAGTTAGAACTTACTTAATATAAAGATATTAATTAGTTTACCAGAGCAATAAAACGGTGTAGCTTATATGAATCAAGAAATACCAGCTAACTCATTATGAATGGGTGATTCTGAAGGAATAATCCCTTCTTTGAACAACTTTGGTCACAACTATAATGAATAGTTCAGAGTTGTTAGGAACAGTCACCTTATTCAAATATTCAATGCGTTATTAATGTATGTAGTGAATGCTTTGATGAAATTCTGCTTATAAGCAGTTAGTATTAATGTTTCCACTCTGTTTCTCTAATGTTTCTCTAAGGAATGGTTATAAAATAATGGTTATAGTTTGCTGCTGCTTCTACTACTACAGCTGCTTTTACAACTACTAATAATAGTATTAATAACAATAATAAATATATTATTACAGCAGCCCTTTTTTCGTAAAGCGTCATAGGTGTGTAGGTATACTAGTTAGTTACCACAAAGAATGCTATCCCAACCGTGATGTGCTGATTTCCCATCTCTGTAGCGTAGTGTTCGCATGTCTGCCTCACATTGAAGAGGTTCTGAGTTTGAATTTCGTTCACAGTTAACTAGAAATATTTCTTTTTCGTGGTTATCTCTTATACGAAAGACGAATGTCGGGAAAGTCTAAGCTCTGAACTCCGGTCCCATTTGGGCATTTCTCCCTTTACGAGTACATTCATCGTCCGATATGACTAACTTTAGAGGTGGTTAACTAAAACACACACAGAACGGATAAGTAGAGTTATCCTTAAATGGCCGCAAATAAACTTGGATTACGAATCTCGGGCACCTAATAAACTAGAGAAATTGTGGAGGAAAAACACTGTTAAGTTAGTAATATATGTACATACAAAACCGCCAACCTTCAGACTAGAGATTTTTACTCCTGTTTAAAATAGCACACATTATTTAAAATGCTCTGATTATTAATGCACTGATTATGTAATAATGCATTAATGAACGTTAATTTGCTAATCTTAAAGGAAAGTAGTTCAGCGCAGTCAGGCAAAAATGCTTTCCACTCTCCAAATATAGAACAAACATACCACCCCATAGCATCATTTAAAATGGATAGTAAGTGAGCAGCTCAAACGTAATCCAGGCCCAGGTAATACACTAATAAAACCATTTACACATTTTTCCAGATGCTGAAGCTTAAATACGCTGTCATATAATTTATGAACACAACGATTCCTTAAATATTAAAATACATAATATATGTATGTGGAACTATAAGAAAACACCTGCAATGACGTAATAAGATCATTGACTTTATGGGGTGAAACTGGGTTTTGGAACCGAGATATAAACAACGTATTCAAGCAAAGGAGATGGTTTCCAAGAGCTCTTAGGAGAGAATTGCTGAAAGGAATTAGATTGTAGAAGAAATGGTTATGAACAAGAATTTAAAAGCATCTATATAAGGATAGAAATGAAACCTGCACGAAACTTTGTTAAAAACTGAAGGAAAAAACAAGGACTGGTAAAAAAAAAACAGTTTTCTCGAGCAGATTACGTATAATGTTTTAATTGCATTCATAAAGATGATCTGGTGTCATTACACAGTAGAGAACAAATAAAAGCGATGTGTTGAGCAACCTTTCTATTCATTCGTTTACAAGCAGTTGTTACAAAACTGTACTTTTCTGAGTAATTCTTATTACGTAAGATAAAGCTTAACGGCGAGCGTCATGAATCGTAACTTCAAGGGTGATCAGCATCCTGAGAAAAGTCATGGAGCATGGATTGGCTGAGAGCTCGACGTATTTTTTAACCTTGATATGGTTGATCACGCGTGAAGCTACGATTAATACTTCTTAACAATCGAGATTAATTCTCATTAGACATTTACAAATTCGTAGCAGGTAGAGGAAAAATAAAGTGATAGCCCAATCTTTAAAAAGCTGTATAACTTTGAAACTCCATTCTC
The DNA here is from genome assembly GCA_030765055.1 of Mantis religiosa. NCBI lineage: Eukaryota > Metazoa > Arthropoda > Insecta > Mantodea > Mantidae > Mantis > Mantis religiosa. Next base: position 178,198,772 of record CM060947.1, read on the forward strand.
TTTGTACGATGACAGACGAATGTCACTAGCGAAACATACAAATATTTAAAAATTCAAACTAATAACAAAGAATATCGTGGAAATAGATATAGCCAAAAACGTTATTCGTCACAAATTGTATGCTTAAATGGATCTATAGTTTTTGTGTATTGCCCTCTTACGATTTACCAATTATAAAAAAGCCATTTAGAATGTGAAGGCCTTCACAGGACATTCACAGAAAATTAAAGATATAATTTCATTTACCATGAAAATATCTTAAACATATATTCAAAAGTTTTGGTCATTATATATAACGAATATGGTTCCATGTGAATGGTATTTTGGGGTGGGAGGTCTTCGCTTCATCATCTTTGAATGATGCTAAACTTAATGTAAAATTACTATTTAACCAAATGTTTGTGAATCATGTTGTTTATAAATACCCGAGCCTTATTTTTGAAATGCTGTGTTTGATTCAGAAATCTCAAAACATGCATTTCTGTTGAAATGTCTTGCTTTCTGACTTGAGCATACATTTCGTGTTTGTTAAGAAAACGTTAATCTTTCTTAATTACGTATCTCATACTTGTCAGAACAATACACAAGCACAGAAGTCATTGAAGGGAGTCCTCCTCCACGAAGGAGGATCCTTCGGCTGTTGCCATACCGGGATTGCATCCCTTACTGGCATATAGATTGGTTTTTTGCTAGTGGATGGTGGTTACATGGTGGTGATGATGTTCGAGAAATGTTTGCGTAGTTCTATGAACGTGTTCTTTTTTGTGATTTTGGTTTTGTGTTTATGACGGTCCTAGCACAAATCTGGGTCTTTTATAAGTTTCTCCGGGGTCGAAGTCGTACTCCAAGAGTCCGCGGATTAGGTGGTTGAAGCTTGAAGGAAGTTTAGCATAAAAGGCATAGGAAAGGTGCAGGATATGGTCTGTGAGTTTAGGAAATTTGAGATCAGAGTGGATTTTGTCGTTGAGACTGTACCAGTGGGCATGGGCTGCGGTGTGAAGGTAGCGGTGTTGTAGTACTTATAACTTGTAGAGGTGTGATTTTGCGGCAACACCCCAGACTTGGCAGACGTATGTTAGTGCAGGTCTCAGAACTTGCTTTTAGAGGAGGATCTTGTTCCTCAACGCCATTGTTGACATTCTGTTATATAGTGCGTACAGCATTGCCATCTTTCTGCTGACTTTGTTCGCCAGTGCTGTGATGTTGGGTGTCCATGTTAATTTCATATCTAGGGTGACCCCTAGATATGTCGCTGTGTTTGACCATGGCACCTCTTCTCGTGCTAGCCGGAGATTGGGGACATCTTCTGGATTCCGTCTGGTAAAAGTAAAAGCCTGGGATTTGGTGGGATTTACTGTTAGGCGCCAGGTGATGAACTATGCGGACAGCATGTCAGCATATGACTGTGCCCATTTCACCGCATAAGTGTGGTGTTTAGAATTGGCCGTCAGAGCTGTGTCGTCTTGTCAGAACAATCAGATCGATCTACGTAAATGTGTTAAGAATAAGGCAGAGTTGCCCTGAACATCCTGTAAATTTAATTAGGAATCTATTAGTCAGAAAGTGTTTGTTTGCTGCTGACAAAGCACCTACCCTCCCTTGCTCCTACTGATCGAGAAAGAGAATAAAATAGGGAGGGGAAACGAGAGATGGGAGAAGGGAAGTGTTATGTATACACGTTATTGATTTACTAACGTATTTTTACTAAATGAAGATAATTATAAGTTAGCATAATTTATTTTTATACCGAATATAAAAGTACTTATAAGCATCATACTCCGTATTGCATGGCTAGATTTTGAAGGAATGCTGAAAACTGTTAATTGAATTCAAAATATATTAATGATTAGCTACGATGCGTTTGCCTTACCAGTACAAAATACGTGTTTAATGCTGAAAGAGCTATCGAGTGGCATTTGCAGTATTACTTACTAATCCTTGTTTCACATATGCTTACCCCGTATCTCTTAACGGTCACGTATCCTAATTCCCTCTCATTGGCTGCTGTTGTGGTATAGACTGTTGTGCGGTAAAAATTAGTCTGTTGTTTAACATGGTGATATATCTTTATATCTTGGAAGAGAATTGTCAAATTTATACTCTCGTAACTGTTTGAATTAAATATATTACGCAACAGTGTTAATTTATCTGAAATTCATGTTAATTCCTAAACGAAGTAAAGAGAAGGTTCCTTTGCTTTTAGCCCGCCGTTCAGATGACACAATAGCACGTGCTTTAGTGATAGTGGTGACATATTTGTTTATATGACGTTAATCACTGACCTTGTTTTGAACTGGCTTTGCCATATATTGCCATTCGAAGGAGTGCTGTGCGAGAGCTAAATTATTTTACTGATCGTTTATTACGCATGTTTACTACCGCCAGTTTTTCGCTGAAGCATCGCAAGGGTAAACCTATACAAAGCAGCGAAAAAAATTGTGGTGCACGTGTTTAATGCTCTCACACAGAAGAATCCGTCTTTGTGCGTGAGAGAATGAGCTGTGCTCTGAACTTAAAGGTGTGAGTGTTGGGTCCGTAGGACGTGAAATTGAGTCAACAGGAGAACTTATCACTTCAGGCAAAAGCAGGAATAAACAAAAGCGAGTGCTCGGAGAATGAGATTCGTGAAAAGTGCTGTACGTCGTCATGTGCATAGTTTTTCTTTAGAACCGAACTCCCTAACATAAATAAAATTTTGTCTGCGGCAAATGAGGATGCAGATTTACCAAATTTCAACAGATCTAGTCTGTATGGATTAATTACACAGCTGGGGTTTGTGAATGCAAAAACGGGCAAGAAAAATGTGCTAAGAGACAGAGGCGATATTTCTGTGTGGCAAATACGTTCTTTAAGGACAATGAGACTGTTCCAGGATACAAATCGCAAAATATATTACCTTGACGAAACTTCGGAGAATGAAGGACACACGAAAAGTAAAGTATGGTGTGACACGATTATAAAGACTGAAAGACAAGCAATTTTGCAAGGTATGTGTGCTGGTTTAAAAAATCCCAGTGGAAAAGGCTGAAGGCTGAGTTGAGTTGACTTTCATTACAAACTTGTATTTTTGCATGCCTTCATTTCCTTATTTGTATGATTTCATCTATCTTACTGGCAATTATTATGACGTTTACTTTAGGTTCAAATGTGACGGGATGACCCCGCCTATGGCCTATGGCGCGAAAGCATTAGCCAAATAGAGTGAGGGGGAAGGTAGTTGCACGCAGAGTGATACATGTAAGCGGGGCAAGGTTATATGAAACAGAGATTAGAGAGTCAAGGGCAAAATAAAAATAGTAAATATATTTTATCTGTGTAAACAATCCATTGATTGTGTGTGTGTTTGTTCGTTTGCTTGTTTGTGTGTATGTGTTTCAGTGTCAGTGTCGGTCTTAACCATTTGTAATTATCTCCTTAGCACGGTGGTAGCACAGCTGCTTTCCAAGCAGGAGCTAGTTCAATTCCCAGTACCGGCATACGATTTTCTCAAACTAGGAGACCTGGTCCGGAGTGCATTCAGCCTGGGATCAAATTGAGAAGCTGCTTAGGGACAAATAGTGACTCCAGGCGGCGAACAGCGCCGGGAATTCGGAGTGCTAATCATCTCCCACTCGCCAGTACTGCACCCCTCCTGATGCTCGCTATAGATTTGCTCTAGTATGAGATGGTTGTGCCGTGGAGTTTAGTTTAAGCATCTTTGGTATTTTGCACATCTGACAGCATTAAAAGAATCATATTTACAATGCTGTAAAGCATATTTTATTATATAATCATTAAAATAAATTGGCCCTAGAATCATAGGCACACCATATCTTTATAAGTTTTATGTTTTCCCTGTGTCCGGTTTTCTTAGTTGTTAAATTGTTACTGCTATGTAAACTGCCTCGGCTTTTGTCGTATTTTTATAGGTACAGTTCTATGCAGTAATGGCAACTGATATCTACTCCATATCATTCAAATTCCTCGCAGATATGATCTTTTATGTTCTAAACCCAGGCATTGTAAATTATTTTTAGCAGTTCCCTCCCATAGCACTTAAAATCTGAACCGATACTATGGCCATCGGGAAGAACAGATCTGATCAACATTGAAAGACTTATCAAATAAGTTAAGCGATTTGAGAGAGAGAGAGAGAGAGAGAGAGAGAGAGAGAGAGAGAGAGAGAGAGAGAGAGAGAGAGAGAGAGAGAGAGAGAGAGAGAGAGAGAGAGAAGAAACATGCATACACACTCATTTTCTCTCTTTATAGTATTAGCAAAAATAAAGACATAATGTTTCATTGCGTTAAAGAAATATATTAATAATAAATCAGTAAATAGGTCACATTTTCGATTCGCATACTTCTAAAATTATTATATACCCTTTTCTTTTCTTGTATAAAGGCTCAATTATATTTTCATCTTCGTTAATAATTTTCTCTGTATACATAAGGATATTATACCGCTATTTTGATACGTTTGATATATGCTAAACATGGGAAACACATTACAAATGTGTACTTCCACAGAAAATAAATGCATGTAAATAACTTCGTTTATTTAATATTCACTAAACTGCCTCTTATTTTCTATCAACACATAACTTTTATGCATTTTTTCTCTTTCAGTTTATATCCTATTTGTTGAATAATTGTAAATATATTGTTCCAATTCATTTCACATTGTGCATTTCTACTAGGAGCGAATAGACGCCGAGCCTGTTCTACTCTTGACGCTATAAGTATTCGACTTCCTATCGTACGTCACTACTGTCATTTTCACATAAGCGAGCATCGTGCTCTCAGTCTACCGTACAACTAATTTGGGTTCTCAACTGGTAGCAGCCAGTAACACATTCCTTCCCATTTCATAACTACACTCTTGTTTCAGTGTCCAGGAGAAGGCGTAACGCGCTTCATTTAACTGCCTTGTGATTCAACTGTTCCTGCGCAAGATTTGGTCTAGTCGTTTGCACACGGTGGCAACATCGATTTCGAATCGTGGCTTAGTTTTTCTTTCTCTTTGTTGTTGGTTCCCCATACTGGTGATCATTAGGGCGTGCAGAGGGCACTACAATACTGCATCACACTGCAAATTGAGCGGGAATGATAACCCATTCCAAGCCACCGGAGCCGAATAAAGCTAGAAGTCCGACTTCCTCCTTTTATTGCTGTCTGGATCATCAGAGGGGAGGTGCATTCTGCTCTGTTTGCTTGTCAGTGGAGCATACGGCTCCTATTAAATTCTATGATTTCTTGCTATGTCAGTAGAAAGGCCGGAGCGGGGAAGTTTCGCACTTCCGGTTTCGCCGTCGACACTAAAGCCACGTGCCTCCTTAATGTCTACGTAAACAAAGAACGTGTTCCATGTATGGCTGATTGAGCACGTACAGGTTTGATCATTTGTCAGGAGGAGAACATTGAAACTGTTTGGCAAGGATGCACGTGAGAGCTGTGGTATTCAACGGAGGAATATGCTCGAGTGAACAACTGGAGATAATCAGCGGAGTAACTTCTGGTTGGGAACCGAGACAGGCTAGTAGCTTTCTCAATGCAAGGAGACAAGTGCGATTTGAGTCCCGACTTCCCTCTGTGGTGCTGAGCCTTACTGTCTGTGTTAGGTATTGGTTATCTGGAGGCGAAGAAAGTTTTAGTACTTAAAGTGAAAGTTGTTTCTGGAAATCTTTAAGAGCAAAGGATGAAGAGAAGAATATAAAGAGCGACCAAACGGAGTAATGAGCTGAACACAGGTGACGTCACCTGTCGTCAAAGGGACCCTCAAAGGCTTACCTTTGGCATGCTGAGGGCCCATCTCACACCGAACAATAGGACAGACAGTTCCACAACGCAAACTTTATATCAGAGCCTCACCCCACGTCCTTTCGCCTGATCATTCGGCCCTGAAACGTGATAAGGAAATGAGATGACAGGAAATGGGGTACAGGACACTTCGCGGCATTTAATATTACACCCAGCATTCAAATATCAGTCAGGGAAACTCATAATTTTCGGCCTATATACCTGTTTGTAAGCTAAGAAACTATTTTCTTGCCAATGATGTCCCTTTATGACCGTTTACCAAGGTCGTAACATCTGCCCTTTTCTGTGTTAGAGGTATACGTGGTCTACTTTCAGACCAAAACTTTAATATAGGTAACTACTAGAAGCAGCAATATATTGCCTTTTTTGCTACGAGTGCTCCATGTTAAACCTTAGCGACTCATAAAGGTCTGCGATTATTCTGTAACCATTTTTAATTAATATTCTTTTATTTACAGCAAGCACTCTTCCTTCCATATTAAAGAAATGAAAGTATTTATGCATCCGATTTAGTGCGGAAACGCGCTAGTTGGACAGAACAATTATCAGAACTTCGATTAGTCTTCATAACGTTTTATAAAGCTCCTAAAGTTAACTTTGAGAATCTCTAATATTTTATATTACCTTAAAGTTCTAAGGAATAGTTTATTCAGATGAGAAGGTTTAATATGCAGATACTCGCTGGTAGCTCCAACTCTAGGGTATCGTCGCGGAATGTGGAAATTACGTTTGGGAGTTGCGGCTGTTGCAATTAAAATTTTTAAATCTAATTCAACTTTTTAAATTTGTGGAAGATTCCTGTACTCATAAATTCAAATATTGAGCTACTAGGCTTACCAAGGTCAGCACCTAGGGAAGTAGCTTTAGTAGAATTCGGAAAGACAAGAAGAAATGGAATAATAATGGAAAGAATAATAAAATGTTGGTATAGGTGTTTGGTTAAAGAAGAAGGGGAAATTATGAAATTATGCATGAGACAGCAAAAAATATTAGAGAACTCAAATAGTTGGTGGAAAGAGATAGGAGGAATTTTGGAAAAAATAGGAATGGGAGATATATGGAGATTAGAGGAAAGGAATACATGCGATGTGGGTAAATTAGTAAAATGCAGAATAGAAGATATAGGAAGACAGGAAATATGGGGAAGTCTAGAAAATATGAAATCATTACAATTTTACGAGCAAATAAAAAGAAATTGGGGACGAGAAGCATATGTAGATTACTGCAATAGGCAAGAGAGAGAAGGTTTAGCATGGATGAGAACAGGAACAATATTTCTAAGAGGGATAAGAGGTAGGGAAAAGGGACTTTGTGAATTGTGTGGGGGAAAAGAAAGTATAGAACACTATGTAATAGAATGCGAGGAGGCTGCAATATGAAGAAAAAAGGTTTGGGAAGAAAAATGGGAGAAAGTAGAGGATAGTAGCTTTAAAATGTTAACGGGCAGGGAGGAAAAGAAGGTAAGAAGTATTGGTGAATTCTTGCAGAAAGTAAAAGAAAAATGGGCCAGAAATGTAAAAAATGTAAGAAAGGAAGAGGAGGGGGAGGAAAGAGACTAATTAAGTAATCAAGGAAATATGGAGGTTAAGAGCTACCTGGCAGAGAAAAAGGCCAGGGTGTCATACAAGCCAAGGTAGCAACAAGGTAACGACAAATAAATATAGCCAAAAGTTGTAAATTGTAAAATTTTCTAATATATATATATATATATATATATATATATATATATATATATATATAATGTGTGTGTGTGTTTCTGTTCGTGTTATGAAATCTTTACTGCAATGAAAACATGCGTCCTATATTGTTACTTGTTTTATAAAATGGAAGGTTAAGTAATTTCGACATACTCCTCGGGAGTTGTAGATAATATACATAATATGGTGCATAGGTACAACGGGACGGAATTCTGTTCATTGATATGCAGAAACCACTAGTGTCACCATCACACACGCGATTTCTACGCAGTGTTGCGACTTGGTGTTGTATTATTGTTCAATAACTCCAAGACTATTAAGGGTACAAAATATATATGATGTCACTACACATATTGTTGTAGGTAGGTTATATGTATATTGGTGTTGAAGTTTCAATGTGTATATTGAACCTGTACTGCAATTATTATTAGAAATGTGAATTCAACAACAAATTAAAATATGAACTTTGATGAGATTACTTTGTGTAGGAAGTTATTCTCTCTTTCTTGTGATTTACCAGTTATATAGAGTTATACAAAATTCCTATTCATTCGAAAGAAATATGTTTATGATATCGTGTAAATATCAAACATTAAGATGTAGTTAAGAAGTAGTGCACAAAAATGCAGACTTTAAAATACATAATATATTTCGAATAACGTTCTGTAGCATCAGTCCTTTCCGAGATTCGATTACTTTTTGTTTTGAATTGACAATCCTTTGTCATTTTTAAAGTATTGTTGCTATTTACTTGCTTCTGTAAACATCATGGAAAGAATATGCAATTTCAGACCTAGGTATAGCCACTAGTTTTAAAATATATGACTGTGGATTAGGTTTCCTCTACCGTATCCTTGTAACTGTGACAAAACCATAAGTAAATTTTTTCTGCAAAGGTTTATCTCGACTAAGGTGAGATTAAAAGCCCTATCTCGCCAATGTTAAAATAGCTAATTTAAGGTGCACGATTCTCTGGAACTGCTACAGATATCAATGTTAAAATTTTTAGAGCTGTTTCAGGAAACGTTTTTAGATATTTGGATATAACTTTTCATGTGTATTTATGTGAATGATAGAATTATTTTTCTACAACATTTTCCCTTTGATTTAATTACAAAAAAGCACTTTTTAAAAATAAATATTTCACTGACCAACACAAAAGTAGATCCACAACCCTGTTATGGTAGGTATGCTTGATACCTGTAGAAAATTTGAGATGTTTATCTTTCATAGTTTTTGAAAAAAACTGTTTTTTTTTGTAAGAGAAAATGCTTTTTACGGGAATATTAAAATGAAAAAGAACAATTAAAGAAAAACTCACTTTTAAAGTGGCAGTGTTTATTATTTTGCCTTGCAAAGGCAGTGGCCATCTTAATAGTTGTACCAATCACTTCAGCGTAGTTTCCTCTACAAAATGAGCTAAATTTCATATTTAACTCAATTGGTTCAATACTTATCAATATTTACCAATATTTCAATAGTTAAATAATGAAAATGATGGTCCTATGCAGTAGAATTTAAGAAATATGTTAAAACTATTTTATTTGAGTATTTTATGTAGGTCATATAAAAATACTCGTATATGTAACTGGGTATAGAAAATGATCTGATTAATCTTTCAAACTAAGGAACTACATTTTCCTTACTACAGGAAAATGTCTAACAAAGTCCCTCCATCATAAACTACTCTTTACGTGCAAAATGTCTAATTTTCTGAAGATTTTAAATAAAATATAATATATCAGGTATTAATATGAAGAGTGAAACTGATTAATTTTATAGGCATAAGCGGTGAATTACCTTTATTGCGATATATCTTTGTATGTTATATAACTAGTAAAACATAGGAAATGGATAAAGCTTACTGCACAAAAATAAAGGTATAGTTGTATTGAAAACAACTTCTTTCAAAAATGCATTGAAATATTGAATACAATGACAAATTTCAGAGATATGTCTTTGATGTTTTCACTCAATTGTTTCTAGCGTGTCACGGAAAAGATAAAAGCCTACGGTCAATTTATAGAGAGTTGCTTTGAAAAAATTGACTATCGCTTCAAATGCCTATTTCTACATTGTATAATGCAGTCATATATTTAATGAAAATTAACATAATTGTAAAAACGTTTTTCTCGATTTTTATGAACTAAATCGAAAAACGAATTTTAAGAATAGTTAGTAGGGCGATTGTAGGCAGAGAAAGTCATTCGAATGTAATGTGTATGATTTTCTGTAATGATCGATTTACTTTTTAAGTACACAGCTATAAAACAGGCATATTTTCACTAAACTCTGAATTTGGAAAGTTCACTAATTCCACACGTTTTATAAAGAGTAACATTAGAAGAAAAGTCAGCTTAAGGAAAAGCAATGAAAATACAAACTGGTTATAAACTGTAGAAGTCGTTTAAAATTGTATATCAACATTTTTACCATTTGAAAAAGCATTACATTGGAGGACTATAAAATTTAATTATTTCTGCGCCCATTTCAGGCTATAAATAGTACGGAAACTTACAACTTACAGTTTTTTGCAAGTATTTTCGTATGAATACCAGCCCTCGTTAGACCGTATGTCTCTTGCGTTCCGTCGCGTAGAGGGTCACGGGTTCGAGTCCCGCCTTGGGCATGGTTGTTTATGTATATAATGTATGTGTGTGAAACTATAGAAAACAGAGAGTAAAACAAACGGAAATAATAAAAAAATGGTTAAATAAGAAAAAATATATCTATCTATGTAGATAGATATGTATTTTATATAAATAAAAAAACGAATTCGTAAAACATTTCTCACAAAATGTGTATGATAGTGTTATGTACAACTGGAGAAGTCATTTGTGCTTCGTGAATTTTAAATGAACACACACTGAGAAAAAGACGTATGGCTGTACTTCTTTTACAAATACACATTTCTTTAAATTGTTTCCCCATTATAAAATATGGTTGGGTTGCCTATATTATAGGAACGCCCCTTAATTTTCTGCAACTACTCTTGTTTACGTGCCCAGTTGGATGCCCTACAGCAGACGTCACCCTTCCTGCGTAACACCATTTGGTATTAGTAAGTATCGATACTTATGAGGTAATTGAGATAGAGATTCATGAAAACCCTACCAGATTTCATTTTTTACTACCAAATCCCGAGAAGGACCTTAAATTTAGATCTGTAACGTTTCGTAATGTAATTTCTATTCGCAAACTACATTTCATGTATCACCAGTACTATCTCCTGTGGTGCCATATGTATTAAAATAGAGCTTTCAATTATATTAAAATGTGCATTAAATTCAAGTGGAAATGAGGAGGAGTGTCAGAATCAATATGAAAAATATTTGCAAAAATAATTCGACTATGATATCGAAGTTATTTTTCTCCACTTCTCGCTTACAAAAATGGTTTATGTGTACCTATATCTTTATTCCTTAGAGAGTGATGACAAAATAGCTCAGTTGGTAATCTATCTCCTATATTTGGGGACACCGATTTTAATTCCCGTCGAGGGGGGGGGATTTCCTCTGGCCAAGATTATACACTGTCTTCCCCAGGGTTTTTAGGCATGAATGAAAATAAGTTCGGTATGTGAGAATATTTTATTACCTACGAGTTAACATCATTGCTTAAAGGCAACTTGTTTCAAAATGATTCAGTGAAATAATAATGTGAAAAAGCTTTAAATGTCTCTAAGAACAAATGATTGCTTTATTTTTTGTGACGCAGTAGCTAAGCAGCAAGGCTTTTGGGAGGTCAACGCCAGAAAGTTGAAGAATAAATGCAAGTGGATAAGCAGCACATTCGCCTAGTGTAAACATCATGAGTTTTATCTCTGAATAATAGAACCTTCTGGATGTTTTGCCTTCTCGAACATTCTGGAACTTATGGAAACTTCAAATGGTTGTGGAATCGAACGAATCTCATGAAGCGAGTAAGTCAGTATCGCAAATTGGGCGAGTCAGCTAATCTTGAGAATTTCAAAGTTGTTGAATTTTTCTAAGTGAATACGTAAGTGAGCGACGAATGTAGTAATCTGCAGGAGTGCTATTATTGCATTGGAGTAGAAGGATCTCGTTTTAACTCCTTAGGTAGTGAACCGTCGGGAAGAAAATCCTGCATTCAGAGTATTTCTTTACACTACTATATCGCGGAAGAAAGTGAAATGGATGTAAAACAAATCTAAAGCCACAGTAACAATTGGAACCAGTTCACTTTAGTGTAGTGAGCTAATGAAATCTGAGAAAAATTGGATTATGTTATTAAGCGTCTTTGAAAATTAGTGAAGTGACAGTTTTAAACACTTGACAACGTTAAAATATATACAGCAAAAACGGCTCTGTTTTCAAATCAAAATGTATATCAAAGAAGATATCTATTTAGAATATATATTCCTTAGTTTAGCTCCTCAGATTATTGCCATTAAGATTGGAAAATAAAACCTAAAGAATAGCATAACATTAACTTTCCCCAAAATTTTTGTGTAAAAAGGTTATTTAAAGAGATTTTAATGAAAGGCTCAATTTAAGTAATATTTTAAAACATGGAATTAAGATAAGATTTTTGTGAGCTGCTTTAAATTTATGGCAAAATATAAAAGTGGTACACTTATGATGTACTGAAAATTATTATACAGCACAATCAGTGAAATTTCAAAGCATTGTGTATGCTTGGGCTATATTTTCTAGTGTTAATCAGCACTTAATCTGTAGAACTCTAAGGCTTTATATAGAGCAAAATGTTGGTCTAAGGTAGTATTTTGGATATTAATTTGTTTTCTACACTTGGCAAAAACAAAACAAGAATTAACCAGTTTAGTAATGTTTAATGTCCGTTGCTGCTACATACGCCACACTGCACACATAAGTTCACACTGATCATAGATGCAATGAAATGATATTTTGGGAAGGAAACGCTCCAGTTGTATGTTTAGGGTACATCCTGGCATGATGGCTGAGGAAAAATTGGAAAAAATCTAATTAGGGAAGACAGTCATTTCAGGATTTGAACTGCAAACCTCCCGAATACAAAGCTAACACGTATTGCGGAGAAGTGCGCATTATTATCGAAACACATATTTACAATACATGAATTTCTTTGAAAATTATTCTATCCATATAAGGGGGTAGAAAACTAATCAAGATATAAAACTAATCAAGGTATAGTATGATAAAATATATTGTAATCTGAATTTGTTATTTATTACTGTACGGCTGATAAGCTCAATGCACACATCCCATACATACATAAATACTATACTATTACTATATTATTTTTATTTATGCCTTCTAAAGCTCAGACATATCGGACGATGAATAAAATCGGTGATATGATGTTCAAATGAGCCCAGAGCTCACAGAACTTAGAGTTACCATTACTATAATGACATTATTGTATTCACACGCTTATATGTTACGAAAGCATTGCACTTGTTCTGGCTGTATATTGTTTATTAATTATCGATTTTGTACAAGCGAGGCTAAGAAATTAGTATAAAATTTTGAATTGATATAAATGCCCGCGAAATTGAAGTCGGCGTTTAGTTCCATTGTATTGGTCTAAAGAAGTATGACAGGGGCCTAAAGACCAACTGAGTGCTTTAAATATTTTATTTACGTATGTACTTATCTGGCGAATCAGAAGATACCTAAGCAGAATTTTTTTCGGCGTACTTTTAATAAACAAAATTATAATATTTTTTACGAAAAGGACTTTTTGTATAAGACCTCTGCAAAATAAAATTATTAATGCCATTGTAAGCTATTTATTACATATTCTAAATATGATTGATATCCCCTTATATATCTGAGTGGTTAGCGTCATAAACTTCTGCCATTACGAATTATGGCTGAGATAAGCGATGTGTAGGAGTTTAACGTTGTAAGTAATCACTCCCAAGAACTCCAAGGCAGAGTTGTCAGTTTGTACGATAGGAACTGTAGTTTATCGAACGACCCTCTCCCTTTTCTTCTCAGGAAACGCCCTTCGCCATTCTCAGCAACTACCCTCCCACATCACTTGCTCATATCATGTCGCTACACCCTGGGTTTCTCTCTTTGGATCATTATTTTCACACTTCACTACGACTCCTCACACACGCGCGCTGGTCTTTTTCATCACTTATCGCATGATCCTCCCATTTTCTCCTCGTACAACGTTCCATTCCACCTCCCACTGCCGCCGTCCTGATCATTTTCTGCCATTTTCCGTTCTCGACGAAAACCATCCCCTTGCTCTCTTTTAACTCTTCGCCATATCCCTCCCACTCTCTCTCCTCGGAGGCAGTGTAGAGGGAAGGAACACCAACTTAATCTAGGAAATCCTGAATACTTCATATTGGCATAATTCCCCTATAAAAGTTTTCGGAATGCTTCCCGTTGAGCTTTGTGCACTGAGAGCCACTAAAAGAGAAAAGAAAGCCACTTTCTGAGCTCGCACGCACAAACATATATGTGCCAGTGGAAGGGGTAAGAAGGAACTTTTCTCTACAGAGTTCGGAAAACGTTAATATTACCGTCCGAAAGCTTGGCGTGAAGCCCCGTTAAAGATGATGGAGATGGGGGAAAATGGGACTAGCAGGGCTGAATGCTTGCTCTGAATAAAGGATACATATTATGCGCAACAGTCTTCTGGAAGATAATCTTAGCTTTAAAAGAGGACTTGTAAAACAAGCCATATCTCGTATGTGAAGATCTAAAGGGAAAATTAATGGGTAATGTGCATCAAAGTATGCATAAAATCAAGTCTTAGCTTTATAAGCCTAATTTGTTTTCCTGGTTATACTTAATTCAGCTTTGGCTTATAACCTAGATTGACCTCAACATTTTCTGTACCAGTTTAAGCTTTGCCAAGTATATAAGACATGTATGTACGTGTATTTATTTTATTTATTAGGCTAATCTCATGCCACCGAATAGGTAACATGTATTTCTGTTTTAAACAAACCCCTAAATGTATTTATAGTCTGTAAAATGATAGAGATTATGAATATTCAACAGAGTAAAGCTAAACAACAATGTCGAGTGAGTATGTATAAAAGGATTGTAAATTAAATGTGTATCAAGATGTGATCGAAAATGTGTAGGTTATATCACATCATTATGTAGAAGAGAGAAAGCCTGGAAAAATCAGTAGGGTCATACATCCAAAGAAAATATGAAAATAAGTAATTCGTCAATTATCTACCATGAACCAAACAAATTAGTAGATTTAGAGAGGTAGATCCAGATTGAACATTCCTAGTTCATAGCCGGGATTTATATCATGGAAGTCAATACCGGGGAAAATGTAAGTCAGTTGGATAATTTAACCCTGCAGTGCTCGCGTGGCGTCTCACAGACGCCAGCCTAGAATCATTTCGCCATCTCTTCATTACCGATGAGGTCATTGTGCTGAGCTGCCATCTACCTTTCGCTTAGCAACTCTTAACCAATATATCTAAGCGACAACCCACCAGTTTTCGCCTAACAAGGGTGGAGTGAAGTTATAGTTGTGAATGTGTAGACGGCGTCTGTCAGACACCACGCGAGCTTTACTGTTGCAAGGTAAGATACCGGTTTAAAACATATTTTTTGCGGAAAGTCGTGATCAGAAGCTGTCAGTATCAATTTTTTTTTTTCCTGATGGGAATGGTTTTAATATTTTTAGGTTTGCAATGAGTGGAAAACAGAGGAAATACAATCCTTCTGATCCAGATGATTGGAAGATCGTGCAAAGTTTGATAGAAGAAGTAGATGATGATGATTTTGAACTTGATTTGAATAGCGATGCCGAGGAAGGTATTGTGGAGCAAAGAAGTGAATCTACAGACACAGAACAAGAAGCAGATGATAGTAACAATTACAGTGAGAGCGAAAAATATTTCTTAGGTCGAAATAAAGTTTGTAAATGGAATAAAGCTAATCTGCCTAAAAATGTTCGTACTCGGTGGCAGAACATTGTTACACATTTGCCTGGTGTGTGCGAAACAAGCAAAATCGACAAAAGAATGTTGGGAGATATTTTTTGATGACAATATGACATCTAACATAGTGACATGCACAAATAAAAAAATTGAGGAGGTCCAAACTAATTATACTAGGGAGAGAGATGCAAGACTTACAGATATGCTTGAAATAAAGGCTCTCTTTGGAATACTATACCTGTGTGCTGCTAGAAAAGATAACCACACTCACACAAAGGATATATGGGCAAAAGATAAGATGGGTATAGAATTCTGCAGACTGATAATGTCTGAAACACGTTTTAGATTTCTTCTCTACTGCCTCAGGTTTGACGACAGGGATTCAAGAATGGAGAGGAAAAAACTTGACAATCTGGCTCCAGTTCGAGCCATTTTCACTTCATTTGTGCAAAACTGCCAGAATGCATATTCAATTGGGGAATACTGCACATTAGATGAAAAATTAGAAGGTTTTAGGGGAAATTGTCAGTTCAGACAATACATTCCGAGCAAACCAAGCAAGTACGGCATAAAAATATATGCCTTGGTTGATGCTCGAATGTATTACACAGTAAATCTTGAAATATATCCTGGAAAACAGCCAGAAGGACCATTTAAAATAAGTAACAGTGCTAGTGATGTAGTGAAACGTCTAACCTCAGTTATTTCAGGTACAGGAAGGAACCTCACTATAGACAATTGGTTTACAAGTATCGAAATTGCAAATTATCTGTATGAACGCAACATTACTATTGTTGGAACTGTAAGGAAAAACAAACCACAAATTCCCCCTGAATTTGTCACAGCAAAATCCCGAGAGGTAGGCTCATCTTTGTTTGGCTTCCAGAAGAATTCCACATTAGTTTCATATGTACCCAAACGGAATAAAGTTGTATTGGCCCTCTCTACAATGCACCATGACGCTGCTATTGATATTACAACTGGAGAAAAAAGAAAGCCAGAAATAATAACTTTCTACAACACAACAAAATCAGGTGTTGACACTGTAGATCAGTTGTGTAGCACATATAATGTGTCCAGGAAGATAAACAGGAGGCCAATGGTGGTGTTTTTCAGCATGCTGAATGTAGCAGGCATAAATTGTCAAATTATTTTCCAGAGTAACAATAAAAGAGATGTGAAGAAACGCAGTCGCTTTCTGAAAAGTTTTGCTCGTGATCTTGCAGATGACTACCTGAGGGTTCGCTCACAATGTTCTTCCCTACCAGTAGCCCTCAAACGGGACATTTCTAACCTATATACTAACACAGACAAAACACAGATGACGAAAGTGATACGAGTGCGAAGAGAAAAAGGTGTTACAAATGTGGTCGTTTGAGAAACAGAGCCACAAGATATACATGCAGGTCTTGTGGACAGTATATTTGTCTCGAACACGCCCAGCAAATCTGTTCAGACTGTACATAGTGTGAATACAGAAGCATTGTGGAAAATAAGCTGTAGAACATTCATAAAGGTTTGACGTTGAGCATAATATTGTGTTAGAAAAGACTAGAAACTGGTGATAAAAGTTTTTATGCACAATCTTAGGACACTAACATTTGTGAATAATCAAAAATGGTTAAAATACGCAACAACATTGTTTAGTTGTTAATTTCATTTAAATCAACTATGTTTATTTGAATTTATCCAAAATAAGTACACTTAAATGTAATTGTAATTAAAGTTGCTTTAATATACATCTTATTAATTGAGAAATATATGCAAAATATGTTCAGGAATTTTAAATAAACCAGGATTACCCCCTATAGTAAAAATGTACTGTTCAGGCTACATAAATGTAGCTAAATAATGAAAAAATTGAATGGCGTCTCTTAGACGCCGCGCGAGCTTCTATGTCTCAAAATGCCACGCGAGCGCTGCAGGGTTAATGTCATACTGGTACGTTGCCATAGTAGCTCGGGGGTTAGGGCAACTGGACGGAAACTAGATCTTTGGTTCAAATTCCGGCTATGGCATTGAATTTTTCAGTCTGACTCTACCTATGCAAGCCTTACTTTATATATGGATAGAGTGAAAGAACAATTAAGGGGATTATTTCTCTTTTACCAAGGTCTTATATTCATGAAATGATATTAGAATGCAATTCTAAAGATTAGTAGGTACCAATGAGATTGTTTTGCTTTAACTCCCGTAGGAGATGTTTCCGATGCTGTGGTGTGAGTGCTGTAGATCAACCCCTAGCGCAGGTGATACATCTGCCTTATTAGAAATACGCCTGGCCAAATATTCGAACCCTTCTCGAAATAGAGCTGTTTGGATTGGGTTGGTCTCAGCGGGGCAATGATTCCTGACGCACATAGGTATTGGGTACTCTGGCTGGCACAAACGTTCAGATAGGGTTGGAAGACGTGGTATGTTCTTTGATACTGGCTTGTTAAGCAAACACTATTAACAGTGACTAAAACACTGGCCTCCCACTGAGGTTCTTCGGTAGTGTTGCCGTATGGATTGACGCGCGTAAGTGGTGTATCGTCTTTCATCCTGTATGGGAGGAACCTTTTAGACACAAGATAGATATTACCCTACTGGAAAGACCCACGGGATCTTCTTGGTATACGCAGGAGGAGCTTCTACTCCGTAGACCTTGCTCCATATTAATACCTATGTGTAGAATTTTTTTTTTTTTTTAGATACTTTAAGTTCAAATAGCAAAACAGGTGAAGCAGTAACAACCAGCTTGAATATTTATACGTTTATAATATTATTTATATCGTCTCTTTTCTTAAATAAATTATATCCTTGATAAATATGACATTTAACAGAGTAATACTTTACAGTCTTATCATAAAAACTTAAAAAACATTGCACCTAAGACCAAAAAGGTTTATCTGTGTTCTAGATTATCTTACATCGTGACATCACCAATTACGAAAACAATGAAAACAGCGCCTTATACAATACAATTATCTCCTGCCTAATATCGCATAAATTGCTGGATTTTGCTCCTTCTCGAGTCGATTTCTGATCTAGTGGTATTGCGATCATTTATTTCCTTTTTGCTGAGGAGGGAAAGGTGAAATATTTATTGAGGAACAAACCTTCGAGATAAAATTTCCTCCAGATTACTGCGCAAAATTTATAATTATTTAATTTTTGCAGCCTTAACACTCGGAGTTTGGGACTTGTTTAAATAGAGTCATGAAACGATTTTAAAGACTAAGACATGCTTCCTCAGACATCCGTAACAACTAAATCTAGTTCTCAGCAACATCAGCGCGTGGAAGCTGACAGAACATAGTGTTACGTAAAGACGCGAAACAAATCAGCTGACTTTGGTCTGTGCTGGAAAAGCTATTAGTACCACCTTGATGTATTAAACTTTGTTTACCGAACGGGATGGCTCAGGCGGTTTCGTCTGTGGCCTTCATTCGGGAGGTCTGGGTTCGATTCCCGTGGTAGCCTCCCTGAATCATAGGTTTATTTTCGGGGGCTTTTCCGCGTCGCCAGGGGAATGCTTGGTAGGTTAATTACATCTCCTGAATTTCTTGTCCCTCTATTTCATCTCCGTTATCATTTCATGTCATCTCTCATCTGGTAGTGGCCTGGGAGAGTCACGCTGCTTGGTAGGATGATATGCTCCACCGGTAAGACGGTGCCGGGGTCCGGGACAGCCTAGTGGGCCATTTCAGGACCACGGTGGGTGGGATACCGGTTGTCAGGTAGTTTCAAACTGGTCAATTGTAGGGACATTGCCCTCTGAACTGTAGTGACTCCTTAGGTCGGCCACCGTGGGATCCCTCTCGCCTCTGTCTTTATCTCGGGGATGCCCCACTAGAAGCATATTACATCAAGACTGCTCTGAATGCCGAATCTCCTCCTACAACTCTAGGTCTTGGTTTCTGCATCTGTTGAACAAGATTAATCTCTTGTTTTAAATGTAACCCTTTGGCTTATACGTAAATTCAGCATTTAACATGTACCCTTGTTTTCCATTGTATTGAAGTTAAAGGTTACTCAACAAATATTATAGGCAGCGGACAGTTAGGTAACAAATCTTGAACATGTGCGCGCGACAATCCGAAATATCATAAATCTGTATTCCACTAAATATAAACTCATTCTTACTCTAGGCATTTCTTGTCTAATTTACTCTATGCTACCAATTCACGGATGAAAGCTTTATACAACATATGGATTAATGAGACCAAAATAAATTATATCATTTTTTTAAATTTTATATATGAGAAACTTTCTTTACTCACTCATAATCCAATATTATACCAAACTCTTTGCCAGGAAGTGTGATGAAGGCTTATTAGGTACACTCAATCGTGTGTAGTGCAAGATGGCTTTTGTAACGTGTAATTTATGTTATTCTTGCATATATTTTGTAATTATAAAGCCCATAGAATAATAACATGCAAAAGTGTCACCATATTAAAATAGAGTGTACAACAGTTTCCATAACATAATGAAAAATAATACCAGAGACATAATAGGAAACGACATTTGTATAATAAGTGTTTTTATTTCTGTGCATATCATTTCTTGGAATACAATATTTGATGAAACAGAATGAGTAGCGACGATCGCTATACGTGACAATTTGCTTAAACTATTGCCTAGAAAACAAAAGGAACGTTATCGCGCGTTAACATGCGCAGTTTCTTGTAGTGTATACGAAGAAGTTTCTAGAAGTTTCCAAAGCACACGTATTAATTTGGTCCATAATTTTATTATTGTCTAGTATAACGTTACCTTAACTTTAATAATGATAATAATAATAATAATAATAATAATAATAATAATAATAATAATAATAATAATAATAATAATAATAATAATAATAATAATAATAATAATAATAATAATAATAATAATAATAATAATAATAATAATAATAATAATAATAATATGATAATAATAATAATAATAATAATAATAATAATAATAATAATAATAATAATAATAATAATAATAATAATAATAATAATAATAATAATAATAATAATAATAATAATAATAATAATAATAATAATAATAATAATAATAATAATAATAATAATAATAATAATAATAATAATAATAATATAATAGTATAATAATAAATTATGGTGACGTCGTAGATTACAAACCACCCTCACCCTTGGTGTGGTATGTTGACCTTTGTAATTATCACTCACAGACTATGTTCACTTGTTCGTCAGGGACTCTCAGTCGCCATTTACCTTCACAATAGTTTCAGTATAGATAACTTGAAGAGAGCTGTTTAATAATTCCTAACCATGATATTATTGCAAATAGCTTTGAACTCACGTTCCTTTTAAGTAAAGTTGGATTAGCTAAATAGCTACCTGTCACATTGTTCCTTGTTTTCCATCACAGGGTTTCTCAGGTATAGTTTAGAATGTTAACTTCTGCATGAAAAATATTTTTATAAATATCTTAATAACGTAGCTAACGTAACGTACATATACAGTATATAGTTTATATTCAATATACAAGTTAATATCCCTTTTATAGAAGACAAACATGAATTTAGATTATTTGCCATTGAACTAGTTTATTTACGTTTTTCTGTTGCTGACCTTGTTCGTAAACAAGAATTTTTATCTTTATACGTGATTACTTTGGAAAATGACAATGAATGGAAATGACATAATCAGTGTTCATACCATACCAAATTTTGATCTGTTGAACACAAATTGTTTGTTTTAAAGCTCAAATAAAAATACTAAAATAAAAATACTAAAATATTTATCTTCCATCTGTTTATTTACAAACAGAATTAAATATCTGTATCTCATTAAACCGTTGCAATAAGTGATAAAGCGGTGAAATTATGTGCCATAATATCTTACTGACTACGAGAAAGAGAACAAGGATTTTGGGTGTAATGCAGAGCAGTCTAGCAGTTTGGAAAGATGTACATTGCAGCTACATTAGGATGAAAAGTCTTAATCTATTCATTTTGAACGCTTCTACTTAAATGTCCAGAACACTGCATTAAACTTGCTGGTGTTTACTACTACGTAAGCAGGATAGACTAGTAACACTCTAGTCTTCATTTATACCTATAGTTCGATTTATCCGTAATTATTATCTATAATTTGATTCATCAGATGTTTTCTGCAATTAAGTTTCTGCAGTCTCTCTAGCTTTAATTGTAGTAGAAAGTTTCACTTAAGTCTAAATGACCCCTTTATATTTGTTATATTAGTCTTACAAATTTGAAGATTTTTAGTTAATGTTTAAATTGTACGTTTGAAGTGTTAAATTATTAATTTCTGAATACAAGGTAGTCTTTTACTGTTTGCATATAAAAGCACTACAATCAATCCATTAACTGTTTAACAGACTTTAAACTTTGTTTCTAGGGATTAGTTTCTATATCCCCTTTAAAAACTTATATATAAAGCATGAAAACAAGAGATAAACAAATGAGATAGTATTAGCTTTTCAGTTTGGCCTCTATTTTACTCAGACTCGCACGTTTAACTGGCAAAACTCCAGTTTCCTTTATTCATCCGGAATGTGAAACTGCGCTAAACTGGTTCTCTCGGAGAAATCGTTGCAGAGGATCTTGTGGATGGAACTTGCCGACTCCTTATCTTCAATAACCGCTATGGGACCCTTGGCACAAGGTAGATTACGTACCCCAAAGTTAGTTGGTAATTATTGGGAAATTAATACAAGGTAGTATAGTAACCTCGTCTGGAACAGGGTTAAGTCAGTTCCGTTCCTTATCAATCTTGAGGGTTCCGGTTAACTCGCAGCCAACTTGCTCGCTTCTAAGCTATTGAAAAGACTCCCAGGCAAGGAGATAACAGCTATGTAGGTAATCATGCAGCAGACTAAGAGTAGGTATATCTCTAGAGGTGGAATTAAATAGCTCATTAAAGTTACACTGATTGACATCACTTCCGCTAAACTAGTCTCTATAGCAATTTTCAGAATATTGTAGTTCTTCCTATATTTCTTCACTTTACTTCCACTTAGGCATTTAAAGTAGGGAAATTATTATTAGGCTTGCAACCAAAAGTGATCAAATTTACTGGAAATAACAGAAGAGTATGCATTTTAAATGGGAAAAGCGTCTGAGTGTGTTGGAGTGAGATGGCGAGTGAGGGAAAGAATTAGCAAATCAGGAAACGATTCTACATTTCAGAAACGACCTTTAAGCATTTTAGGCCAGCTGTTTTATGAAATTTACCGATATTATTTCTCAAACGATGGTTTAAATAATTTTTTAAAGTCCGATTATTGAGGAATTTGTGGAATAAATGATACGAGGCATGTTTTTTAAGTCAGTACCGTTTGGAATTAAAAAAAGATGTGCATAGATGTCGCAATAATTTTATTTTTACATGAAAGACTGTACCTTAATCTACTTTTCTACGTAATTTCCGTGAATATTGAGCCACTTGTCATAACGTGGCACCAGTTTTTGAATACCCTCCTCATAAAATTCTGCCGCCTGACGTGTTAACCACTGTATCACAACTGTTTTCACTTCGTTATCGTCTTGAAGACGCTGACCGCCCAGATGTTTCTTCAAGTGCAGGAACAAATGGTAGTCGCTGGGCGCCAGATCAGGGCTGTATGGAGGATGATCTAGAGTTTCCCATTGAAAAGATTTGATGAGATCATTGGTCCGATTAGCCACATGTGGACGGGTATTGTCATGCAGCAAAACGATACCCTTACTCAACTTGCCACGTCTTTTGTTCTGTACTGCACGGCGCAGATTGTTCAATGTCTCACAATAAGACGCTGCATTGATTGTCTCATTACGAGGAAGAAACTCCACTAGTAATACTCCTTTTCTGTCCCAAAAAACTGTGCACATGGTTTTCCGGGCAGAAATTGTTTGCTTTAACTTCACTTTTGTAGGTGATGATGAATGTCGCCATTCTATGGATTGCTGTTTCGATTCTGGTGTTACGTAGACCACCCATGTGTCGTCACCAGTAACAATTTGGTATAAAAAATATTCACCTTCATTGTGGTACCGCTCAAGGAAGGTCAATGCACTGCCTAAACGTTGGGTTTAGTACAAATCTTTCAACATTTTCGGAACCCAACGTGAACACAATTTCCGGTACTTCAAGTTCTCAGTCACAATGCGATACAAAACACTACGAAAATATTGAGGAAAATGTTGCACAATGATGAAATTGTAAAGCGTCTGTTTTCTCTCACCTTTTCGTCCACTTTCTGCACCAAATCTTCAGTAACGACTGAAGGACGCCCACTCCGTTCCACATCATGCACATTTGTGCGGCCATCTTTAAATTCTCTCACCCATTTCCTTACCATTCCATCACTCATAATGTTTTGTCCGTATACTTCACAGATCTCACGATGAATATCGATCGGTTTTACGCATTTAGCACTAAGAAATTGAATAACAGCCCGTACTTCACAATCGGTGGGACTCCCGATTGTCGGAGGCATCTTAAACACACAGTAACCAACGTATACAATGACGAATCAGACTGGAATGGCGTCCGTGCGCAGACAAGAAATGTAGGTAACCAGCACGCATGCGCGGAACGCTGACCGTAGCGCTGTGGCGGCGGAATCGCAAAACGGTACTGACTTAAAAAACATGCCTCTTATTTCCTGAAAAAATCTTTGGAGGTCATCTTCATTCTCAATATATAACGCCATTCTTAATATATCACACAATTCTCAGTACATAAGTGTAAAATTGTAGTTTTCTAGAAGATAAGCTATTTATGTAGAATAAAATCCCGTGCATATAGTTATCTGCCCTATAATTTGGAGTATCAACTTTTCATTCTCATTAATGTCTGCTTATGAATTAAAAGCTGAGCATTAACTCAGTCTGGAGAATTAGCTGATCAATTTTTTACGAATATGTATCATATAAATAGCAAAAATATTTAGAAATTTGCTTACAAAATTTTGTTTTAATATCTAGAATAATAATAAAAAATAAATAGATAACGAAGCTAGTACGAATGTTACACTCAGTTTTACTTTATTTATAATTGGCACAGACAATATTTTTATAGAAATATCCGCCTGCAACAGTCTATGAATTACAATAGCGTTTATCTGCGGTGGAGTCCAAATGTCCCGATCCAGGTTAGGTAAGTACATACATGTGGTAAGAACTAGGGACTTGAGACCCGTTGTCCCCTCTGGTCAACCGGGGCTGCAGATATAGTGCAAGCAAAGCTAACATAGTGTGAATTCACTGACAATACCTCTTGCATTGATAGAAGATACCTGTTAACATTGGATTCCAGTCGTGTGGAAACGCAAAGTCCAACTAACGAGTTTTAGTAATTAGTAACCAAGGTTATGGTTTACGAGGGTATTAAAATCCCAGTTTGGCTGTATCAAAATCGTTTTGTGTTGTGGTTGTAAGTTAAATTACCCTATTTTATTTTCGTAGTGCCAAGGCAAGGTGCGCATCACGTGACTGACGTACATGAGAAGCAAATTAATTGCAATCAGTTTCGACCTGAGAGTTAATATTCCAGGCCAAGATCTTTTGATTATCTCACAAAAGTAAATACACTTCTAGCATGCTTAGATATGTTATTGAATAAATAAAATTGCATCTAAGTATAGCCACATTAATACTTATATAAAAGTGTACTTCAGAGTAAAATATACGTCAAAGTGTACGTTTTCGGGCTCTCGTTTCATGAAATTCCAACATATCACCAATCTAATATTGATATGAAATATAATTAAGCGAATCCTGTATATCATAAATCTTATTACACGTGGTAATTCTATTTACTTTAAGAAATGTTATGAGACAATGTGTTTCAAACGAAACCTATATAAATATTTGCTTAAAATAAAGGTTCTTCCAGGAATGTATATTACAAACTTTTATTGTTTAATTAGATAAACATCTTCCATCGTGTAACTATTAAAATAAAATTGCTTAATCTTCCCTTGAATCCCTGATATTATCCACTGCCGACCTCTTCAGTCATTATATATAGAACATTGGCAGACCTCCGCGGAATATATTTGAACCCCACAGGAAATAATCGATATCAAAGACTTAGGGCAGCGGAGTAGCGCAGTGGTTTCGTTCACGGCTCCCGCGCTAAGGGTCCCGAGTTAGATTCCCGGCTCTGGCGATTTTAAGTCACTTTTATCCACCCCTATCCACCTCTTCACCTCTGTCTGCACTGTGAAGTGTCCCCTATGCCCTACGTGGTTCGTAGTCCACGTTATAAGCTGTAGCTCCTCTCGCATCGCCGTCATCTTCACTTTCAACCTACCATTGAAGGTAATCCATAATCGACACCGCACTCTGGGTGCCTCCACCTGAGAAATGGGTCCAGTTATCACGCGTTGGGGCGAGGTTACCCCGAAAGCCAAGGTTGCCATGTGGGGAGTGTTAGGAACAACAAACCAATATCAAAGACTTCTAAATTTAGTTACATGCTAGAGTTCAAAGGAGTGCCAGCCAACTGAATGCTGTGTGACAAGAGGGAATATGAATCTACTTGCTCATGGCTCTTAATAATGGCAGGTGAGGAGAGGACATGAGGCGGTGATACTCTAAAGAGATAAATTTTTGGAAATAATAATATGTATTGTGCTCCAAACTTCAGTGGCTGTAGAATTTAAAACATCAACTCAGCTCTTCATTACCTCTGCAGCCTTCACCTACGAAGAAATGGTATGCAGTTAGACGAGTGTATTACACTCATATGACTGTGCTGACTATTCTGGCTCAACTGTTTATTTGGCAAGTTAATTGGCCAATTTTTTAAATGATATGACTTACATGGGACGTACCATTGCTAATAAAAGAGCATTTGATTGTTTATTTTACGTGTGTTTGCTATTAGACTACCTATTTGTATTGATTTGGCAAAGTGCTGTATATAAAAAGTACGAAGAGAACGTATGCAACTCTTCAAACTTCATCAAAATCTGCAACTTTCAACGGTCGCCTAATATGAATGGTTTCTTATATAATAAATGTATATTGTGGCTATGTGGGCTCGTAGAATTAAAAGTCTTGTTTGCAGAAATTTAAAATTCTCTTTATTGCACTAAGCATAGCTTTGTACACCCCTTACAGCCTCTAAAAATGACGTGACATGCACAACCCCAGTGTTCAAGGTCGTCACGTTCTCAGCTACACGTAAATAAACGAAATAAATCACTGCGGTACACTTCAAATGTCTACACACTCACAATTACTATACAGCTGCACATACAATTAACAATTCACTAGCAACTGACTCCGCTCACTTGCAGTAGCAGCACAACAATGTCCTTGTAACACTATTTAAACATTTATATATAACACATATTATATATTAAATATTTAACTTCATTAATGAGTTTAGTTCTTCTAGTTGTAACAGTAGTTTCGATTTATATTTAGAAAAGGTGTGAAAAATTTATGAATTTATAAAGAAAAGTGTAAAACTATGTGTAATTTTGTGATTGGACGTATAACGTAATTGTGGTGACGTATCATTAAATCGGCCAGTCACAAAATTAATATAGGAGTAACGATAGTAACGGAAAAATCAATAATCTTCGTAGATATGTTCTGTAATCTGGTGAGTGATGAATAGTCCTACAGGAGTAAGGAGTTTTATGTAATTAACAGAAGCTATTTATTAAGTAAGTAAGAATTTATCGATATGCTGGAGGCAACCTGCAATTGTCTAGGAAAGAAAGTTCAAGTAAAATGTAATCCTGATAATACAATTAAATTATTTGTTACAAAATTGGACTTCTCCAAACTTTATTTATTTCAATCCAAACCACACCTGAAAACAGATCTCACGACTCTTATTGAAAATAAGATGATACAATTGGTGACCACAAGAAACTGATAGCCGCAAAAACTCACACGAGAAGTGAAAGAATTGTGCTTCCAACATAGAAATCCTGCTCCATGGTTATGTGTTTAAATTCACTGCCAGAGGGTTAAAGTTTAAAATGAACATTTTCGTCGCTAAGCGATCCTTGCAAATCATGCGATATCAGAAAAAAAAGACAGCCGAATTTCTAGCACATTGATATTGAATGTTTTGATTTAAGTTCCTGCAGAAATAAATAAATTTTAAGTATTATAATGCGACTAAATGCTTATTAACCAGATTTACTTCGATTATTTGAAAGGCATGAAACCATTCTAACACATGCTATCATTTTTGACTCTTACATAAAAATTTCCCTATTGAATTCAAGGATTCCAATAGACCATAACTCTTCTAAGGTTCTTCTGTGTAAAGAAACGTGTGAGTTCTGGCGTTTAAGTGAAAGCTTTGCTTATAAAATGGAATGTTTTGGCAGTACGTTTTATATTATTCGTTCCAGAAGAATGTGCTCAACAGAGTAATATTTTTTAGTTTATGCATACGTTCTTTTTGCAGGTTAACAAAAAGCATTATTGGGCCTTCTGTATTTTCCGTTTAATTACGGCATCAAGCCACAAAAGCTGACTGACACAGAAAACGCTTATGGACCAAGCCAATATCCTTATTAATTATTTATATTACACAATTAAGGCTGCTGGATCCACGGAAGGAATGCACATACCACGGAGACACGCAATGCGGAGGAACTCCCAGCTAACTGCACCAGTAGACGGCTATGACACAAGTTTTCAATATCTCTGATTGAAATATATAGAGCTCGCTTTTATTTATTCTTTTTGTTTTGTATAAGCAGCTATCGATTAATGTTAACGAAAATTATCTGCATATTTTACACAGACTTTCACATGATCTCTGAGTATTCAATTACTCAAGCTCATACACATTTACTTAACGTTGAAATTTTCATTCATCTGTTTCATTCAAGTTATCGATAATGTACTCGTATATTAATAATATGTAAATTATTTAGAAATGTATTCAACGCGACCTTATAGTTGATCTACATACAAGTGGCAAAGTTACCTCGACAGCTTAAGCACAGGAAAACTGGCAGTAATTACGTAAAGAACATTTTGTAATGTAACTGTCAAGGACTGAGTGATGTGACGAAGTGCATTGAGAAAAACAGGCGATGAATGAGGGATATTTTCTCGCCACCCACATGAATAATGATGGCCTCAGAAGAAAACAACTTTGACCTGAATTAGCATCTGCATAACAATAAGGTCAGAGAGGGGAATGTCTTGGCGCGTATGAAATAAAGGGGCATTATACATTCAGAAGAAGCAAAAAATCCGAAACGAGTTATGTACACTAGCAGTCCAAACCTTCGTCAAATACGAATGCGCTAGATATAAGATTTTTTGTTTTAATTTATTAAACAAGAATTATTATAGAATCTTCTACGGGACTTTAAGTTCATCTTTGCAGAAAGTGATATAATATTGCAATGGCAACGCCTCTTACGGCCGCAAAGTTTGCAGAAATTAAGCATGCGTTTAAAACCGCTGATAGCGAAGGCATCGGGAGAATTAATGTCGAGCAGTTTGCCGTAGCGCTAGAAATACTGCCCGAAGCTCAACGATGACTGGCTCAGGGACATGTTCAATCGATTCGATCTTAACGGCAGCGGCGGAATCGAGTTCCCGGAATTTGTGCAATACCATAATCCATAACCGAGAGCAACGGTATGGCGAGAAGATCATCTTCAACACAGAGCTCTTTGAAATGTTGGACTACGAGGATGATGGCTACATCACAGTGGAGAAGTTCTACAGAACCGCCAAGTGTCTAAGGGATCGTGCCATCACATGGGAGATAGTCCAGGAAGAGGCAGCCAGGGCCGATAAGGATTACAACAAAATCAACCAGGAGGAATTTCCAGCTCTATATCTGAATTTTTGTAGCTGGAGGAGAAAGTGTCGCAGATCACAGAGAACATGCAGGTGTGAGAATTTGTGCAATCCATAATCCATAACCGAGAGCAACGGTATGGCGAGAAGATCATCTTCAACATAGAGCTCTTTGAAATGTTGGACTACGAGGATGATGGCTACATCACAGTGAAGAAGTTCTACAGAACCACCAAGTGTCTAACGGATCGTGTCATCACCTGGGAGATAGTCCAGGAATTGGTAGCCAGGGCCGATAAGGATAACGACAACAAAATCAACCAGGAGGTATGTCCAGCTCTATATCTGGATTTTTGTAGCTGGAGGAGGAAGTATCGCAGATCACAGGGAAGATGCAGGTATGAGAATTTGTGTAATACATAATCCATAACCGAGAGCAATTGTATGGCGAGAAGATCATCTTGAACACAGAGCTCTTTGAAGTGTTGGACTACGAGGATGATGGCTACATCACAGTGGGGAAGTTCTACAGAACCGACAAGTTTCTAAGGGATCGTGCCATCACCTGGGAGATAGTCCAGGAATTGGTAGCCAGGACCGATAAGCAGTCACGTATTTAGAAGTTAATTTACGGGGGGGGTTCCAAAAATGCAACGTTGAATTATTTACTTTTAACAGTTAATTAGGGATGTGTTTTTATCGTGTTAATAAAAATGTAGAGGATAATAAACCTATTGACAGGTTAACAAAATTATAAAAGTAGCAAATATGACTCCAGCCGAAATATACACATGAAGTACTGCAGCAATTACTAGAAGTTTCCTAGACATGCAAGATAAACAATATAATAGTAACATTAGAAGGGTCTAACTTGAAAACTCACCACAAAGAGCTGAGAGACTGTTGAAGAGAAGCCTTGTCTATGATGATCTCCATTAGAGTCCTTCAGTTTATATGGAAAATGTTTTCACACTATTTACACTATGTACTCTGTAACATGAATTTGTGTCTGCAGTTAATTTATCTCCGTCTTCATCAGCCGCTCGGATGCAATTTGGGACAGGATTTCTATTTTGGACGCACAATTCTTTCCCTTCTCTTGTGAGTTTTTGCGGCTATCTATTTCCTCTGGCCACCAATAGTATCATCTTATTCTAAATAAGAGTCATGAGGCATCTGTGTTTCAAGGCGTGGTTCGGAATGAAGAAGTCAAATTGTGTAATTGGTTATATTTATACAGATTCAAATTATAACTTATAATGTTCCTGATCCAGTACCAATATTCATCACACTCCACCATTACAACAAAAATCTCTCTCTCTTTAAAACGATATTATTGATTAATCCTCACTATTCAAGACTGAAGAACATATCACTCTGCTAAAGATTATTGACTTATCGTCACTATCGTTGCTTCTATTTAATTTTGTGATTGGCCGATCCAATGGCACGTCACCACATTACGTCATAATACGTCATATAATTATTATTTCGGCCAATCACACAATTACATACATTTTTACATATTTAAATTCATAATTCCTCCGAACATAACCCAAAAATACTGTTACAAATGCCCCTCTTTGAAATATATGGAAAATAACCAAATAAAGGAATTAACAATCTGTTTCCATATATTTCGAAGAACGGCCCCAATTAACAATTTCGTTTACAACAATGAACTGTAACATAGATATAACATACATAAAATATAACAATAAACATACATTGAATGAAATATAATAATAAATGAACATTTAACAACCACTTAGCATTATTATAACACATTTTGTTGAAATATATCTTTGATTTCATGTGGGGTTGTGCCCCGCCCCAAATTTGCATTAAAGCATTTTTATATTTAACATTTTTAAATTATTGACTTTAAACAAACGTGCTATAACAATATAAAAATATTTTAACAACTATTTGTAAACGAACATATATATACAATTAAAATGAAACAACTGAATTGTACCCAATTTATATGCAATTTTTATGCAAAAGAATTCTCCGTTTAGTCATTCATGTTGGGTGATTTGCCCACAGAAATAACTTTTCTAGCTGTCCTGTATCAATATTCGTAACTTTTAAACAGTTAGTGTGATACATTTTTCTCAGTTGGCAAGCTTTGCAAGCATCCAGAAATTGGTAAATCCATCTTTTGTTTTTATGTACATCATAACGATGTTTGAAGGTTAGGTTAGTTGTATGTTCAAATCTTAAAGAAAACATTATTTTGTGTGGTGTATCATATATGTGACCACTATGACCTTCATTGTGTATTTCTATTTGTGTGAACATTTCGTATACATATACATTTTGACCTAGACTGTGAAACTCTGTGTGTGAGGACATGTTTTGTGTGTTTCTATGATAATTAATATCATTATCTGGACTCGCAAACTCACTACATTCACTTACTACATCACTAGACTTCTGATGATTGCTTAATTCACCTGGTAAGTCACAGTCATTTATATTTATAATTCTAGGCATTTCTTTCACATTATTTAGTTTACCTCCCTGTAATGCAATTACAACTTCTGTCAATTTTCCTAAGTTATCCTTCTATATTTCAAAATTTTATTTTACCTCTTTAATTTGCAAAATTACTTCTTCTTTCGCTTTACTTATCTCATCAATTTGTAACTTTATTCCCTCTTGGTGTGTCTTTCTTTCATAATGTTATAATTGCATTTCAGAATAAATTACATTGATTCTTTGTTCTACTTTATCTCCTAATTCTTCTCTTTGTGTTTGTGTTATTTCTGCCTGTTGTATCTTAAATGTTTCTCTTTGTTTAATTCCATTCTTATTTCTTGTTTCACAAGGTCCTGAACTAACCTAGTTTCCTGAATTATTTCTCTTAATTCCATAATTTCCTGTCTATTTTCATTCTTATTCTGTTCTTATGTTTGCAATAACCTTTCCATATTCTCTTTACGTTCTTTTCTTCCCTCTCTAATTTCTTGTGCTATCTCAGCTTTAGTTTTTTGCTATTTTTATGCTATTCCTGCTTTAGCTTTTGTGACAAACTAACCTCTAAATTGTTCACACTTTGTGTCAATTTATCTCCTAATTCTTCTCTCAATTCATTTATATTTTGTTCAAGATCTTGTTTAATTCTGATTTTACATCTCCTATTTTAGCATTTACATCTCCTATTTTAGTATCTAAATTACTCAACATTTCTGATTTTACATCCATCAACATTTTTGTTATCCTTTCTTACATTAACTCGTTATCTTTGCTTAATCCTACATCCTCCCTACTCATTCCTACACTATCAGTAATTTCTCCTACACTATTATTTCTTTTCTACTCGCCATCTTTTTAACTATTTTCTGATTTTTTTAGCAATATAAATCTACTACTATTTTTGTTTTAAATTTCACTCACTTAAACCAGTTCTCAATTTCTTCTTTATTCTCTCTTCTTTCTTTTTTCATTTTATATTCCCATGGAGCTGTACGATGTTTTAATCTCCTCTTCTTTATCCTATTCGGCCACACGTTGCGGCGCCATTTGTAACAGTTCTATATACGAAGATCGCCGATTAAGCATTTTCATATATTCATGCAGGATTGTGTGCACAGATCCCACAGAAATGCCAATTTTGGAGGTGATGTGTGCAACTGTATTAATTGTCTTGGAATTATTTTACTAGTCTATTGCAGGTTACTTCAAACATTTCGATAGATTCTTACTTGGTTATTTTTGTACGGATTCGAACTACAACTTAAAACGTTTTTGATCTTGCAGCGGTATACATCACACTCCACCATTACAACAAAAATCTCTCTTTAAAACGAGATTATTGATTTATCGTCACTATTCAAGACTGAAGAACATATCTTCCTCCTAAAGATTATTGACTTATCGTAATGTAACAAGACTGAAGAACATATCTGTCTCCTAAAGATTATTGACTTATCGTCACTATCGTTACTTCTTCTTAATTTTGTGATTGGCCGATCCAATGGCACGTCACCACATTACGTCATATTACGTCATATAATTATTATTTCGGCCAATCACACAATTATATACATTTTTACATATTTATATTCATAATTCCTCCGATCATAACCCAAAAATACTCTTACAACACGAAGCTTAAGTAGTGCTATAGTACTAAGTTGATACGCCTACTTCTCCTGCCCATTATATTTAACACTTCCTCAGGATTGATTTTCTGATCCCAGTGTACAGACAACAAGGCAAGATTAGTTAAACGTTCATCACTAGTTCTATTTCTGAGGTAAGTTTTGAGCCGTTTCATTGTTGAAAATGATCTCTCGGCACTGGCAGTTGAGATGGGTAGGGTGGCTAAAATTTTAAGCAGACGATGAATTGCGGGATATAATGCTGATGAACATGTTAGCAAAGAACTTATGGCATTATTTGGTCTATTTTGTTTCTCTGTGAATTTCCATTTTTGACCCCACAACCGATATGCTGCCTGTATTACACTGTCACTGATATTTGCACCTAAATATAAAGAAAGCTTGTTTAACCTATCAGCTTTAGTTTCTCCTACATTTCTGGGCAATAAAATATCGAAAGCAGACAATACATCTTTGTTCTGTTCAAATCGTGCCTTAAGGCTTGAGATCAGTTCGTCAGTGCATGGAATAAAGATACATCTTCTGAAGTACTCCTCTGCTGTATCTGCTGGGTGATTGTCCCTTTTTGTCTGCTTCCCTGCCAGTCTTTGAATTCTGATTTCAGAGTCAAATAGGGATTTTATAGTGTTTGAACACTGCTCAAACATTTTTTTAAATTCTTCAACAGCATTCTTTCTGCTTTACTACGTCACTGACATATTCCAACGCAGAGCTAAGATCATGTTCCGGGCTTTGCAGATACGTAGAAAGGCGAACTGTGAAACACAGAAGTTTCTCGCATGTCTATAGTGAGATTAGAAGGCACTATTCTCTATGGCCGCCAATAGTTGTGCTGCAGTTTTGGAAATTGATTTGTTGCTTATGGAAATCTCCTGAAGGCTCTGAACAATCGGTTCTAGAAGTTCCACAAACACAATGATAGAATCATGCCTCTCTACAAATCTTGTATTGCAAAGACCAATCAGTCTTGATTTCTTACTGTTAGGTAACAGCTCATTAATGCTATTCTTTAAAGCGTTGCCAGCAAAAGGATGATTGCGAAATAAATCACAAATGTCACTCATAGTGCCTAAGCAATTACGAATGTGAGTTGTAGTAAGTGCAGAGGACAACGCTAAATTTAGTCTATGACTAGCACAATGAACAAATAAAGCTTTTGGATATAGCTGTTTCACTTTGACTTGAACTCCATTGAACTTTCCAGCCATAGAAGAAGCACCATCGTACCCCTGTCCCACCAGATTGCTCATATTTAGTCCAAGGTTAACGCATTCTTGTATAATTGTCTTAGCAATGAAGCTACCGGTAAGGTCATATATAGGCACAAATCCCACAGTCTTCTCTCAAAACATGGTAGAGTTGACATACCGTAAACAAACAGATAGCTGCTCCGTTCCGGTAATATCTAAAGCTTCTTCAGCAATGACACTAAAGCATTCTGCAGCATTTACAGCACTGAGAACCTTTCCTCGTACTATTTCGGCACATATGCCCAGGACTTCGTTCTGGATTAAGGGGCTAATATAAGTTGCATTTTTCTTCGCATTAGCCACATGCTTTTCTAATATTTTGTCACCAGCATCATGGCGAAAGCGTAAGAGAGCTCGAAATTTTCCGTCTTTCTTATCAGGCTTTGATAACATTAAGGGACCACTATCTAAATCACCTCTGAGAGGCAGTTCTTCTTGCCCGCAAAATATAATTGTTTTTATTATTGGTAGAAGAGCTTCCCTATTTTCCCTAATTTCTTTTCCCCTCTGACTATTAATCTGAGATGCCACGGCTTCTTCCCTGCCATTCTCTATTGCCAAAAACCGCTCGGCTGATAAGCCACATTTTTTATGATAACCACTTGTCTGGTGATTGTTAAATGCTTCTACAGCATCCTTCCATTTACAAAATGGTTTTGTCACCAAATATCCTAAGTTTTGGTGACCGCCTTGACCTACGCTTTGTTTTCAGAATAGAACGCACTAACCGCAAAATGCATCGTCTTGAACTTCTGAGTATGTTAGCCAGCCCCACCTATCCAGCCACTTATATTGAAAACTGAGTCTCTTAGAGCCATGCACACGTACGGGAAACACAAATGAACTATTAGGCTTCAAATCATTTGTGAGTATGTCATACCTAACATCTCTAGGGATATTGACACAGTTTGCTTCTTGCAGCAGCATGCCGATATCACAAC
The DNA here is from genome assembly GCA_030765055.1 of Mantis religiosa. Taxonomy (NCBI): domain Eukaryota; kingdom Metazoa; phylum Arthropoda; class Insecta; order Mantodea; family Mantidae; genus Mantis; species Mantis religiosa. The sequence goes on from CM060947.1 coordinate 178,234,239, forward strand.
CGGCATTAAAACTGCGAAGTTCTTCACTTGCGACACGAACACTGCACATCTCATTTTTAGTTCTTAACTCACCAACTTCAGGTTTAACTTCGCTTAAAGCGCTATTTCTGCATATCTTGCTCGCATTGGTAGGTTTGAAAAAACTATCGATTTTTGCGTTTCTCTTCATATCTAAAAAACCACTGTTTCAAACTGTCGAAAAACACATTCAGAATACGAGAAACGTTTGCTTACTAGCTACACTGCGTTAAGTCCGGCTTTTCAACCCTAGCAGGTAGACACTCACATTGGTCAATGACCCTTCTTTCAGTTTAAAGAATAACTCAGTTCTTAATGACAGTTCTAAGGACAAGTAAGATGTGCACAGTCAGAACAAAAGAAAGAGCCGCAGTTTCAGATTCGTTTGATTATTTAGTTGTTGTTGCTAATATTTTTCTGAGAGAAGTTTATTTCTAGTGATATTTATTTTGGGATAGAGGTACTTATTAAGAGTTTTCACTGCATTGGAAGGCTTTGTTTAGTACCTAACTATTCCCCTTTTTCTCCATTACAAGTGAGGATGATAGTTAATGAATATTGACATACTCTGCAACCCGCTTTAGTAAAGTATGCTGTATGATGTATGTGTTTCTCCCAGAGACAGGGTTTCAATTACCGATTGATGTATCTCCCAAATGAAGTCTCTTCCAAATGTTTCCTCACCACTTGAACCTTTATGTTCGGAAAACTTAGGCTCCTCTCCTGCATTATTTGCTCATTTGTAAAAGTATCTGGGAGATCGCTAATCTGAAAGCCCCATTGATAGAGTTTACGTTCACAGTTTCTAATATACTCTTAATTACCCTGTAGGTATACACATTTAAAGAATAATTTTATCATCATCATCATCGTCATGGCCATTATTATTATTATTATTATTATTATTATTATTATTATTATTATTATTATTATTATTATTATTATTATTATTATTATTATTATTATTATTATTATTATTATTATTATTATTATTATTATTATTATTATTATTATTATTATTATTATTATTATTATTATTATTATTATTATTATTATTATTATTATTATTATTATTATTATTATTATTATTATTATTATTATTATTATTATTATTATTATTATTATTATTATTATTATTATTATTATTATTATTATTATTATTATTATTATTATTATTATTATTATTATTATTATTATTATTATTATTATTATTATTATTATTATTATTATTATTATTATTATTATTATTATTATTATTATTATTATTATTATTATTATTATTATTATTATTATTATTATTATTATTATTATTATTATTATTATTATTATTATTATTATTATTATTATTATTATTATTATTATTATTATTATTATTATTATTATTATTATGATGATGATCATCATCATTATTATCATTATTATTATAAAACCGTTATTTGAGTGTTATTCGTTGTTCCACTGATCATTAAACTCCGGCACATGAATGACGGCTGCAGGCCTTAGATGTAGAACACCGCCGCTTTAAATAACCTTAAAATGTAAACATTTATTTGACGTATATTTGGAAATTGATCTTGATTTTTTAATAATTAGTATAAAAGTTGTTGATATAATTATGCAGGTTCCTCGTATAACTTACAGAATTTGACGCCATCTTTCACTTAAAATTATACACTTACACGTGGAACAAATGTAATGTAGTTCCGGCAAAGAATACGTAATTGTATTTTACTAGCTTAACCTTTGCATCCTCTTGAGCACAAAAATAAGTAATCCAACCATATTTTCTTTAAACCCCACAGCCCTCGATGTTAATGAGGACTGTTAAACCACATGCATTAATAAACCGAACTATCTGTAAGCAGCGGAGATTGCTGCATCACTGAAATTAGTTATATTTATTAAGGCGTATCTCACCTACATCGCATGTTCATTAGGTGCAGTATCTAGTGTTGCATACTGTATTCATGGGATCCAAAGGTCCTCGTTGTCGACGGTCCTTAAACCCCAAATCACTCATTCACTAACTGTATTCAGTTATAAATTAAAATAACAGTACTATATCCATAATGTTTATTTTCCAGCGGACTGTACTTCTACCGCCGTACCTGACCCTGTATATAGGTAATGCCAGAAAGTTGAAAAGAAACAGTTCTCGATTAGGGGCGGAAATCTTTACATTTACAGTTGTTCCGCAAGCACCATTCACCCTTTAAAACATCCTGTCTACCTAAAAGTGAATAGAGACGTTAAGATAAGAGGCTTGAATAAACTATTTTGATTTATTTTAAAGTGAGCTTTATTTAAACTATTTATTAAAAACCTAAAATGACAGTTCATTTGGGTGGCGGGTACGGACCCCAGGACCCCCCCCCCTTAAATACGTCTCTGCCGATAAGCATAACGACAACAAAATCAACCAGGGGTAATTTCCAGCTCTATATCTGGAGTTTTGTAGCTAGAGGAGAAAGTAACCCAGATCACAGAGAAGATGCAGGTGTGAGAATTTGTGCAATCCATAATCCATAACCGAAAGCAACGGTATGGCGAGAAGATCATCTTCAACACAGAGCTCTTTCAAATGTTGACTACGAGGATGATGGCTACATCACAGTAGAGAAGTTCTACAGAACCGCAAAGTTGCTAAGAGATCGTGCCATTACCTGGGAGATAGTCCAGGAATTGGTAGCCAGGGCCGATAAGGATAACGACAACAAAATAAACCAGGAGGGATATCCAGCTCTATATCTGGATTTTTGCAGCTGGAGGAGAAAGTATCGCAGATCACAGAGAAGATGCAGGTGTGAGAATTTGTGCAATCTTTAATCCATAACCGAGGCAACGGTATGGCGAGAAGATCATTATCTTAAACATAGAGATCTTTGAAGTATTGGACTACGAGGATGATGGCTACATAACAGTAGAGATGTTCTAAAGAATCGCAAATTGTCTAAGGGATCATTGCAACACCTGGGATATAATCCCGGAATTGGTAGCCAGGGCGATAAGGATAACGACAAGAAAATCAACCAGGAGGAATTTCCAGCTCTATATCTGGATTTTTGTAGCTGGAGGAGGAAGTATCGCGGATCACAGAGAAGATGCACGTGTGCGAATTTGTGACATCTATAATCCATAACCGAGAGCAACGGTATGGCGAGAAGATAATCATCCTCAACATAGAGCTCTTTGAAATGTTGGACTACGAGGATGATGGCTACATTACAAGTAGAGAAGTTCCACTGAACCACCAAGTTTCTAAGGGATCGTGCCATCACCTGGGAGATAGTCCATTAATTGGTAGCCAGGGCCTACAAGGATAACGACAACAAAATCAACCGCGAGGAAATTCCAGCTCTATATCCGGATTTTTGTAGTTGGAAGACAAAGTAACGCAGATAACAGAGAAGCTGCATTTGTGAGAGTTTGTGCAATCCATAATCCAGAACCGAGAGTAATTGTATGGCGTGAGGATCATCATCTTCAACACAGAGCTCTTTGAAATGTTGGATTACGATGATGATGGCTACAGCACAGTAGAGACGTTCTACAGTCCGCCAAGTGACTAAGGGATCGTACCATTACCTGGGAGACAGTCCAGGAATTGGTAGCACTGGCCGGTAAGTATAACGGCAGCAAAGTCAACCGGGAGGAATTTCCAGCTCTATATCTGGATTTTTGTAGCTGCAGGAGAAAGTATCGCAGATCAAGAGAAGATGCAGGTGTGAGAATCTGTGCAATCCGTAATTCATACCCGAGAGCAATTGTATGGCGAGAAGATCATCATCATCTTCAACACAGAGCTCTTTGAAATGTTGCACTACAAGGATGATGGTTGCATTACAGTAGAGAATTTCTACAAATCCGCCAAGTGCATAACGGATCGTGCCATCACCTGGGAGACAGTCCAGGAATTGGTAGCCACGGCCGACAAGGATAAAGACAACAAAATCAACCAGGAGGAAAGTCCAGCTATATATCTGGATTTTGTAGCTGGAGGAGAAAGTTTCGCAGATCAGAGAGAAGATGCGTGTGAGAATTTGTGCAATGCATAATCCATAACCGAGAGCCACGGTATGGCGAGAAATTCATCATCTTCAACACAGAGCTCTTTGAAATGTTGTACTACAGGGATGATGGCTACATCACAGTAGAGAAGTTCTACAGGACCGCCAAGTGACTAAGGGATCCTGCCGTCACCTGAGAGATATGTCCAGGAATTGGTAGCCAGGACCGATAAGGATGATGAAAACAAAATCAACCAGGAGGAATTTCCAGCTGTATGCCTGGACTTTTGTAGGTAGAGGAGAAAGTATCCCAGATCACAGACAAGATGCAGGTGTAAGAATTTGTGCAATCCATACTGAATAACCGAGAGCACTTGTATGGCCATTTTTTTTTAATTTTTGTTAGCAATAACAAGGAGTTTTAAGGAGGGATTTGAAGTTAGGATTTTTTCGATGGCAGTTATTCTTCTGCCTATTGTGGAGTTCCGCATTAGCACCTCCGTTGATATCGTCATTATATGCTGCCGCACAGTGTGCGGGAGCGCGTTGGGGATGGTTTCCTTGGCCATGACCATGACCGAAGTCCTGAGCATGGCACGAAGGGGATTTAAGCGTACTTTATTTAATTTAATTAGAGTAGATGACTTCCATTGTTGGGGAATATGGGCATAATGTCTTCTTGCGCGTTCGCGAATAGAGAGGGTAGGATGATCGGTGTTGGCCTGAAGTTGATGCTGAACCAGGTGGTGGAGCAGTTGTATGAGCTGGTCTAACTTGGCGTCGGTGTTGGTGTGACTCTCCTCCAGCCGTGAGAGCTTTTGCTTCACAGATGATGAATTGTCATTGTTGTTGAGTTGCTGTAGATGTTGTTGTGCCTGATCTAGCCGGTTTTGAAGTTCCGATGTGGTGTCTGAAGAGCGTTGGACGATTGCTGTTAAATTCCTAAGCTGGTCGGTCTGCTCGGAGTGGCGTTCTGTGATGTTTGCGGTGATTGTCTCTTCCAGTTGTCCTAGCCGTGGTGTAATGTTGAGCACCTCTGAGTGGAGGTCATGGATTTCTTCAGTGGAGGACTGCGTAGCTGCGATGGAGCTCTCCAGAGAGGTGAGCCGGGCTCCGATATTCTCCACCTCCCTCCGAAGTACCTGTAGGGCTTCCCTCAAGCCATCTTGAGGAAGGGTGGTAGGTGCTGCTGCTGATATCGGAGATGAGGGAGGTACGTCTTCCCTGGTTGTCACTGTGTGGAGTTGTGTTAGGTGCCTTGGTCTGGGGTAGCGTGGGCACTGCGTCTGACCTGTAAAATGGCCTAAACCATTACAAGTGGCGCAGTACCTGCGGCGGTATCGGAGATCGTGTTTTGTGCATTCGGCGGTGAGGCACTGTGTTTAACAGTAGTGACATCTAGGTGGAGCGTTGCAGGTGTTGGCGCAGTGGCCATAGTTACAGCATCTCCGACAGGGAAAGTGTCGCTCTAGCCTACTTGCCTCGATTCTGAGACGGCGTCCCAATAAGGGCAGTTCCGTTCTCAAGGCAGCTTCCACCTCCGCGCTGTCAGCTAGATGCAGGCGGACGAGTGAGGTGGCGCCTCTTCTCGTCGATATGCGGTTGGCTCTCCAGGCGGAGGGCCACTTCTGCTTTGCGGCGGTGAGAACAAACCTACACGGGAGATCACGGGGGACCCCGTTGATGACTACGGTGTAGGTTCCTGGAGAAGTTGCTGGTGCTGGTGAGGAATGCAGCGAACTTATTGGAGAACTTATTGATGTCTGTCGTGCTGCGGCGGCGTATGCAAGCGGCTGAGGTGGGCTTGGCGACTGCTGAGGTTGCGATTCTGCAGGTGGAGTTGCTGTGTTCTGCCTTTCGGGCGTTGCTTCCCTTGACAATTGCTTGTGCTTACGGCAAGCATTCTGCGTGGTAGGGGAAGCGGGCCGAATAGCAGGAGAAGGCATCCGAGAGCTGGCTGGCGACGGTTGCGGTGAAGGTAGCTTCTGCGAATGGCCGGTCGGCCGGCTGGCATCCTGCGTGGCGGGGGAAGCGGGACTGGCTGCCCAGCACTTCCCCTGTGGTGCGGCGAGGGGCTCCCTCTCAACTGCCGGCATCGGCAGCGAGGCGGGAGACGGCGGAGAGCAGACTGGCGAGAGCTGCGGTGTAGGCTTCGGTGCCTGGCTCTGTTTCCTGGATGATGATGCCTTCTTCTTTCCCATGATGTGTTTCTCCCCGGAGTCTTCGGCGTGGTGCTGCGTGATCCGTCCCCCTAGGAGTCTACGGCGAGAGTCCTTGTATGGCCAGAAGATCATCATCTTCAACATAGAGCTCTTTGAAATGCTGGACTACGAGGGTAATGGCAACATCAACGTAGAGAAATTCTGCAGAACCGCGAAGTGTCTCAGGGATCGTGCCATCACCTGAGAGATAGTCCAGGAATTGGTAGCCAGTGACGAAAAGGATAAAGACAACAAAATCAACCAAGAAGAATTTCCATCTGCATATCTGAATTTTTGTAGCTGGAGGAGAAAGTATCGCAGATTGCAGAGAAGATGCAGGTTTGAGAATTTGTGCAATCCATAATCCACAACCAGGTGCAACGGTATGGCGAGAAGATCATCACCTTCAACACAGAGCTCTTTGAAATGTTGGACTACGAGGTTGGTGGTTGCATCACAGTGTAGAATTTCTACACAACTGCCAAGTGTCTAAGGGATCGTGCCCTCACCTCGGAGATGATCCAGGAATTGGTACTTAGGGCCGATAAGGATACGGAAAACAAAATCAACCAGGTGGCGTTTCTAGCTCTATATCTGTTTTTTGTAGCTGGAGGTGAAAGTATTGCAGATCACAGAGAAGATGCAAGTGTGAAAATTTGTGCAATCCATAATCCATAGCCGAGAGCAACGGTATGGCAAGAAGGTCATCATCTTTGACACAGCGATCTTTGAAGTGTTGGACTGAGAGGATGATGGCTACATCAAAATAGAGAAGTTCTACAGAACCGCCAAGTGTCTAAGGGATCGTGCCATCACCTGGGAGATAGTCCAGGAATTGGTAGCCAGGGCAGATAAGGATAACGACAACAAAATAAACCAGGAGGGATATCCAGCTCTATATCTGGATTTTTGCAGCTGGAGGAGAAAGTATCGCAGATCACAGAGAAGATGCAGGTGTGAGAATTTGTGCAATCTTTAATCCATATCCGAGGCAACGGTATGGCGAGAAGATCATTATCTTAAACACAGAGATCTTTGAAGTGTTGGACTACGAGGATGATGGCTACATAACAGTAGAGAAGTTCTAAAGAATCGCAAATTGTCTAAGGGATCATTGCAACACCTGGGATATAATCCCGGAATTGGTAGCCAGGGCGAAAAGGATAACGACAAGAAAATCAACCAGGAGGAATTTCCAGCTCTATATCTGGATTTTTGTAGCTGGAGGAGGAAGTATCGAAGATCACAGAGAACATGCACGTGTGCGAATTTATGACATCTATAATCCATAACTGAGAGCAACGGTATGGCGAGAAGATAATCATCCTCAACATAGAGCTCTTTGAAATGTTGGACTACGAGGATGATGGCTACATTACAAGTAGAGAAGTTCCTCGGAACCACCAAGTTTCTAAGGGATCGTGCCATTACCTGGGAGATAGTCCAGGAATTGGTAGCCAGGGCCTACAAGGATAACGACAACAAAATCAACCGCGAGGAAATTCCAGCTCTATATCCGGATTTTTGTAGTTGGAAGACAAGGTAACGCAGATAACAGAGAAGCTGCATTTGTGAGAGTTTGTGCAATCCATAATCCAGAACCGAGAGTAATTGTATGGCGTGAGGATCATCATCTTCAACACAGAGCTCTTTGAAATGTTGGATTACGATGATGATGGCTACAGCACAGTAGAGACGTTCTACAGTCCGCCAAGTGTCTATGGGATCGTGCCATTACCTGGGAGACAGTCCAGGAATTGGTAGCACTGGCCGGTAAGTATAACGGCAGCAAAGTCAACTGGGAGGAATTTCCAGCGCTATATCTGGATTTTTGTAGCTGCAGGAGAAAGTATCGCAGATCAAGAGAAGATACAGGTGTGAGAATCTGTGCAATCCGTAATTCATACCCGAGAGCAATTGTATGGCGAGAAGATCATCATCTTCAACACAGAGCTCTTTGAAATGTTGCACTACAAGGATGATGGTTGCATTACAGTGGAGAATTTCTACAAATCCGCCAAGTGCATAACGGATCGTGCCATCACCTGGGAGACAGTCCAGGAATTGGTAGCCACGCTCGACAAGGATAAAGACAACAAAATCAACCAGGAGGAAAGTCCAGCTATATATCTGGATTTTGTAGCTGGAGGAGAAAGTTTCACAGATCAGAGAGAAGATGCGTGTGAGAATTTGTGCAATGCATAATCCATAACCGAGAGCCACGGTATGGCGAGAAATTCATCATCTTCAACACAGAGCTCTTGAAATGTTGTACAACAGGGATGATGGCTACATCACAGTAGAGAAGTTCTACAGGACCGCCAAGTGACTAAGGGATCCTGCCGTCACCTGAGAGATATGTCCAGGAATTGGTAGCCAGGACCAATAAGGATGATGAAAACAAAATCAACCAGGAGGAATTTCCAGCTCTATATCTGGACTTTTGTAGGTAGAGGAGAAAGTATCCCAGATCACAGTGAAGATGCAGGTGTAAGAATTTGTGCAATCCATATTATATAACCGAGAGCACTTGTATGGCCATTTTTTTTTAATTTTTGTTAACGATAACAAGGAGTTTTAAGGAGGGATTTGAAGTTAGGATTTTTGCGATGGCAGTTATTCTTCTGCCTATTGTGGAGTTCCGCATTAGCACCTCCGTTGATATCGTCATTATATGCTGCCGCACAGTGAGCGGGAGCGCATTGGGGATGGTTTCCTTGGCCATGACCATGACCGAAGTCCTGAGCATGACACGAAGGGGATTTATGCGTACTTTATTTAATTTAATTAGAGTAGTGGACTTCTATTGTTGGGGAATATGGGCATAATGTCTTCTTGCGCATTCGCGAAAAGAGAGGGTAGGATGATCGGTGTTGGCCTGAAGTTGATGCTGAACCAGGTGGTGGAGCAGTTGTATGGGCTGGTCTAGCTTGGCGTCGGTGTTGGTGTGACTCTCCTCCAGCCGTGAGAGCTTTCGCTTCACAGATGATGAATTGTCATTGTTGTTGAGTTGCTGTAGATGTTGTTGTGCCTGATCTAGCCGGTTTTGAAGTTCCGATGTGGTGTCTGCAGGGCGTTGGACGATTGCTGTTAAATTCCTAAGCTGGTCGGTCTGCTCGGAGTGGCGTTCTGTGATGTTTGCGGTGATTGTCTCTTCCAGTTGTCCTAGCCGTGGTGTAATGTTGAGCACCTCTGAGTGGAGGTCATGGATTTCTTCAGTGGAGGACTGCGTAGCTGCGATGGAGCTCTCCAGAGAGGTGAGCCGGGCTCCGATATTCTCCACCTCCCTCCGAAGTACCTGTAGGGCTTCCCTCAAGCCATCTTGAGAAAGGGTGGTAGGTGCTGCTGCTGATATCGGAGGTGAGGAAGGTACGTCTTCCCTGGTTGTCATTGTGTAGAGTTGTGTTGGGTGCCTTGGTCAGGGGTAGCGTGGGCACTGCGTCAGACCTGTAAAATGGCCTAAACCATTTCAAGTGGCGCAGTACCTGCGGCGGTATCGGAGATCGTGTTTTGTGCATTCGGCGGTGAGGCACTGTGTTCAACAGTAGGGACATCTAGGTGGAGCGTTGCAGGTGTTGGCGCAGTGGCCATAGTTACAGCATCTCCGACAGGGAAAGTATCGCTCTAGCCTACTTGCCTCGATTCTGAGAGGGCGTCCCAATAAGGGCAGTTCCGTTCTCAAGGCAGCTTCCACCTCCGCGCTGTCAGCTAGATGCAGGCGGACGAGTGTGGTGCCGCCTCTTCTCGTCGATATGCGGTTGGCTCTCCAGGCGGAGGGCCACTTCTGCTTTGGGGCGGTGAGAACAAACCTACACGGGAGATCACGGGGGACCCCGTTGATGACTACGGTGTAGGTTCCTGGAGAAGTTGCTGGTGCTGGTGAGGAATGCAGCGAACTTATTGGAGAACTTATTGGTGTCTGTCGTGCTGCGGCGGCGTATGCAAGCGGCTGAGTTGGGCTTGGCGACTGCTGAGGTTGCGATTCTGCAGGTGGAGTTGCTGTGTTCTGCCTTTCGGGTGTTGCTTACCTTGACAATTGCTTGCGCTCCCGGCAAGCATTCTGCGTGGTAGGGGAAGCGGGCCGAATAGCAGGAGAAGGCATCCGAGAGCTGGCTGGCGACGGTTGCGGTGAAGGTAGCTTCTGCGAATGGCCGGTCGGCCGGCTGGCATCCTGCGTGGCGGGGGAAGCGGGACTGGCTGCCCAGCACTTCCCCTGTGGTGCGGCGAGGGGCTCCCTCTCAACTGCCGGCTTCGGCAGCGAGGCGGGAGATGGCGGAGAGCAGGCTGGCGAGAGCTGCGGTGTAGGCTTCGGTGCCTGGCTCTTTTTCCTGGATGATGATGCCTTCTTCTTTCCCATGATGTGTTTCACCCTGGAGTCTTCGGCGTGGTGCTGCGTGATCCGTCCTCCTCGGAGTCTACGGCGAGAGTCCTTGTATGGCCAGAAGATCATCATCTTCAACATAGAGCTCTTTGAAATGCTGGACTACGAGGGTGATGGCAACATCAACGTAGAGAAATTCTGCAGAACCGCGAAGTGTCTCAGGGATCGTGCCATCACCTGAGAGATAGTCCAGGAATTGGTAGCCAGTGACGAAAAGGATAACGACAACAAAATCAACCAAGAAGAATTTCCATCTGCATATCTGAATTTTTGTAGCTGGAGGAGAAAGTATCGCAGATTGCAGAGAAGATGCAGGTTTGAGAATTTGCTCAATCCATAATCTACAACCAGGTGCAACGGTATGGCGAGAAGATCATCACCTTCAACACAGAGCTCTTTGAAATGTTGGACTACGAGGTTGGTGGTTGCATCACAGTGTAGAATTTCTACACAACTGCCAAGTGTCTAAGGGATCGTGCCCTCACCTCGGAGATGATCCAGGAATTGGTACTTAGGGCCGATAAGGATACGGAAAACAAAATCAACCAGGTGGCGTTTCTAGCTCTATATCTGTTTTTTTGTAGCTGGAGGTGAAAGTATTGCAGATTACAGAGAAGATGCAAGTGTGAGAATTTGTGCAATCCATAAACCATAGCCGAGAGCAACGGTATGGCAAGAAGGTCATCATCTTTGACACAGCATTCTTTGAAGTGTTGGACTGAGAGGATGATGGCTACATCACAATAGAGAAGTTCTACAGAACCCCCAAGTGTCTAAGGGATCGTGCCATCACCTGGGAGATAGTCCAGGAATTGGTAGCCAGGGCAGATAAGGATAACGACAGCAAAATTAACCAGGAGGAATTTCCAGCTCTATATCTGGATTTTTATAGCTGGAGGAGAGAGTACCGCAGATCACTGAGACAGTGCAGGTGTAAGAACCTGTGCAATCCATAATACATAACCGAGATCAATTGTATGGGGAGAAGATCATCATCATTTTCACCACAGAGCTCTTTGAAATATCCGACTACGAGGATGATGGCTACATCACAGTGGAGAAGCTCTACAGAACCGCCAAGTGTCTAAGGGATAGTGCCATTACATGAAAGATCGTCCAGGATTTGGTAGCCAGGGCCGATAAGAATAATGACAACAAAATAAACCAGGCGGAATTTCGAGTTCTATATCTGGATTTTTGTAGCTGGAGAAGAAAGTATCGCAGATCACAGAGAAGAAACAGGTGTGAGAATTTGTGCATACTTTAATCCATAACCGAGAACAACGGAATGGCGAGGAGATCATTATCTTCAACACAGAGTTTTTTTCAAATGTTGGACTAGGAGTATGATGGCCACATAACAGTAGAGAAGTTATACAGAACCGGCTAGTGTCTAAGGGAACGTGCCATTCACCTGGGAGATAGTCCACTAATTGAGGGCTAGGGCCGATAAGGATAAGGACATCAAAATCCACCAGGAGGAATTTCCAGCTCTATATCTGGGTTTTTGTAGCTGGAGGAGAATGTTTCTCAGATCAGAGAGAGGATACGTGTGAGAATTTGTGCAAATCATAATCCGTAACCGAGAGCAACGGTATGGCGAGAAGATCATCATCTTCAACACAGAGCTCTTTCAAATGTTGGACTATGAGTATGATGGCTAAATCATAGTAGAGAATTTGTACAGAACCGCCAAGTGTCTAAGGAATCGTGCCATCACCTTGGAGATATGTACAGGATTTGGTAGCCAGGGCCGATAAGGATACCGATTACAAAATCAACCAGGAGGAATTTCCAGCTCTATATCTGGAGTTTTGTAGCTGGAGGAGAAAGTATCGGAGCTCACAGAGAAGATGCAGGACAGAGAATTTGTGCAATCCAGAATCCATAAACTAGAGCAACGTTGTGGCGAGAAGAATATCAACATCTCCCAAACAGAGCTCTTGGAAATGTTGGACTACGAGGATGAGATCTACATAATTGTAGAGAAGTTCTACAGAACCACCAAGTGTTTAAGGGATCGTGCCATCTCCTGAGATATATGTCCAGGAATTGGTAGCCAGGGCCGATAAGGACAACGGCAACAAAATCAACGAGGAGGAATTTCCAGCTCTATATCTGGGTTTTTATAGCTGGAGGAGAAAGTATCCCAGATCTCAGAGAAGATCCAGGTGTGAGAATTTGTGCAATCTATATTACATAACCGGGAGCATTTGTATGGCGAGAAGATCATCGTCTTCAACACAGAGCTGTTTGAAATGCAGGACCGCAAGGGCCATGGCTACATCGCAGTAGAAAAGTTCTACAGAACCACTAAGCGTCTCAGGATCGTGCCATCACCTTGGAAATTGTCCAGGAATTGGTAGCCAGGGGCGATTAGGATAACGACAACAAAATCAACCAGGAGGAATTTCGAGCTCTATATCTGGATTTTGGTAGCTGGTTGAGAAAGTATCGCACATCGCAGAGCAGATGCACTTGTGAGAATTTGTGCAAACCATAATACATAACCGAGAGCAACGGTATGGCGAGAAAATCATCACCTTCAACATACAGCTCTTTGAGATGTTGGACTACGATGATGATAGCTATAGTAGGGAAGTTCTGCTGAACCACCAAGTTTCTAAGGGATCGTGCCACCACCTAGGAGATAGCCCAGGAATTTGTAGCCAGGGCCGATAAGGAAAATGACAACATAATCAACCAGGAGGTATGTGCAGCTATATATCTGGATTTTTGCAGCTGGAGGAGAAAGTATTGCAGATAACAGGGAAGTTGCAGGTGTGAGAATTTGTGCAATCCATAATCCAGAACCGAGAGTAAAAGTATGGCGAGAAGATCATCATCTTGAACACAGGGCTCTTTTAAATGTTGGACTTGAGAATGATGGCTACATCACAGTTGAGAAGTTCTACAGAACCGTCAAGTGTCTAAGGGATCGTGCCATCACCTGGGAGATAGACCAGGAATTGGCAGCCAGGGCCGATAAGGATAACGGCAGGAAAATCATCCAGGAGGAATGTCCGGCTCTATATCTGTATTTTCCTAGTTGGAGGAGAAAGTATCGCAGATCACAGAGAAGATGCAAGTGTGAGAACCTGTGCAATCCATAATCTATAACCGAAAGCAATTTTATGGCGAGAAGATCATCATCTTCAACACAGAGCTCTTTGAAATGTTGGTCTACGAGGATAATGGTTGCATCACAGTGGAGAATTTCTACAGAACCGCCAAGTGTCTAAGGGATCGTGCCATCACCTCGGAGATATGTACAGGAATTGGTAGCCAGAGCCGATAAGGATAACTATTACAAAATCAACCAGGAGGAATTTCCAGCTCTATATCTGGAGCTTTGTGCCTGGAGGAGAAAGAATCGCAGCTCACAGAGAAGATGCAGGAGAGAGAATTTGTGCATTACCTAGAGCAACGATGTGGCGAGAAGATTATCAACATCTTCAACACAGAGCTCTTTGAAATGTTGGACTACGAGGATGAGGGCTACATTAGTGTAGAGAAGTTCTACAGTACCGTCAAGTTTTTACGGGATCGTGCCATCACCTGAGAGATATGTCCAGGAATTGGTAGCCAGGGCCGATAAGGACAACGGCAACAAAATCAACCAGGAGGAATTTCCAGCTCTATATCTGGATTTTGTAGCTGCAGGAGAAAGTATCGAATATCACAGAGAAGATGCAGGTGTGAGAATTTGTGCACTCTATATTACATAACCGAGAGCATTTGTATGGCGAGAAGATCATCGTCTTCAACACAGAGCTCTTTGAAATGCAGGACCACGAGGGTCATGGCTACATCACAGTAGAAATGTTCTACAGAACCGCTAAATATCTAAGGGATCGTGCCTTCACCTGGGAGATAATCTAGGAATTGGTAGTTAGGGTCGATAAGGATAACAACAACAAAATCAACCAGGAGGAATATCCAGCTCTATATCTGGATTTTTGTAGCTGGAGGAGAAAGTATCGCAGATCACAGAGAAGATGCAGGTGTGTAACGGGAATTGGTTGGACTATTCGTAGTTAATTCCGATTTCTTTCTTGGATCCTCGTGTATAAGGCATCCATGCCATCATCAGCTCCAAAATTATGTTGATACATTCACTTTCATGATTATTTTGAGGTATCAATCGAATTCTAAATAAGTCATGAGACATAGGTGTTTCAAGGCGTGGTTCGGAATAAAGGGGTCAAATTCTGTAGTTTGTTATGTTTATACAGATTCAAATTATAACTTAAAATGTTCTTGATCTAGGACCAATATACATCACAATACACCATTACAAGAAAAATCTTTTTCTTATTTTGTTATCTTTATATGGATTCGAACTACAACTTGAAACATTTTTGTTCTTGTAGTGGTATACATCACATTCGTCGTTACAACAAAAATCTCTTTCTCTTTATAACAAGATTATTGATTTATCGTCACAATTCAAGACTGAAGAACATATCTTCCTCCTAAAGAATATTGACTTCCTATAATGTAACAAAGCTGAAGAACATATCTATCTCTTAAAGATTATTAACTTATGGTAATATAACAATAGTGAAGAACATATGTCTCTTAAAAATTGTTATTGACTTCTCGTAACTATCGTTTCTTCTACTTAATTTTTTGATTGGCCTATCCAATGGCACGTCACCACATTTCGTCATATTACGTCATATAATTATTATTTCTGTCAATCACAAGATTACATACATTTTTACATATTTAAATTCATAATTCCTCCAAACATAACCCAAAACTTCTGTTACAAGGGCCCTCTTAGAAATATATGGAAAATATCCAAAGAAAGGAATTAACAATCTGTTTCCATATATTTTGAAGAACGGCCCCAATTAGCAATTTCGTTTACAACAATGAACTGTAACATAAATATAACATCCATAAAATATAACAATAAACATACATTGAATGAAATATAATAATAAATGAACATTTAACAACCACTTAGCACTGTTATAACACTTTATATATATATACTTTTGTTTTCATGTGGGGGTGTGCCCCGCCCCAAATTTGCATTAAAGCATTTTTGTATTTAACAATTTTAAATTATTGACTGTAAATAAACGTGCTATAAGAATATAAAATTTTTTATCAACTATTTGTAAACGTACATATATAATTAAAATGAAATAATTGTATATTAACCAATTTATATACAATTTATATGCAACAGAATTCTCTGTTTAGTTATTCATGTTGGGTGATTTGCCCACATAATTAATTTTTCTTCCTGTCCTGTATCAATACTCGTAACTATTGTTGTTGATGTTGTTGTTAGGTTATTTTTAAGACGCTACTGCCAGCCTATTGAGACGGCTACTGCAGCTGAATATAACGTTGAATCCAGGAAGCTCTGCTTCCCGTGGTGTAAATACATAACGGCAGTGTTATCTCACTATAGCTTCATTCTTGTCCTCGTTGTAAATCGGAATAATGCCTTGCATATTGGCCCTGAGTAAGGTATTAGTAATGATGGGAGCTGATATGGTGCCACAGGGTGAATGCGTGTTATGTCATGTAGCAATTTCAAGGTGTCGGCACGTCTTACTGGGCAGGCGAAGAAGAGGTGATTAATATCACCTCTTCTTCCACATTCACATAGGTCGTTATCTCGTCGCCCTATTCTTAGGAGGTACACCGGTGTTAATGCCACTTGAAATAGAATTCTGAAATAAAGTGATAACGCCTTCCTTGTTAAATACGGCGTGTTAATAAAAGTACTCAAGGCGTTACTACCCTGTCCGGCTGAGCAGGTTGTCTTTGTATTATTGTGTGCCATATTCCTCGCTATGTCTGTTGGTGGTATGAGGTATTCGTTTGATACCGGTTTATTGCTAGTGGCTTCTCGCACTGCCTCATCCACTATCTCGTTTCCAAGAATTCCTACATGGTTCGGAATCCATATAAGTTCGATCTCTGTCGTCGGCGGTAAAATTTCCAACAGGTTTCGTATAATTATCTCATATATGGGTCGTTTTACCCCCTTCACTGGTCTTTGTAGTGCTGTTAGCAAGCTAAGGGAGTCGGAGTGTATAAATACTTTTGTTGATCCGTGACTTTGCACATACTTCAGTGCCCGGTATATAGCTATGTTTTCTGCCGTATATATCGATGTATCCGTATGCAGTCGCCATGTCATTTTGTGTCCTGAATTCCATATATAGATACCTGCACTTGTACCTGTTGTCGTTTTTGATCCATCTGTGAATATGATAACTGGCGACTGTGTACGCCTGGTATCTAAAACTGTTCATGCCTGTTCGTAATCTGTCGTTATTCTCTTAAAATACTGCGTGTCTACTTTAATGTTGGGTGGCAGTTCGTATGGTGGCTTATGTAATAAGTATATGGGCCACGTCGGTGTCCTGTAGATGTATGTATGAGTTTGAAATGCCACTATACAACGTGTCAGTGGACGGTGAAGTTGTCCATTCTCTTCCCGTTCCTGTCTCATTAGTTTTGTTAGTCGAGTCAGTTTGGGAAGCAATATATTCTGCGTGTGTGTAAGCAGATCTGCTGAGAAGTGACATCCGTTTTTCCACGACCTTTCTTGTATGTCATATGTTGGGAAATGTTTGGCAGTGAGGAGTTTCGCCGGTCGTCCTGGAATACTGAATACTATATTATACGATTGGTAGAAGAAGGACTCCAGTTGTCGACGCACACCCTCGGTTGGTGCTGGTGCCATTAATAATCCATACTCAAGGCGGTAGTGTATTAAAGGTGATATTAATTTCAGCATGAGTCGAGGGTGCATGCCCCAATGGTTTGCTGCCTTTGCTCGAAATAACAATTTCAACTTCGTCAATTTCGATAGTAATGTCTGATAATGTGTTGTGTATTGCTGGTTCTGTTGTAAGTGCCTCCCTAGAAATTTGATACTTCGCACTGGTCGGATTATATGATCTTGTATTCTCAGTGTGCATTGTGATGCACGCATTGATTTCTGGAAATGTACGCTGTGCGTTTTTTTTTAGTTTATTTCCATGCCTATATCGCCTAGATACTTGACGACCATGTTGCAATCTGCCTCAAATTGTTGTACGTCTGTCTGCGACCCCAGTGATATTGATGTGTATATCACTATGTCGTCTGCAAATTGTAGAATCCTAGCCGTGACCCTTGTGGACGAGATAATATCTCTAACATACAACGCGCAAAGCAGTGGACTGTGACGATCCTTGGATAAAGCCTCTTGATGTTGACTTACTGTTTGTGTTTCTCATGTACGTTGCCAGGGAAGTTTGTCGATGCCTATATAGGTTTTCTACGAGTCTACCAATAATCCCAGGAATCCCTTATATTGCAAGACGTTCTGTTAAACGCTGTATGCATACATGATCATATGCTGATGACAAATCCAAGAACAGGGCCAGAATCTGTCTTTTGGTCTTGAACGCTATCTGGATATCCGTGGTCAATACGTATAGTGGGAAGGCTGTCCCATGCCCCCTACGGAAACCGAACTGAGTTTTTGGCCATAGCTGGTTTCTTCCCAGATGAAAGGTTAGTCTATCCTGCAAGATTTTTTCAAATAATTTGCGTAGTGTAAGCAGCATCCCTATGGGTCGATAATCTGTGGGATGTAGACCATCAACTCCCGGTTTCATGATTGGATGAATTATGACATGTCTCCATGAGTCTGGGGGGTAGCCAGCATGTAATATTTGTGTGTATGCTTTGTCTAAAAGGCGATACCACGCTTCGGGAATAGATTTTATATGTTTGTATGTGATACCATCTTCGCCCGGCATAGATATGTCCTTGGTTCCTCGCAGGTGGTTGAGTACCTCCTGTGCCACTATGGGACGCAGAAGAAAATCTTCCATATCTACCGGATCTGCGGTTCCCATTGTATTTCCTATCACGTCGTCCGGTGCGATATGATGTAAGTACTGTACCTGCAACTCCTGTTGTCCCGTTATTGGGTATGGTTTCTGCTGATTTCTCGAATGTTTGAACCATTTAAGCCGCTGCGATATGACGGTCGTCGGTGTGTTTGATGTAATAGATGCGCAGTATGTTGCCCACGACGATTTCTTGATCTTTCGCATCTTCCGGTATACTAGTGCCTCTGTGTTTTTGGCCATCAGGTACGTCTCTCGTGTTCTCTCCCGCTGGTATAGTGCATAAGCTCGTCGTTTTTCCGCCACCAGACGTGAGCACTCCTATGTCCACCAGGGGGGTCTCGGTATTCGGGATTGTCGTTGCAGTGTCACCGGATGCTTATCTTCCACGTATTGCCTTAGTGATGTTTCTAATTGTACGTATTCCACCGACATCTCTTGGATATGTTCCATTGATCTTATTATATATTCGCGGAAGTGCTGTGGATCAAATCCTCCCTTCCTGCGCGCTTGGTATGCTGGATGTCCGCTGTGTTCGGGAGTCGAAATGTTTATCATCAATGGGAAGTGGTCACTACCCATAGTGTAAGTGTATTTCCTAACTGTAGCCTTAGATGCTATGTCCGCTGACGCGAAAATCAGGTCAGGCGTGGTGTCACTTTGTCCCGGTCTCCCTTGTCTGGTCGTGTATTGTCCAGATATTAATTCCCAGTCGTACGTCGAGGCCATCTGTACTATCGGCAGGCTACACCTGCTTTGTGCACTAAGGTTGTGGAAATTAGGGATGTTAAAATCACCACATAGTACGTGTTTGTTATGGCGTGGTGTGAGCAGGGTTTCCCATTCCTCTCTCGATAAATTTCGTCCTGTCTTATAGATGCCTAACAGGTTGATATGTCCCAAATTAACCCTCCCTGCTTCCAGATGTGGTGGTAAAAGAATATCTATCTTCCAGTTGTAGACGACCAGATTCTCTTGGATGCCGATGGCCACCCCCCCTCCGTGTGTTTGTCTATCCGTACGATATATTTTATATCCTGGGATTCGGAATCTTTGGGGGGGTCTGTAACCATGATTCTACAATGATGAACGCCTGTGGTCGTGCTCACGCTAGGAAATGTTTGGAACTCAGCTATTTTGCTGGTAATGCTTCGGGCGTTCCAGTATAACACCGTGAAATCTGACGTATTGAGGTTTGTTATGTCAATTATAAATGTAAATGGGTTTGTAACCCCATTAATGTGTTAGGAGGTGTTCCAGTGCTTGTTCCATTAACTTCGGGAATAATTGTTGTAGTAATATAGTATCTATATGCTGTTCTCCGTAGGTCCACTCCTTCCCAGTTGCGTCACCATTTTTTCTCGTGTCCCTACCTGTCCCTCTCGAGACCTCTCTCTGGGTTTTATCGGGGCCTCGCCCCGCATCGCCGTTTCCAAGGCCCTTGGACTCCTGTTTTGTCCCCCAATATTGTTCCTCACCCGCGTCTGTATTGGTCTTGTTGCTTCTACTGGCCAACGGCCAGGTGGTGCCCAGCACTCTGATCTCCACTCTGGTGGGGTAGGGTTTTGTGATTCCAGGCACTTGCGTTTTGTAGAGCTATTCTGCGTGGATACCCTGTCCCCCACTGAAGGGTAGTTGGGTCCGTACTGGTCCGTTCGTGCCGATAATCTAGGATAGTTGTCCTGCCTTTCCTCTCTTGTCGGATTATCTCCTGAACGTTTCATTATGTCTGCATATGTTATATTCCCTGACGCCATTTGCCGTGCCTCAAACCTCGATACTGGTAGTTTAGCTATGGTGCTTGCAATTTGATTTTCTAATTTGTACGCTGGGCAGTGTTGTTTGTCCGTTGCTACGTGTTCCTGTTTACACTTTACACATCGTGGCCTATCTGTTTGACATTCTGATTGTCCCTCCATGTGTGTCTGACCACATCGCAGGCATCGTCTACTATTACGACAAAATTTCGCATGGTGGCTAAATTTACCATAATTGCTACATATTACTACTCGCTGTGTAAAGGTATCTACGGGAAAGCGTTGATAATAGAGGAAACATGTTCCGGTAATGTTTGGGTTCTGAAATTAATCTTGACAGACCGAGTGGGTATATATTGGGTTTCCCCATTTGACTGTATTCTTCTATTCAATCGGTATGCATGATGCACGGGAAGTTGTCCCGTTAGTTGTAGATGTGTCCGTAGTTCTTCTAAATCCATATCTAAGTCCACTCCTCTAATTACTCCCGTAACAAATAAATTGTAAAATGGTATGTATAAGTGTGTGTTGTGAACATTATCGAAGTTCGATTCCAAGAAATCGTTTGCAAATTGTGCTGTCACAAAATGGACTTCTAGCTGGTTAAATCCGGATTTATGACTGTGTGTCACTCCCTGTGCATGTGCATATAGCCAGTTACCTAGTTTTAGTGGGTGAAAGTCATTAATATTTATGCTGTTGCTACGTATTATCACAAGAAACGGAACCTGATCCGTTGTTAAGTATCTTAAATGTTGTTTAAGTTTGTTGGTTGGTGCCGCGCTTTGATCTGGTGGCGTCACATTCAACTTTCTTGATTCATCTTTTGTTTAGGTAAAATCTGTGTGTCTATATCTGGAATATTAGTCAATATTGCTGTAGTGATAATGTCTGTTTCCATTCCCACGTCTGGTACTATCATATTTCCTCCTTCAATACTTTCCATATCTTGTACTTACTATCCCCGGGGGCCACTGCCCCTGTGGAAGTAGCCTATTCACAGTAATCTGATACGGTGTGTACTTTGTAATAGTAAACTGCTTAATCCTACCTCTGTAATTCCTACACAAGCCGGTATGCGAGTATTACGCCTAATTATAATGCTACTCACTGCCTTTCCGCTTGTATTAAGTGCTGCAAGTCGCTGTGTAAGTTTAACCTATAATACATCCTTCCCGTACTCAATGTCTGGCAGAAGCGTGTGTTAACTCGTAACTTTTGAACAGTTAGTGTGATACATATTTTTCAGTTGGCTAACCTGATCTTTGCAAACATCCAGAAATTGGTAAATCCATCTTTTGTTTTTATGTACATCATAACGTTGTTTGAAGGTTAGGTTAGTTGTGTGTTCAAATCTTAAGGAAACAACTATATTTTGTGTGGTGTATCATACATGTGACCACTATGACCTTCATTATGTATTTCTGTTTGTGTGAACATTTCTTATGCATATATATTTTGACCTAGACTGTGAAACTCTGTATGTGAGGACATGTTTTGTGTGTTTCTATGATAATTAATATCATTATCTGGACTCGCAAACTCACTATATTCACTTACTACATCACCAGACTTCTGATGATTGCTTAATTCACCTGGTAAGTCACAGTCATTTATGTTTCTAATTCTAGGCATTTCTTTCACATTATTTACTTACTTGTGTCAATTTTCCTAAGTTATCCTTCTCTTTTTCAAAATGTTCTTTTACCTCTTTAATTTGCAAAATTACTTCTTCTTTCGCATTACCTATCTCATCAATTTGTAACTTTCCTTCCTCTTGGTGTGTCTTACTTTCATCATGTTGTAATTGCATTTCAGAACAAATTACATTGATTCTTTGTTCTACTTTATCTCCTAATTCTTCTCTTTGTTTTTGTGTTATTTCTGCCTGTTGTATCCTAAATGTTTCTAACTCTTTGTTTAATTTCATTCTGATTTCTTGTTTCACAATGTCCTGACCTAACCTAGTTTCCTGAATCATTTCTCTTAATTTCATAATTTTCTGTCTATTTTCAGTTTTATTCTGTTCTATTGTTTGCAATAACCTTTCCATATTCTCTTTACATTCTTTTCTTCCCTCTCTAATTTCTTGTGCTATCTCAACTTTCAATTCCTGTTTTAAATGTAAATTTATATTGAGGAATCAATCCTTAAAGAATTAATCCTTTTAAATACATTACTCCGGTATATGGAAATATAATGAGTCAATTGGAGAATTTAATGTCAGGAAGGCACGTTGTCCATGGTAGCTCAACAGTCAGAGCGACTGGACGGAAACCAGTAGATCCGTGGTTCAAATCCCGGCCATGGCATTGAATTTTTCAGTTGGCTCTAATTAATCAAAAATCACCCATATACCGGAGTAATGTATTTAAAAGGATTAATTCTTTAAGGATTGATTCCTCAATATAAATTTACATTAAAAGATAATCTACGATAAAAATCCTGGTAATTAAGTACTTACAATAGTAAGTCGCCACAAGTAGTTGTCTCAAATATGAGAACCTTAAGTGGTCCACCGGTAAATATAATGAGTCAATTGGAGAATTTAATGTCAGGAAGGCACGTTGACCATAGTAGCTCAAGGGTCAGAGTGACTGGACGGAAACCAGTAGATCGGTGGTTCAAATCCCGGCCATGGCATTGAATTTTTCAGTTGGCTCCAATTAATCCTGTTTTAAATTTTGTGACAAAGTAACCTCTTACACTTTCTGCCAATTCCTGTCTTAAGTTAACATCTAAATTGCACATACTTTGTATCAAATCTTTAATATTATCTTTACTCTGAGCTAATTCGGCCTCAATTCATTTATATTTTGTTCAAGATCTAGTTTTAATTCTGATTTTACATCACTCAACTCTGATTTCAACTCTAACTTTACATCTCCTATTTTAACATCTAAATTACTCAACATTTTCGTTATCCTTTCTAACATTAACTCGCTATCTTTGCTTATTCCTACATCCTCCCTACTCATTCCTACACTATCAGTAACTTCTCCTTCCACTATTATTTCTTTTCTACTCGCCATCTTTTAACCATTTTCTGATTTCTTAGCAACATAAATATACTACTACTATTTATTTTTAATTTCGCTCACTTAAACCAGTTCTCTTTTTCTTCTTTCTTCTCTTTTATTTCTCCTTTCCTTTTATAGTCCCACGATGTTTTACTCTCCTCTTCTTTATCCTATTCGGCCACACGTTCCTGCGCCATTTGGAACAGATTGTTTTTAAGAATCACCAATTGAGCATTTTCATATACTCATGCAGGACTGTGTGCACATCCAACTGAAATTCCAATTTTGGAGGTGATTGTGCAACTGTATTAATTAACTGTCTTGAAATTATTTTACTAGTCAATTGCAGGTTAATTCCAACATTTCGACGAATTCTTATTTTGTTATCTTTATACGGATTCGAACTACAACTTAAAACGTTTTTGTTTTTGCAGCGGTATACATCACATTCGTCGTTACAACAAAAATCTCTTTCTCTTTATAACAAGATTATTGATTTATCGTCACTATTCAAGACTGAAGAACATATCTTCCTCCTAAAGTTTATTGACTTCTCGTAATGTAATAAAACTGAAGAACACATCTGTCTCTTAAAAGATTATTAACTTATCGTAATGTAACAAAACTGAAGAACATATCTGTCTCTTAAACATTATTATTGACTTCTCCTAACTATCGTTACTTCTACTTAATTTTTTGATTGGCCGATCCAATAGCACGTCACCACGTTACGACATATTACGTCATATAATTATTATTTCGGCCAATCACACGATTAAATACATTTTTACATACTTAAGTTAATAATTCCTCCGAACATAACCCAAATATACTGTTACAGGTGTGAGAATTTGTGCAATCCATAATCCATAAGCGAGAGCAGCGGTATGGCGAGAAGATCATCATCTTCACGCAGAGCTCTTTGAAATGTTGGACTACGAGGATGATGACTACATCACAGTAGAGAAGTTCTACAGAACCGCGAAGTGTCTAAGGGACTGTGCCATCACCTGGGAGATAGTCCAGGAATTGGTAGCCAGGGCCGATAATGATAACGACAACAAAATCAACCAGGAGGAATTTCCAGCTCTATATCTGGATTTTTGTAGCTGGAGGAGAAGGTATCGCAGCTCATAGAGAAGATGCAGGAGTGAGAACTTGTGCAATCCATAATCCATAACCGAGAGCAACGGTGTGGCGAGAAGATCATCATCACCTTCAACACAGAGCTCTTTGAAAAGTTGGACTAAGAGGATGATGGCTACGGTAGAGAATATCTACTGAACCACCAAGTTTCTAAGGGACCGTGCCATCACCTGGCAGATAGTCAAGGAATTGGTAGCCAGGACCGATAGGGATAACGACAACAAAATCAACCAGGGGATTTTTGTAGCTGGAGGAGAAAGTATCTCAAATAACAGAGAAGTTGCAGGTGTGAGAATTTGTGCAATCCATAATCCAGAACTGAGAGTAGATGAATGGCGAGAAGATCATCATCTTCAACACCAAGGATGATGGCTACATCACAGTAGAGAAGTTCTACAGAACGCCAAGTATCTAAGGGATCGTGCCATCACCTGGGAGATGGTCCACGAATTGGTAGCCAGGGCCGATATGGATAGCAACAAAATCAACCAGGAGGAATTCCCAGCTCTATATCTCGATTTTTGTAGCTGGAGGAGAAGTATCGCAGAACACAGAGATGATGCCGGTTTGAGAATTTGTGCAATCCATAATCCATAAACGAGAGCAACGGTAAGGCGGGAGGATCATCAACTTCAACACAGAGCAAAGTTGGACTACTAGGATGGTGCCTATATCACAGTGGAGAAGTTCTACAGAACCGCCAAGTGTCTGAGGGATAGTTCCATCACCTGGGAGATAATCCAGGAATTGGTAGCCAGGGCCGATAAGGATTAGGACAACAAAATCTATCAGGAGGAATTTCCAGCTCTATATCTGGAACTTTTAGCTGGAGGAGAAAGTAAAGAAGTCACAGTAAAGAAGTTCTACAGAACCGCCAAATGTCTAAGGGATCGTGACACCACATGGCAGATAGTAAAGCAATTGGTAGCCAGGGCCGATAATGATAACGACAACAAAATCAGCCAGGAGGAAGTTCCAGCTCTATATCTGTATTTTTGTAGCATAAGGAGAAAGTATCGCAGATCACAGAGATGATGCATGTGTGAGAATTCGTGCAATCCATAATCCATAACCGAGCGCAAAGTTATGGCGAGAGGATATTCTTCTTTAACACAGAGCTCTTTGGAATGCTGGACTAAGAGTATGATAGCTACATCACAGTTGAGAAGTTCTTTAGAACCGCAAAGTTTCTCATGGATAGTGCCATCACCACGGAGATAGTCTAGAAATTGGTAGCCAGGGCCGATAAGGATAACGAAAACAAAATCAACTAGGTGGAATTTCCAGCTCTATATCTTGATTTTTGTAGCTGGAAGAGAAAGTATCGCAGTTCACAGAGAAGATGCAGGAGTGAGATTTTGTGCAATCCATAAACCATGACCGAGAGCAACGGTGTGGCGAAAAGATCATCATTATTTTCAACACAGAGCTCTTTGAATTGCAGGACTACTAGGATGATGGCTAAATCACTGTAAGGAAGTTCTACAGAACCACCATCTGTCTAAAGGATGGTTCCATCACCTGGAAGATAATCCTGGAATTGGTAGCCAGGGCCGATAGGGATAACAACAGCAAAATCAACTAGGAGGAATTTCCAGCTCTATATCTTGATTTTTGTGGCTGGAGGAGAAAGTATCGCAGCTCACAGAAATGATGCAGGTGTGAGAAATTGTGCAATCCATAATCCATAACCGAGCGCAACCGTATGGCGAGAGGATCATCTTCTTTAACACAGAGCTCTGTGAAATGTTGGACTAAGACGATGATGGCTACATCACAGTGGAAAATTTCTGCAGAACGCCAAGTGTCTAAGGGATCGTGCTATCACCTGGGAAATAGTCCAGGAATTGGTAGTCAAGGCCGATAAGGCTAACGACAACAAAATCAACTAGGAGGAATTTCCAGCTCTATATCTTGATTTTTGTAGCTGGAAGAGAAAGTATCGCAGCTCACAGGGAAGATGCAGGAGTGATATTTTGTGCAATCCATAAACCATTACCGAGAGCAACGGTGTGGCGAAAAGATCATCATTTTCAACACAGAGCTCTTTGAAATGTTGGACTAAGACGATGGTGGCTACATCACAGTGGAAAAGTTCTGCAGAACGCCAAGTGTCTAAGGGATCGTGCTATCACCTGGGAGATAGTCCAGGAATTGGTAGTCAGGGCCGATAAGGCTAACGACAACAAAGTCAACCAGGAGGATTTTCCAGCTCTATTCCTGGATTTTTGTAGCTGGAAGAGAAAGTATCGTAGATCAGAGAGAATATGCAGGTGTGAGAATTTATGCAATCCATAATCCATAACCGAAAGCAACGGTGTGGCGAAAGGTCATCATCATTTTCAACACAGAGCTATTTGAATTGTTGTACTACAAGGATGATGGCTACATCACTGTAATGATGTTCTACAGAACCGCCAAGTGTCTAAATGATAGTTCCATCACCTGGAAGATAATCAAGGAATTGGTAGCCAGGGCCAATATGAATAACGACAAAAAAACAGGAACAATTCCCAGCTCTACATCCTGATTTTTGTAGCTGGAGGAGAAAGTATCTCAATTCACAGAGAAGATGCAGAAGTGAGAATTTCTGCAATCCGTAGTCCACAACCGAGAACAACGGTATGTTGAGAAGATCATCTTTAACACAGAGCTCTTTGAAATGTTGGACTACGAGGATGATGGCTACATCAGGTAGAGAAGTTCTACAGAACCGTAATGTGCTTAAGGGATCGTGCAATCACCTGGGAGATGGTCAACAAATTGGTAGCCAGGGCCGATATGGATAACAACAAAATCAACCAGGAGGAATTCCCAGCTCTATATCCCGATTTTTGTAGCTGGAGGAGAAAGTATCGCAATTCACAGAGACGATAGAGGAGTGAGAATTTCTGCAATACATAATCCATAACCGAGAGCAACGGTGTGGCGAGAAGATCATTATCATCTTCAACACAGAGCTGTTTGAAATGTTGGACTACGAGGATGATGACTACATCACAGCAGCGAAGTTCTGCAGAATCGTAAAGTGTTTAAGGGATCGTGCAATCACCTGGGAGATGGTCCACGAATTGGTAGCCAGGGCCATCAAGGATAACAACAAAATCAACCAATAGGAATTCCCAGCTCTATATCCTGATTTTTGTAGCTGGAGGAGAAAGTATCGCAATTCACAGATAAGACACAAGAGTGAGAATTTGTGCAATCCATAATCCATAACCGAGAGCAACGGTGTGGAAAGGTCATCATCATCTTCAACACAGAGCCCTTTGAAATGTTGGACTACGAGGATGATGGCTATATCTCAGTAGATAAGTTCTACAGAACCGCAAAGTGTTTAAGGGGTCGTGCCATCACCTGGGAGATAGTCCAAGAATTGGTAGCCAGGGCCGATAAGGATAACAACAACAAAATCAACCAGGAGGCATTTCCAGCTCTATATCTGGATTTTTGTATCTGGAGGAGAAATTTTCGCAGATCACAGGGATGATGCAGGTGTGAGAACTTGTGCAATCCATAATCCATATCCGAGAGCAAAGGTATGGCGAGAATATCATCATGTTTAACACAGAGCTCTTTGCAATGTAAGACTACGAGGATGATGGATACGTCACAGTATAGAAGTTCCACAGAACCGCCAAAAGTCTAAGGGATCGTGGCATCACCGGGGAGATAGTCCAGAAATTGGTAGCCATGGCCGATAAGGATAACGACAACAAAATCAACCTGGAGGAATTTAAGGCTCTATATCTGTATTGTTGTATCTGGAGGAGAAATTATCGTAGATCACAGAGAAGATGCAGGTGTGAGACCTTGTGCAATCCATAATCCATAACCGAGAGCAAAGGTATGGCGAGAAGATCATCATCTTTAACACAGAGCTCTTTGAAAAGTAAGACTTCGGGGATGTTGGCTAAGTCACAGTAGAGAAGCTCTACAGAACCGCCAAATGTCTAAGGGATCGTGGCACCAACTGGCAGATAGTCAAGAAATTGGTAGACATGGCCGATAATAATAACGACAACAAAATGAACCAGGAGGAATTTTCAGCTCTATATCTGTATTTTTGTAGCTCGAGGAGGAAGTATGGCAGATCACAGATCACATGTGTGAGAATTCGTGCAATCCATAATCCATAACCGAGCGCAACGGTATGGCGAGGGGATCTTCTTCTTTAACAGAGAGCTCTTTGAAATGCTGGACTAAGAGTATGATGGCTACATCACAGTTGAGAAGTTTTTTAGAACCCCCAAGTTTCTCATGGATAGTGCCATCACCACGGAGATAGTCCAGAAATTGGTAGCCAGGGCCGATAAGGATAACGACAACAAAATCAAATAGGAGGAATTTCCAGCTCTATATCTTGATTTTTGTAGCTGGAGGAGAAAGTATCGCAGCTCACAGAGAAGATTTAGGAGTGAAATTTTGTGCAATCCATAAACCATGACCGAGAGCAACGGTGTGGCGAAAAGATCATCATTTTCAACACAGAGCTCTTTGAAATGTTGGACTAAGACGATGGTGGCTACATCACAGTGGAAAAGTTCTGCAGAACGCCAAGAGTCTAAGGGATCGTGCTATCACCTGGGAGATAGTCCAGGAATTGGTAGTCAGGGCCGATAAGGCTAACGACAACAAAGTCAACCAGGAGGATTTTCCAGCTCTATTCCTGGATTTTTGTAGCTGGAAGAGAAGGTATCGTAGATCAGAGAGAAGATGCAGGTGTGAGAATTTATGCAATCCATAATCCATAACCGAAAGCAACGGTGTGGCGAAAGGTCATCATCATTTTCAACACAGAGCTCTTTGAATTGTTGTACTACGAGGATAATGGCTACATCACTGTAACGAAGTTCTACAGAAACGCCAAGTGTCTAAAGGATAGTTCCATCACCTGGAAGATAATCCAGGAATTGGTAGCCAGGGCCAGTATGAATAACGACAAAAAAACAACCAGGAACAATTCCCAGCTCTATAACCTGATTTTTGTGCTGGAGGAGAAAGTATCGCAATTCACAGAGAAGATGCAGAAGTGAGGATTTCTGCAATCCGTAATCCATAACCGAGAACAATGGTACGGCGAGAAGATCATCATCTTTAACACAGAGCTCTTTGAAATGTAAGACTACGAGGGTGATGACTACGTCACAGTAGGGAAGTTCTACAGAACCGCCAAATGGCTAAGGGATCGTGGCATCACCGGGGAGATAGTCCAGAAATTGGTAGCCATGGCCGATAAGGATAACGACAACAAAATCAACCTGGAGGAATTTTAAGCTCTATATCTGTATTTTTGTATCTGGATGAGAAAGTATCGCAGATCACAGAGAAGATGCAGGTGTGAGAACTTGTGCAATCCATAATCCATAACCGAGAGCAAAGGTATGGCGTGAAGATCATCATCTTTAACACAGAGGTCTTTGAAATGTAAGACTACGAGGATGATGGCTACGTCACAGTAGAGAAGTTCTACAGAACCGCCAAATGTCTAAGGGATCGTGGCATCACCGGGCAGATAGTCCAGAAATTGGTAGCCAGGGCCGATAAGGATAACGACAACAAAATCAACCAGGAGGAATTTTCAGCTCTATATATGTATTTCTGTAGCTGGAGGAGAACGTATCGCAGATGACAATGACGATGCAGGTGTGAGAATTTGTTCAGTCCATATTCCACAAACGAGAGCAATTGTATGGCGAGAATGTCACCATTATCTTCAACACAGAGCTCTTTTAAGTGTTGGACTAAGACGATGATGGCTACATCACAGTTGAAACGTTCTGCAGAAACGCCAAGTGTCTAAGGGATCGTGCTATCACCTGGGAGATAGTCCAGGAATTGGTAGTCACGGCCGATAAGGCTAACGAAAACAGAATCAACCCGAAGTATTTTCCAGCTCTATACCTGGATTTTTGTAGCTGGAGGGGAAAGTATCGTAGATCAGAGAGAAGATGCAGGTGTGAGAATTTATGCAATCCATAATCCATAACCGAGAGCACCGGTATGGCGAAAGGATCACCATCTTCACCACAGAGGTCTTTGAAATGTTGTACTACGAGGATTATTGGCTACATCACAGTAGAGAAGTTCTATAGAACCGCCAAGTGTCTAAGAGATCGTGCCATCACCTGGGAGATAGTCCAGGAATTGGGAGCTAGGCCCAATAAGGATAACGACAACAAAATCAACCAGAAGAATTGTCCAGCTCTTTATCTGTATTTCTGTAGCAGGAGGAATTATCGCAGATCACAGAGGAGATGAAGGTATGGGAATTTGTGCAATCCATAATCTATAAACTAAAGCAAAGGTATGGCAAGAAGATCATCATCTTTAACACAGGGATGTTTGAAATAACAGACTACGAGGATGATGGCTACATCACAGTAGAAAATTTCCAGAACCGGAAATTTTCTAAGGCATCGTGCCGTCTGCTAGGAGATAGTCAAACAATTGGTAGCCAGGCCCGATAAGGTTAACGACAACAATAAACCAGGAGAAATTTGCAGGTCTATATCTTGATTTTTGTAGCCGGAGGAGAAAGTATCGCAGATCACAGAGATGATGCAGGTGTGAGAACTGGTGCAATCCTTATTCCATAAACGAGAGCAACGTTACGGCGAGAGTATCATTATTTTCAACACAGAGCTCTTTGAAACGTTGGAACACGAGGAAGATGGCTACATAATGGTGGAGAAGTTCTACAGAACTGCCAAGTTTCTAAGGGATCGTGCCATCACCTGGGAGATAGTCCAGGAATTGGTAGCCAGGGCCGATAATGATAACGACAACAAAATCAACCAGGAGGAACTTCCAGCTCTATATCTGTATTTCTGTAACTGGAGGGGAAAGTATCCCGGATCACAGAGATGATGCAGGTGTGGGAATTTGTGCAATCCATATTCCTTAACCGAAAGCAATTTTTAGGCGAGAAGGCCGTCATCATCTTTAATACAGAGCTCTTTGAAATGTTAGACTACGAGGATGATGGCTACGTCACAGTAGAGAAGTTCTACAGAGCCGCCAAATGTCTAAGGGATCGTTGTATCACCTTCCAGATAGTCACGAAATTGGTCGCCAGGGCCATAATGATAACGACAACAAAATCAACCAGGAGGAATTTCCAGCTCTATATCTGTATTTTTGTAGCTGGAGGAGAAAGTATCGCAGATCACAGAGATGATGCAGGTGTGAGAATTTGTGCAATCGATAATCCATAACCGAGCGCAACAGTATGGCGAGAGGATTTTCTTCTTTAACACAGAGCTCTTTGAAATGCTGGACTACGAGGTGGATGGCTACATCACAGTTGAGAAATTATTTAGAGCCCCCAAGTGTCTCATGGATAGTGCCATCACTAGGGAGATAGTCCAGAAATTAGTAGCCAGGACCGATAAGGATAACGACATCAAAATCAACCAGGAAGAATGTCCAGCTCCATATCTGGATTTTTGTAGCTGAAGGAGAAAGTATCGCAGATCACAGAGAAGATGTAGTGTGAGAATTGCTGCAAAACATAATCCAAATCCAAGATTAATTGTAGGTTGAGAAGATCATCATCATCTTCAACACAGAGCTCTTTGAAATGTTGGACTACGACGATCTTGGCTGCATCACAGTGACGAAGTTCTACAGAACCGCCAACTGTGTAAGGGGTAGTTCCATCACCTGGGAGATAATCCAGGAATTGGTAGCCAGTGCCGATAAGGATTTTTCAGCTCGAAATCTGGATCTTTGTATCTCGAGGAGAAAGTACCGCAGATCACAGAGAAGATGCAGGTGTGAGAATTTGTGCAATCCATAATCCATAACCGAGCGCAACGGTATGGCGAGAGGATCTTCTTCTTTAACACAGAGCTCTTTGAAATGCTGGACTAAGAGTATGATGGCTACATCACAGTTGAGAAGTTCTTTAGAACCGCCAAGTTTCTCATGGATAGTGCCATCACCACGGAGATAGTCCAGAAATTGGTAGCCAGGGCCGATAAGGATAACGACAACAAAATCAACTAGGAGGAATTTCCAGCTCTATATCTTGATATTTGTAGCTGGAGGAGAAAGTATCGCAGCTCACAGACATGATGCAGGTGTGAGAATTTGTGCAAACCATAACCGAGCGCAACGGTATGGCGAGAGGATCTTCTTCTTTAACACAGAGCTCTTTGAAGTGCTGGACTAAGAGTATGACGGCTACATCACAGTTGAGAAGTTCTTTAGAACCGCCAAGTTTCTCATGGATAGTTCCATCACATGTAAGATAATCCAGGAATTGGTAGCCAGGGCCGATAAGGATAACGACAACAAAATCAACTAGGAGGAATTTCCAGCTCTATATCTTGATATTTTTAGCTGGAGGAGAAAGTTTCGCAGCTCACAGAGATGATGCAGGTGTGAGAATTTGTGCAATCCATAATCCATAACCGAGCGCAACGGTATGGCGAGAGGAATTTCTTCTTCTTTAACACAGAGCTCTTTGAAATGCTGGACTAAGAGTATGATGCCTACATCACACTTGAGAACTTCTTTAGAACCGCCAAGTTCTCATGGATAGTGCCATCACCACGGAGATAGTCCAGAAATTGGTAGCTAGGGCCGATAAGGATAACGACAACAAAATCAACTAGGAGGAATTTCCAGCTCTATATCTTGATTTTTGTAGCTGGAGGAGAAAGTCTCGCAGCTCACAGAGATGAAGCAGGTGTGAGAATTTTGTGCAATCCATAATCCATAACCGAGCGCAACGGTATGGCAAGAGGATCTTCTTCTTTAACACAGAGCTCTTTGAAATGCTGGACTAAGCGTATGATGGCTACATCACAGTTGAGAAGTTCTTTAGAACCGCCAAGCTTCTCATGGATAGTGCCATCACAACGGAGATAGTCCAGAAATTGGTAGCCAGGGCCGATAAGGATAACGACAGCAAAATAGAGTAGGAGGAATTTCCAGCTCTATATCTTGATTTTTGTAGCTGGAGGAGAAAGTATCGCAGTTCACAGAGAAGATGCAGGAGTGAGATTTTGTGCAGTCCATAAACCATGACCGAGAAGATCATTATCATCTTCAACTCAGAGCCCTTTGAAATGTTGGACTACGAGGATGATGGCTACATCTCAGTAGATAAGTTCTACAGAAGCGCAAAGTGTTTAAGGGTTCGTGCTACACCTGGGAGATAGTCCAAGAATTGGTAGCCAGGGCCATTAAGGATAACAGCAAAATCAACCAGAAGGAATTTCCAGCTCCATATGTGGATTTTGTATCGGGAGGAGAAATTATCGCAGATCACAGAGAAGATGCAGGTGTGAGAAGCTGTGCAATCCATAATCCATAACCGAGAGCAAAGATACGGCGTGAAGATCATCATCTTTAACACAGAACTCTTTGGAATGTAAGACTACGAGGATGATGGCTACGTCACAGTAGAGAAGTTCTACAGAACCGCCAAATGTCTAAGGGATCGTGTCATCACCGCGGAGATAGTCCAGAAATTGGTAGCCAGGGCCGATAAGGATAACGACAACAAAATCAACCAAGAGGAATTTTCAGCTCTATATATGTATTTCTGTAGCTGGAGAAGAACGTATCGCAGATGACAAAGACGATGCAGGTGTGAGAATTTGTTCAGTCCATATTCCACAAATGAGAGCAATTGTATGGCGAGAATGTCACCATTATCTTCAACACAGAGCTCTTTAAAGTGTTGGACTAAGACAATGATGGCTACATCACAGTTGAAACGTTCTGCAGAAACGCCAAGTGTCTAAGGGATCGTGCTATCACCTGGGAGATAGTCCAGGAATTGGTAGTCACGGCCGATAAGGCTAACGACAACAGAATCAACCAGGAGTATTTTCCAGCTATATACCTGGATTTTTGTAGCTGGAGGAGAAAGTATCGTAGATCAGAGAGAAGATGCAGGTGTGAGAATTTATGCAATCCATAATCCATAACCGAGAGCACCGGTATGGCGAAAGGATCACCATCTTCAACACAGAGTTCTATGAAATGTTGTACTACTAGGATTATGGCTACATGACAGTAGAGAAGTTCTACAGAACCGTCAAGTGTCTAAGAGATCGTGCCATCACCTGGGAGATAGTCCAGGAATTGGGAGCTAGGCCCAATAAGGATAACGACAACAATATCAACCAGAAGAATTGTCCAGCTCTTTATCTGTATTTCTGTAGCAGGAGGAATTATCGCAGATCACAGAGAAGATGAAGGTGTGGGAATTTGTGAAATCCATAATCTATAAACTAAAGCAAAGGTATGGCAAGAAGCTCATCATCTTTAACACAGGGATCTTTGAAATAGCAGACTACGAGGATCATGGCTACATCACCGTAGAAAAGTTTCCAGAACCGGAAATTTTCTAAGGCATCGTGCCATCTGCTGGGAGATAGTCAAAGAATTGGTAGCCAGGCCCGATAAGGTTAACGACAACAATAAACCAGGAGAAATTTGCAGGTCTATATCTTGATTTTTGTAGCCGGAGGAGAAAGTATCGCAGATCACAGAGATGATGCAGGTGTGAGAATTGGTGCAATCCTTATTCCATAAACGAGAGCAACGTTACGGCGAGAGTATCATCATTTTCAACACAGAGCTCTTTGAAACGTTGGAACACGAGGAAGATGGCTACATAATGGTGGAGAAGTTCTACAGAACCGCCAAGTTTCTAAGGGATCGTGCCATCACCTGGGAGATAGGGCAGGATTTGGTAGCCAGGGCCGAAAATGAAAGCGACAACAAAATCAACCAGGAGGAACTTCCAGCTCTATATCTGTATTTGTGTAGCTGGAGGGGAAAGTACCGCAATTCACAGAGATGATGCAGGGGGCGAGAATTTGTGCAATCCATATTCCTTAACCGAGAGCAATTTTATGGCGCAAAGGTCGTCAACATCTTTAACACAGAGCTCTTTGAAATGTTTGACTACGAGACTGATGGCTACGTCACAGTAGAGAAGTTCTACAGAGCCGCCAAATGTCTAAGGTATCGTTGCATCACCTGGCAGATTGTCAAGAAATTGGTCGCCAGGGGCATAATGAAAACGACAACAAAATCAACCAGGAGGAATTTCCAGCTCTATATCGGTACTTTTGTAGCTGGAGTAGAAAGTATCGTAGATCACAGAGATAATGTAGGTGTGTGAATTTGTGCAATCCATAATCCATAACCGAGCGCAACGGTATGTCGAGAGGATCCTCTTCTTTAACACCGAGCTCTTTGAAATGCTGGACTACGAGGATGATGGCTACATCTCAGTAGATAAGTTCTACAGAAGCGCAAAGTGTTTAAGGGTTCGTGCTACACCTGGGAGATAGTCCAAGAATTGGTAGCCAGGGCCGATAAGGATAACAGCAAAATCAACCAGAAGGAATTTCCAGCTCTATATGTGGATTTTGTATCGGGAGGAGAAATTATCGCAGATCACAGAGAAGATGCGGGTGTGAGAAGCTGTGCAATCCATAATCCATAACCGAGAGCAAAGATACGGCGTGAAGATCATCATCTTTAACACAGAACTCTTTGGAATGTAAGACTACGAGGATGATTTCTACGTCACAGTAGAGAAGTTCTACAGAACCGCTAAATGTCTAAGGGATCGTGGCATCACCGCGGAGATAGTCCAGAAATTGGTAGCCAGGGCCGATAAGGATAACGACAACAAAATCAACCAGGAGGAGTTTTCAGCTCTATATATGTATTTCTGTAGCTGGAGAAGAACGTATCGCAGATGACAAAGACGATGCAGTTGTGAGAATTTGTTCAGTCCATATTCCACAAACGAGAGCAATTGAATGGCGAGAATGTCACCATTATCTTCAACACAGAGCTCTTTTAAGTGTTGGACTAAGACAATGATGGCTACATCACAGTTGAAACGTTCTGCAGAAACGCCAAGTGTCTAAGGGATCGTTCTATCACCTGGGAGATAGTCCAGGAATTGGTAGTCACGGCCGATAAGGCTAACGACAACAGAATCAACCAGGAGTATTTTCCAGCTATATACCTGGATTGTTATAGCTGGAGGAGAAAGTATCGTAGATCAGAGAGAAGATGCAGGTGTGAGAATTTATGCAATCCATAATCCATAACCGAGAGCACCGGTATGGCGAAAGGATCACCATCTTCAACACAGAGTTCTTTGAAATGTTGTACTACTAGGATTATGGCTATATGACAGTAGAGAAGTTCTACAGAACCGTCAAGTGTCTAAGAGATCGTGCCATCACCTGGGAGATATTTCAGGAATTGGGAGCTAGGGCCGATAAGGATAACGACAACAAAATCAACCAGAAGAATTGTCCAGCTCTTTATCTGTATTTCTGTAGCAGGAGGAATTATCGCAGATCACAGAGAAGATGAAGGTGTGGGAATTTGTGAAATCCATAATCTATAAACTAAAGCAAAGGTATGGCAAGAAGATCATCATCTTTAACACACGATCTTTGAAATAGCAGACTACGAGGATCATGGCTACATCACAGTAGAAAAGTTTCCAGAACCGGAAATTTTCTAAGGCATCGTGCCATCTGCTGGGAGATAGTCAAAGAATTGGTAGCCAGGCCCGATAAGGTTAACGACAACAATAAACCAGGAGAAATTTGCAGGTCTATATCTTGATTTTTGTAGCCGGAGGAGAAAGTATCGCAGATCACAGAGATGATGCAGGTGTGAGAATTGGTGCAATCCATATTCCATAAACGAGAGCAACGTTACGGCGAGAGTATCATCATTTTCAACACAGAGCCATTTGAAACGTTGGAACACGAGGAAGATGGCTACATAATGGCGGAGAAGTTCTACAGAACCGCCAAGTTTCTAAGGGATCGTGCCATCACCTGGGAGATAGGGCAGGAATTGGTAGCCAGGGCCGAAAATGAAAGCGACAACAAAATCAACCAGGAGGAACTTCCAGCTCTATATCTGTATTTGTGTAGCTGGAGGGGAAAGTACCGCAATTCACAGAGATGATGCAAGTGTCTCATGGATAGTGCCAGCACCGGGGAGATAGTCCAGATATTGGTAGCCAATGCCGATAAGGATAACGACAACAACATCAACCAGGAAGAATTTCCTGCTCCATATCTTGATTTTTGTAGCTGGAGGAGAAAGTATCGCAGACCACAGAGATGATGCAGGTGTGAAAGCTTTGCAATCCATAATCCATAAACGAGAGCAACGGTACGGCGAGAGGATCATCATCTTCAACACAGAGCTCTTTGAAATGTTGGACCACGAGGATGATGGCTACATCACAGTGGAGAAGTTCTACAGAACCGCCAAGTTTCTAAGGGATCATGCCATCAGCTGGGAGATAGTCCAGGAATTGGTAGCCAGGGCCGATAATGATAACGACAACAAAATCAACCAGGAGGAACTTCCAGCTCTATATCTGTATTTCTGTAACTGGAGGGGAAAGTATCGCGGATCACAGAGATGATGCAGGTGTGAGAATTTGTGCAATCCATATTCCTTAACCGAAAGCAATTTTTAGGCGAGAAGGTCGTCATCATCTTTAATACAGAGCTCTTTGAAATGTTAGACTACGAGGGTGATGGCTACGTTACAGTAGAGAAGTTCTACAGAGCCGCCAAATGTCTAAGGGATCGTTGCTTCACCTTCCAGATAGTCAAGAAATTGGTCGCCAGGGCCATAATGATAACGACAACAAAATCAACCAGGAGGAATTTCCAGCTCTATATCTGTATTTTTGTAGCTGGAGGAGAAAGTATCGCAGATCACAGAGATAATGCAGGTGTGAGAATTTGTGCAATCCATAATCCATAACCGAGTGCAACGGTATGGCGAGAGGATCTTCTTCTTTAACACAGAGCTCTTTGAAATGCTGGACTACGAGGTTGATGGCTACATCACAGTTGGGAAATTCTTTAGAACCGCCAAGTGTCTCATGGATAGTGCCATCACTAGGAAGATAGTCCAGAAATTGGTAGCCAGGACCGTTAAGGATAACGACATCAAAATCAACCAGGAAGAATGTCCAGCTCCATATCTGGTTTTTTGTAGCCGA
The DNA here is from genome assembly GCA_030765055.1 of Mantis religiosa. NCBI lineage: Eukaryota > Metazoa > Arthropoda > Insecta > Mantodea > Mantidae > Mantis > Mantis religiosa. The sequence goes on from CM060947.1 coordinate 178,272,678, forward strand.
AGGAGAAATTATCGCAGATCACAGAGAAGATGCAAGTGTGAGAACTGGTGCAAAACATAATCCAAAACCAAGATTAATTGTAGGTTGAGAAGTTCATCATCATCTTCAACACAGAGCTCTTTGAAATGTTGGACTACGAAGATCATGGCTGCATCACAGTGACGAAGGTCTACAGAACCGCCAACTGTGTAAGGGGTAGTTCCATCACCTGGGAGATAATCCAGGAATTGGTAGCCAGGGCAGATAAGGATTTTTCAGCTCGACATCTGGATTTTTGTATCTCGAGGAGAAAGTGCCGCAGATCACAGAGAAGATGCAGGTGTGAGAATTTGTGCAATCCATAATCCATAAACGAGAGCAGCGGTATGGCGAGAGGATCATCAACTTCAACACAGAGCTTTTTGAAATGTACTACGAGGATGATGGCTACATTACAGTAGAGAAGTTCTACAGAACCGCCAAGTGTCTAAGGGATCGTGCCATCACCTGGGAGATAGTCCAGGAATTGGGAGTCAGGGCCGATAAGAATAACGACAACAAAATCAACCAGGAGGAATTTCCAGCTCTACATCTGTATTTTTTAGCAGGAGGAGAAAGTACCGCAGATCACAGAGAGGATGCAGGTGTGAGAATTTGTGCAATCCATAATTCATAACCGAGAACACCGGTATGGCAAGAAGTTCATCGTCAACACAGAGCATACTGCTATGTGCACTGTTTGTTTTCCTATCATTTATGTTGACTGAAACCCGATTCTTGTCCTCTACATTTTCATCCATCTTCCCAATTAAGTTTTTTATTAGGGTTGAAGAAATCACTTCACACAACAGCTCACCGAACTTAAGTGAACTTTTTCGATTGTGGTGGGTGTCGTCCCTTGCGTAGTCCTTATAATCCAACCAAAAATTTACATCCACTATTGTGTAGTTCTTCACGTCGCACAGCCGGTTCAGTTCACTATTTATTCTCATGATTTTTCTTTGGCTTACGGCGCTTTTTCTCAGCACACCACTTATTATAACTTTTGTGTTCGGGAATTCCTTCTTGATAGCATTAGCGATGTCCATAGTGTCCCCCATTATATCTTCTGCAAACACTCCGCGATGTATATTGTTTGTTCCTGCGTGTATCACGACCATGAAGCTCACCCTGAAGTAGATGAGGAATCTGTCTGTGAGGAGAATGGGAGTGTGTGTCTGACTTAAGAGTTTAAATAATTATGTGAATGAAGGTGGAAAAACAGTTTCGTATCCATTAATTTTTGTTATAATGATGTTGTAAGTTGCAAATGTAGTAAAACTTCCACAAAAATGTATTATCAATATGGTAGATGAATACACATACAAAATAAAGCTCTTACTCCATAAGGTAAGCTCCTGAATTGATCAACATCCTTATGCAGTTTACTAAACAAACTCCGTTGTTAAGGAAATCTCGGTTACCATGCTATTTTCTTTTATTATGTCACGTTTCCAACATTACCGTCATCTGAATACGACACAAACCTAAACACAAAATCAATTGCCGGTATGTCAAAATTCATTACGCGATGTTTATTTTTTAACAACAGAGTTTGTTTAGTAAACTGAAGACGAAGGCGATGTGCCTTCGAAATCGATCTTTTCTAAACATCGTTATGTTGCAACCAAAACCCATCAAGTCCAAAATTAAACCCTTATTGGCTGCAAAAATAATAGTATTAAGTTTATTTTCTTTTCAGTTCTTATATTCCCAGATCTTTAACTCATTATATGTGTTAAATAAGCACTGTTATTGTAAATTAAAATGCAGAGATATATTTTTATCTTTCCTGGAAATTTTTGTAATTTGAACTTGGCGGATTTTACATTTAGCCTCCTCAAATATAGTAATTAATTGACTGGTTGAATAAAAGTAGGAAGTTATTAATAAATTAGTACTGTACAAAGGAAAGAACAGGCTTTCTGGTAGATGTTCTTTGAATGTAAAATATGAAAAAATATAATAGAGCAAACAAGATAAAGCAATAGAGTAATATTGTGTGAAAGTATATCTTTAAAAGTTATTGAGATGAAAGGAATATATCATGAGTAATAAGTAAAATGAATGTAAAATTAGCTCTGCATATATCAATTTATTCCTCTGCCTGAGTATTTCCATTTACTTGACATATTTATGTAACATGCAGAAGTATCTGAGCTTTAACTAATCTGGAGGAAAATAATTCCTCCCATGCATAATGATTCAGGATACCTGCTAAGTTAAGTATTGTTTCATAATCCAGAACTGTTAACGTAACTGCATCACAAATAAATCATTATAAATTTGGACGTCATCGCATGTTGTACTTGAAGAAAAATGCATAAACTTTCTTGAGATCTTGCTATTAGATAAATGATAAGCATTATTGATCTGTTACTACAAAATAGGAAGAATATTGTGACTTTGTGGGTTCGTGAAATAAAAAGTCCAATTACACCACTCAACAATGTTCTTTATTTCCACCGACTTACAGTTAAACACTTGCCAATTACACCGAATTACGTGCTGCAACAATTACAATTCACCAGTTCGTCCGTTATAATTTCCTTGTACTCGCGATTACATAAGCTCCGGTACACCTTCACAGTTACGTACAGTCTTCCGTTGCACAATCTTTCCGTTCATTAACACGTCACTGACTAACACTGCCTTCTTACACCAAGAACTGTCCTCACTCACACACACTAACCAACTGATTGACCAACTCCACTCTGTCTGTCTGTAACCCTCTTTAAATAGGAATATCGCCAACTTCTGGTGTTTACAGGATTGTTCTAGTAACAGAAAGATCGAGAAACAGGTGTAGAGAAAACAGGCGACACAGTCATGTTTTTTCCCTGACCACAGCCTGTCACCACTACAAGACGAACGAGGAGGAGGTGTGGCTAACCGAACTTCCCCTACCTTCCGCTGCCAGCTGCTTTCACAGGGTGTTCTAGCGCTCCCGTTACACTGCTCCCTCCTCAAAGCTGTTCGCCTCGAACAGCCCCATCGTAGCGTGCGAGGCGGTCCAGGTGTACCACCAGCATCTGCTCGGAGTCTCAGCCAGAAGTAGCGCTGCCGTAGTTTGTGAATCATTCGGTTCGCTCCCAGGTGTCCTCCTGAAGTACCGGCGTGCACTTCCTCCAAGACTTCCGGGACCTTGCTCCGGGGAAGTACCAACTGTTCTCTCTGCGCCTTCCCATCGGGTGACTCCCATACCCGGAACAGCACGCCCTCTCTGGTATTCAACGAGTCCCATTGGGCCCAGTGCGACTTGTAGGTGGCGCTCCTCGGTGCGATTTCCTCCCAGGTCTGTCTCGTCCCTGCGTCCACTTCCCTCAAGAGTGGCCCCAAGTCTGCGTCCGCCAGCTGCCCCCTCCTCAGGCCTGCGCTATCCCAGCCTTCAGCAGGCACTGCCACAACTACTCGGACTGCTGCGGCACGCTCCTCCTCTTCCACTCTTGTGCGCTCGTGGCCGTCCTGGATCTGCGATAGGACACCTCCAATGCAATGGTCGCTGGCGTCGGTGTCCACAATGAAGGCGCCACACGGTTGTGGGAAACCCAAAATTGAAGCACTGCACAGGGTCCCCTTCGGGTGCTGGAAAGGGTCTTCGGCGTCCTCCGTCCACACATAAGGCCGGTTTTCCTCCGTCAGGCGGGTGAGGGGTTTTGCGATGTTGTCGGCCTTTTCCTCTAAATCATTAAGGCGGTCGTCTACTTGACCCTTCCGTTTGCCCAGGTTCGCGACGTCATCCCTCACGCCGGCCAAACGTTCCTCAACCTTTGCGGCGAGAGCCTCGTTCGCCGCCCTCATCTCCGTTGTCAGTTCGGCCATCTTTGAGGTCATTGTCGTGGCCAAGTTGTTGTTAGCCGTTTCCGTCTTCGCTGTTAATTCGGCCTTCATTTCTTCCATCTTCCCGGTGATGTTGTCCTTAGCCGTCCTGATTAGTTTCAGTTCCGCGGCCAGGTTATTTCTAGTCTCCAGCTTCTCTGTTAGGCTGTTCTTTGCCGTTTCTGTTTTTGCAGCGAGGTTTTCAGTTGCCGTCCTCATTTCTTTCAGTTCCGCCTTCATTTCCATCATCATCTCTAAAATTTTCTCCAATGCCGCGTCCATGGTTGTAATGTTCGGTGATGTTATCTTCCCGCTTCCTGACACCAGTGTGACTTTGTGGGTTCGTGAAATAAAAAGTCCAATTACACCACTCAACAATGTTCTTTATTTCCACCGACTTACAGTTAAACACTTGCCAATTACACCGAATTACGTGCTGCAACAATTACAATTCACCAGTTCGTCCGTTATAATTTCCTTGTACTCGCGATTACATAAGCTCCGGTACACCTTCACAGTTACGTACAGTCTTCCGTTGCACAATCTTTCCGTTCATTAGCACGTCACTGACTAACACTGCCTTCTTACACCAAGAACTGTCCTCACTCACACACACTAACCAACTGATTGACCAACTCCACTCTGTCTGTCTGTAACCCTCTTTAAATAGGAATATCGCCAAATTCTGGTGTTTACAGGATTGTTCTAGTAACAGAAAGATCGAGAAACAGGTGTAGAGAAAACAGGCGACACAGTCATGTTTTTTCCCTGACCACAGCCTGTCACCACTACAAGACGAACGAGGAGGAGGTGTGGCTAACCGAACCTCCCCTACCTTCCGCTGCCAGCTGCTTTCACAGGGTGTTCTAGCGCTCCCGTTACAATATTGACAAACTCATGTTAAAGAAATAATCAAACCTAACTTCATGGCTAGGTGAGAACTAAGTAAATGTTAATAACTAATTCTTTAAAGAACACTATAATAGTTGACTGTCAGTTAAATACCACGAAGAACAGTTATTTCATAATTTTAGAAGCATGTAGGTACACAGGTTTCTATAAACACAAAGAATTTTACTAGAATTTTATTGAGAAAATGTACAAGGCTGGCCACATAGCTCAGTTGGTAGAGCACCTGTCTGCTGTGCTAGGGGTCCTGGGTTCAATTCCCGGTGGTGGAGGTGGGGATTTTTCTTCAAGCAAGATAATTCCCCATCTTCCCCAGAGTCTGGAAGTATAAATAAGAGAGCGAATGTGATGTTCCAAAGGAGAACAGCCACCGATGTGAGTTAAAGGCCAGGTATAAATGGAACAATTAAAAAATATTTACAAGAATCACTTTATGAAAAAGCATAATAAGAATTGAAAACTTGAGTTATCATTGAAGCAATGTACCTCAATGCTAGCAGGCAAGCCACTAGTAAGTATTAAATCAACAATCTATTACATAAGTGGGTCTAGAATGGATGGTAAACCTAACACACTTCTCCTACAGCCTATATGAAACAATTATAGTCGCGCTGCTCAAATGATTACCAAGGCTTACTCTTTGTTAATGGAGACCTCTCCGTTAACGCACTGATTACTCCACATGGACAAAACATCTATCTTTCATTTGCGATTCCTGTGCATTCCATTGGCTGAAATGATGTCTTCATTGGTGCTTAGCACAGGTCCAAGAAGCGTGGCAGTTCCCCTCACTCTTTCGAGAATAATCAGTGTCTTATCTGAGAGGTTTCTGTTAACAAAGATAGAGCCATGGTAACCTTCTGAGTATAATATCACCTTCTGAGTGGAATACCAAATGTCAGAAATCAAGCAACCACAAAAAAATGCTAACTTCTAACATTTAGTCTTTGTTTAGTGAGCCGCAAGGGGCAATTTCTAAATAATAATTACGCCAGTTCATCTAGCGATCGGAAAAAACAAAATAGTAATTTATAACACAGAAAATGAAGCTAGCTACAGTGGAGTAATAAATATTACACAAATAAAAATATTTGTTAATTAATGTCCACTTGTCTTGGGAAGTTGATGTTAATACTTCTTTCTTCTTTTTAGAAAATCAATTTCACGAACATTTCCTCACATCGTCGGTTGACACATTTCATCGTCTTGTTTACTTCGTCGTCAAAGTAAACAAGTACTTCGACGACGAAGTAAGCAAGACGACGAAATGTGTTAACTGACGATGTGTACAAGTAACAAGTACTTTGACGACGAATTGGGCAGGGCGGCGAAATGTATTGGCCGGCGATGTGAGCGAATGTTCATGAAATAGATTTCTTTAAAGAAGAAGAAAGTATTAACATCAACTTCTTAAGATGTGTGGACATTAATTAACAAATATTTTTATTTGCTTAATAGTAATTTATAGTTGTAACTGCTTGACAGCCAAGACAGGGTTAAAAACAAATATCTAAACTCTCATTTCATCATTCTCCTTTGGTGTCTTCTAGAGAAAGCTTCATTCCGCTAAACAGTGGCTGTGCCCAATTTTAGCTTGAGGTACACGGCAGGTAAGGATGAGAATGGAATGAGACTATCGTTGAACCTTGAGGATATTTCATATTAACTAGTCAGAAGAAAATATTTAGATAGGTTACTTAAAACTGCCACTCAAGAGCCTAGAATCGAACCAAGAATCCTCAACATGACAGCAATAAGTGAAACCACTGAGTTATCCTGGATGCTGCACAAATAATATGTAGTATGTTCTGAGTCAAGATTTGGTTAAATAGTCATCTTTGTTATTTCTTACTAATCATATCAAAGATAATCCTTCCATTCATACTTCGAAACAAAATGTTAGGATGTTTAAGAATATTACAAAAGGGTTTACATGATTATAACTATTAACAACATTCAGCATAAACAACCATAACAGCACTACAAAATGGTAACAAGATTCTTACCTCATTGCATTAATATCAATAAATATTCTTAAATGTTGGGCCCAAATGACCTTGTTGTCGACGGGCCCTAATACACAACACACTCACTCCCGCTAGGCCTAACCTGGTATAAAATCAATTTGAAATTGTACTTATAGTAAAAATAGATGATTTATTTCACTCAAAAATCCTATAACAATGATCACCGGAAATGCACGTTTTGAGACTTCTTGAATAAAAATAAAACATGAAGGTTTAGAAGGGTTGTGTCTGTGTGTTCAAAACTATGAACAGCATACCAAAAAGCAAAGAGTCGATTCAACAGCAGTGGTATGGATAAAACTACTAAATAAATTTTCAGGTAATAGTCTGTGAAAAATTCTTTACTTTGACCGAAAATATAGATCTCATTAAATCATACAAATTATGACATTTTTGTGGCATTATCCATTTTAATCCTTGTTATTGGATTGAATTTTTAAAGTATTAAGTCGCTATTTGTTTTTTCTTATGGTCATGGAATTTCAAAGAAATTACGTAACTAGCCGCTTTAAAAATATTATCGCTTTAGTTTATGGTATCCTTATACCTGCAACAAAATGTAAATGTGTAATGAGAATGTTTTTACTACCAAGAAGAAAGAATAAACCTTTATGACACTATTTTATAGAAGAGTGAGTGAGTAAGGCTATGTGAAGGAAACACACATTTTTCATTAATGATGGAATGGCTTCAGTAGATTTTTTGTTATAATTTTACGTTCTCCAACATCAAGTCATATCGGACGATGAATTAAATGGGTTAAATGATGCTCAAATGAGTCCGGGGTTCATAGAGCTTAGAGTTACCCGACATTCGTCTTTAAGGATAACGTAAAATCCTGGTAAAAAACCTTATCTAGATTATTATTATTATTATTATTATTATTATTATTATTATTATTATTATTATTATTATTATTATTATTATTATTATTATTATTATTATTATTATTATTATTATTATTATTATTGTTATTGTTATTATTATTATTATTATTATTATTATTATTATTATTATTATTATTATTATTATTATTATTATTATTATTATTATTATTATTATTATTATTATTATTATTATTATTATTATTATTATTATTATTATTATTATTATTATTATTATTATTACTATTATTACTATTACTATTATTACTATTACTATTATTATTACTATTATTATTATTATTATTATTATTATTATTATTATTATTATTATTATTATTATTATTATTATTATTATTATTATTATTATTATTATTATTATTATTATTATCGTTATCGTTATCGTTATCGTTATCGTTATCGTTATCGTTATCGTTATCGTTATCGTTATCGTTATCGTTATCGTTATCGTTATCGTTATCGTTATCGTTATCGTTATCATTATCATTATTATTATTTATTGCATTCTTAATATATAACGCCTTTCTCAGTAAATAAATGGAAAATTGTGGTATTCTAGAAAATAAGCAATTTATGTAGAATAAAATCCCATGCATATAGTAATTTGCCGTATAATTTGGATTATTAACTTTTCATTCTCATTATGTGTGCTTATGAATTAAAAACTCAGCATTAACTCGGTTCGGAGAATAAGCTAATCAATTTCTTAGGAATGTTTATCATATAAATGGCAAAAATGTTCAGAAATTTGGTTAGAAATTTTTGTTTTAATACCTAGAATAATAATAAAAAAAACATAGGGTAACGAAATTTGTACGAATGTTACACTCAGTTTTACTGTATTTATAATTGGCACAGAAAATATTTTCATAGAAATATTCGCCTGCAACAGTCTATGAATTGCAAATAGCGTTATCTGCGGTGGAGTCCAAATGTCCCGATCCAGGTTAGGTAAGTACATACATACGTTAAGAACCAGGGACTTGAGACCCGGTGTCCCCTCTGATTAACTGGGGCTGCAAATATAGTGCAAACAAAGCTAACATATCGTGAATTCACTGACAGTACGTCTTGCATTGATAGAAGATACCTGTTAACATTGGATTCCAGTCGTTTGGAAAGCAAAGGCCAACTTACAAGTCTTAGTAATTAGTAACCAAGGTTATGGTTTACGAGGGTATTAAAATCCCAGTTTGGCTGTATCAAAAACGTTTTGTGTTGTGGTTGTAAGTTAAATTACCCTATTTTATTTTCGTAGTGCTAAGGTAAGGTGCGCATCACGTGACTGGCGTACATGAGAAGCAAATTAATTGCAATCAGTTTCGACCTGAGAGTAAATATTCCAGACAAAGATCTTTTGATTATCTCACAAAAGTAAATACACCTCTAACATGCTTAGATAGGTTATTGAATAAATAAAATTGCATCTAAGTATAGTCACATTAATACTTATATAAAAGTGTACTTTAAAGTAAAATATACGTCAAAGTGTACGTTTTCGGGCTCTGGTTTCATTAAATCCCAAAATATCACCAATCTAATATTAATATAAAAATATAATTAAACGAATAATATATATCATAAAACTTATTACACGTGGTAATTCTATTTACTTTAAGAAATGTTATGAGACAATGTGTTTCAAAGCAAACCTATATAAATATTTGCTTAAAATAAAGATTCTTCCAGGTAAGTATATAACAAACTTTTATTGTTTAACTACATAAACCTCTTCCGTTGTGTAACAATTAAAATAAAATAGCTTAATCTTCACTTGAATCCCTGATATTATCCACTGTCGATCTATTCACTCATTATATATAGAACATTGGCAAATCTCCGCGGAATATATTTGTACCCCATAGGAAATAATCTATATCAAAGACTTAGGGTGCCGGGGTAGCGCAGTGGTTTCGTTTGCGGCTACCGTGCTAAGGTTCCCAAGTTCGATTTTTAGTCTGCTCTATCCACCTTTGCCTCTGTCGAGCACATGTGAAGTGTCCCCTTGCCCAACGTGGTTCGTAGTCCACGTTATAAGCTGTAGGTCCTCTCGCATCACCCGCATCATCTCTGTCACCCTATCATTTAAGGTAATGGACAAGCCCTCTGGGTGACTCCACCTGAGAAATGGGTCTGGTCATCACGTGTTGGGGCGAGGTTTCCCCGAAAGCGAAGGTTACCGTGTGGGAAGTGTTGGTGTTGGTGTTGCTAGAGTTTAAATGAGTGCCAGCCAACTGCATGCTTTGTGACAAAAGGGAATATGAATCTACTTGCTCATGATTCTTAATAACGAAAGGTGAGGAAAGGACATGAGGCGGTTATACTCTAAAGAAATAAATTGTTGGAAATAACAATATGTATTGTGCTCCATACTACAGTGGCTGTAGAATTTATAACATGAAGTCAGCCCTTCATTACCACTGCATTCTTCACCTACGAAGAAATGGTATGCAGTTACACGAGTGTGATACACTCATAGGATTGTGCTGACAATTCTAGCGTAACTGTTTATTTGGCAAGCTAATGGCAATTTGTTAAATGATTTGACCTACATGGGACGTAACATTGCTAATAAAAGAGCAATTGATTGTCTGTTTTACGTGTGTTTGCTATTAGACTACCTGTTTGCATTGATTTGGCGAACTGCTGTTATAAAAAGTAGGGAGAGAACGTATGCAACTTTTCAAATTTCATCAAAATCTGCAACGTTCAACGGTCGCCTAACATACATGCCTTCTTATATATTATATTATGGGTTCATAGAATTAAGTCTTGTTTGCAGAAATTTAAAATTCTCTTTATAGTACTAAACATAACTTTGTACACCCCTTACAGCCTCTAAAAATGACGTGACATACACAACAGCAGTCTTCTCATCTGCGTGTAAATAAATGAAAGAAATCACTGCGGTACACTTAAAATCTCCACACTCTTTTAATTACAACACAGCTGCACACACAATTAACAACTCACTAGCAACTGACTCCGTTCTAATACTCTAGTCATTACTCCTGAATGCAGTCGATCGCTCGCGACACAGCGAGACAAAGACGGAACTATCCACACAATCTCTCTGTCTCTTTCGCTCTCGTCAAGCGTTCAGCACTCGCCCATGTGCCGGCTGCGACTTGCAGTAGCAGCAGAGCAATGTCTCGTTAACACTATTTACACATTTATATATAACACGTATTATACATTAAATGTTTAACTTCATTAATCAGTTTAATAATTTCTTTTATTTATGTGTGTAAATACACTGGCAGCGGGTTAAAGTTTAAAATGAACATTTTCGTCGCTAAGCGATCCTTGCAAATCATGCGATATCAGAAAAAAGACTGCCAAATTGCTAGCACTTTGATATTGAATGTTTTGATTTAATTTATTGCAGAAATAAATAAATGTTAAGTATTATATGCTTATCAACCAGATTTACTTCGATTATTTGAAAGGCATGAAACCATTCTAACACATGCTATCATTTTTGACTCTCACATAAAAATTTCCCTATTGAATTGAAGGATTACAATAGACCATAACTCTTCTAAGGTTCTTCTGTATAAAGAAACATGTGAGTTCTGGCGTTTAAGTGAAAGCTTTGCTTATAAAATGGAATGTTTAGGTAGTACATTTTATATTATTCGTTCCAGAAGAATGTGCTCTACAGAGTAATATTTTTAGTTTATGCATACTTTCTTTTTGCAGGTTAACAAAATGGAGAGTCAAATAGACAACAAAAAGCATTATTGGGCCTTCGTATTTTGCGTTTAATTACGGCATCAAGACACAAAAGCTGACTTACACAGAAAACGCTTATGAACCAACCCAATATCCTTATTAATTATTTATATTACACAATTAAGGCTGCTGGACCCACGGAAGGAATGCACATACCACGGAGATGCGCAATGCAGAGAAACTCCCAGCTAACTGCACCAGCAGACGGCTATGACACAGGTTTTCAATATCTCTGATTGAAATATATAGAGTTCTCTTTTATTTTTATTTTGTTTTGTTTTGTTTTGTATAAGCAGCTATCGATTAATGTTAACGAAAATTTTCTACATATTTTACATTGACTTTCACATGATCTCTGAGTCTTGAATTACTCAAGCTCTTACACATTTACTTAACGTTGAAATTTTCATTCATCTGTTTCATTCAAGTTATCGGTAATGTACTCGTATATTAATAATATGTAAATTATATATAAATGTATTCAACGCGAACTTATAGTCGATCTACATTCAAGTGGCAAAGTTACCTCGACAGCTTAAGCACAGGAAAACTGGCAGTAATTCCGTAAAGAACATTTTGTCATGTAACTGTCAAGGACTGAGTGATGTGACGAAGTGCATTGAGAAAATCAGGCAAAGAACGAGGGATATTTTCTCGCCACCCACATGAATAAAAACGGCCTCAGAGGAAAACAACTTTGACCTGAATAAGCATCTGCATAACAATAAGGTCAGAGAGGGGAATGTCTTGATGCGTATGAAATAATGGGGCATTACACATTCAAAAGAAGCAAAAAATTCGAAACGAGTTATGTACACTAGCAGGCCAAACCTTCGTCAAATACGAATGAGCTAGATATAAGATTTATTGTTTTAATTTATTAAACAAGAATTATTGTAGATTCTTCTACAGGACTTTAAGTTCATATTTGCAGAAAGTGGTATAATATTGCAATGGCAACGCCTCTTACGGCCGCAAAGTTTGCAGAAATTAAAGATGCGTTTAAAACCGCTGATAGCGAAGGAAACGGGAGAATTAATATCGAGCAGTTTGCCGTAGCGCTAGAAATACTGCCCGAAGCTCAACGATGACTGGCTCAAGGACATGTTCAATCGATTCGATCTTAACAGCAGCGGCGGAATCGAGTTCCCGGAATTTGTGCAACCCATAATCCATAACCGAGAGCAACGGTATGGCTAGAAGATCATCATCTTCAACACAGAGCTCTTTGAAATGTTGGACTACGAGGATGATGGCTACATCACAGTGGAGAAGTTCTACAGAACCGCCAAATGTCTAGGGGATCGCGCCATCAGCTTTGAGATAGTCCAGGAATTGGTAGCCAGGGCCGATAAGGATAACGACAACAAAATCAACCAGGAGGAATTTCCAGCTCTATATCTGGATTTTTGTAGATGGCGGAGAAAGTATCGCAGATCACAGAGAAGATGCACGTGTGAGAATTTGTGCAATCCATAATCCATAACCAAGAGCAACGGTATGGCGAGAAGATCAACTTCAACATAGAGCTCTTTGAAATGTTGGACTACGAGGATGATGGCTACATCACAGTGGAGAAGTTCTACGGAACCGCCAAGTGTTTAGGGCATAGCGCCATCACCTGGGAGATACTCCAGGAATTGGTAGCCAGGGCCGATAAGGATAACGACAACAAAATCAACCGGGAGGTATTTCCAGCTCTATTACTGGAATTTTGTAGCTGGTGGAGGAACTAACGAAGATCACAGAGAAGATGTGGACTACGAGGATGATGGCTACATCACAGTGGAGAAGTTCTACAGAACCGCCAAGTGTCTAAGGGATCATGCCATCACCTGGGAGATAGTCCAGGAATTGGTAGCCAGGGCCGATAAGGATAACGGCAACAAAATAAACCAGGAGGAATTTCCAGCTCTATATCTAGATTTTTGTAGCTGTAGGAAAAGGTATCGCAAATCACAGAGAAGATGCAGGTGTGAGAATTTGTACAATCCATAATCCATAACCGAGAGCAACCTTATGGCGAGAAGATCATCATCTTCAACACAGAGCAGGTTGAAATGTTGGACTACGAGGATGATGGCTACATCACAGTAGCGAAGTTCTACAGAACCGCCAAGTATCTAAGTGATCGCGCCATCACCTGGGAGATAGTCCAGGAATCCAGTGTGCACCTTTTGTTTTCCTATCATTTATGTTGACTGAAACCCGAGTCTTGTCCTCTACATTTCCATCCACCTTCCCAATTAAGCGTTTCCCATTAGGGCAAAAGAAATCGCTTCACACAGCAGCTCACCGAACGTAAATGAACCTTTTCGATTTAGGTGGACGCCGTCCCTTGCATAGTCCTTATAATCCAACCAAACATTTCCATCCACTATTGTGTAGTTCTTCACGTCGCACAGCTAGTTTAGTTCACTATTTATTCTCATCATTTTTCTTTGGCTTACGTCACATCTTCTCAGCACACCACTTATTATAACCTTTGTGTTCGGGACTTCCATCTTGATAGCATTGGCGATGTCCATATTGTCTCCCATTATATCTTCTGCAAACACTCCGCGATGTATATCGTCTGTTCCTGCGTGTATCACGACCATGAGGCTCAACCTGAAGTAGATGAGGAATCTGTCTGTGAGGAGAGTACTTCCACCGTGTGCCGGTGTGATGGCAGTCACTTCGTAAACAGGCAGAACTTTTGAACTGCAGACCTGTATCTTGTAGTTTCTTCTTTAATTCATTTTATTGTGTGCCTGACTTAAGGGTTTCAATAATTATGTGAATGAAGGTGGAAAAACTGTTTCATGTCCATTAATTTTTGTTATAATAATGTTGTTAGTTGCAAATGTAGAAAAACTTTCACAAAAATGTATTATTAATATAGTAGATGAATACACATACAAATTAGGCTCTTACTCCATAAATTAAGCTCCTGAATTGACAAAAATCCGTATTCAGTTTACTAAACAAACTCCGTTGTTAAGGAAATCTTTGTTACCAAGCTATTTTATTTTATTTTGTCACGTTTCCAACATTACCAACATCTGAATGCGAAACAAACCTAAACACAGAATCAATTGCCGGTATGATGCAGAGATATATTTTTATCTTCCCTGAAAATTTTTGTAATTTGAACTTGGCGGATTTTACATTTAGGCTCCTCAAATATAGTAAATTATTGACTGGTTTTATAACAGTAGGAAGTTAACAATAAATTAGCACTGTACAAGGGAAAGAACAGGCTTTCTGGCAGATGTACTTTGAATGTAAAGTATGGAAAAAATATAATAGAACAAACAAGATAAAGCAATAGAGTATTACTGTGTGAAAGTATATTTTTAAAAGTGATTGAGATGAAAGGAATATATCATGAGTAATAAGTAAAATGAATGTAAAGTTAGCTCTGCATCTAATCAATTTATTCCTCTGTCTTAATATTTCCATTGATTTGACATATTTATGTAACATGCAGAAGTATCTGAGCTTTTACTAAACAGAAGGAAAATAATTCCTCCATTGCATAATGATTCAGTATACCTGCTAAGCTAAGTAATGTTTCATAATCCAGAAATTTTAACGTAACTGCATCACAAATAAATCGTTACAAATTTTGACGTCATCACATGTTATACTTGAAAAAAATGCATAAACTTCCTTGAGATTTTGCTATTAGATAAATGATAAGCATTATTGATCTGTTACTATAAAATAGGAAGGATATTGACACACTCATGTTAAAGAAATAATCAAACCTAACTTCATGGCTAGGTGAGAACCAGAGAACTAAGTAAATGTTAATAACTAATTCTTTAAAAAACACTATAATAGTTGACTGTCAGTATTTCATATTTATGGTATTTCATAATTTTAGAAGCATGTAGGTACACAGGTTTCTATAAACACAAAGAATTTTACTAGAATTTTATTGTCAAATTGTACAAGGCTGGCACCATAGCTCAGTTGGTAGAGCACCTGTCTGCTGTGCTAGGGGTCCTGAGACAACAAAAGTAAGTTGATTAATCCCGAAATTTCTGAGACAGAAATTGTCAACATGCTAATACGTCATTATCCACCACATACCAGAAATCATTTAATTGTGGCCAAGCCTATCGATTTCTCTGATATGATTGAGTTATTATCCGAATTTGAAGCACAACACCTCATTAATGATACAAAATCGTGTGATGGTAACGATAATAACGTCCATATTGAGCGAGGAAGAAATCGACAGGAATCCAATCTACAAATAATAGGAATAACAGGACGAGTTTAAATTGGAGCGGGGCACCCGTGAGAAATCAAGGATTTGAAGGAAGAGGTTATGAAATTAGACGAACATATGAATCTGTAATTCCCGGAACAGGAAGTGGAGTTCAAAATAATTTGCAAAGTAATTATCATAACAATTAGTCGACGAGAATTGGAAGAAATGATCAAATAAACCATGTAAGATTTTATCGAGGAAACAATCAAGGAATAAGTGACTTTAATAGGGGTAGAGGTACTAGTTTATTTAGTGCAAATCAAAGATATTTAAGGGTTTGAGATTTGAAAGAAGCAATCAAAATGAAAGAGTAGAAAATACACAAAGCACAGAGAATGATGTGAATATAAACGATTGTACCAACCTAACCAACAATGAAAGTAATAATCAGAGGGAGACGGAAAACTAAAAACCAAATCATTTTGTGCTCTGGAAAGTGCTTCGGTGAGGATGACACAGGGCGAATTGAGAATTGAAAATAACGGAAATAAGCTCACTCTCTTGCAGCAAAATAAGGAATTAGTTAATCCACCTCAGATAATTATTTACCTATGGGATAAATAATATACAGCCTTAATTGATACTGGAGCCAGTTCTACTGTGATAAGTGAGGAATTGTTTAAAAATCTGTTAGCTAACTATAAAGTGGAATATTTAAATATGTGTAATGTTTACTGCAGTACTGCAATTGGGAAGGAAAAGGATAGAATTAAATATCAAGTATTAATTAAGGGGCGAATTGGTGAATGGAATTTCGATTTCATTGCGTTGGTAATTCCACATTTGGCAAGAGACGTAATTGTGGGTAATGATTTATTATATGAATGGAAAAGCGTATTGAATTTCGAAATGTATGAAATGAAGGTTAAGGCAGAAAATGATTTATTAGTAATAAAATTATTGGAAGAAGATGGAAGAAAAGAAGAGAATAGAGATAATATAAATAATGAAAGTTTTTTTTTGTGGAAGATATACTTTTGCAAGAAGATGGTAATATTGAATGCGACGAAAACGAAAGTTGTGGGAAGAATTTAATTATTGATGGATTGCAGAATAATGTAACTGACCTTGAAAGGCATTGTTGCCAATTATATACACTACAAGATAAGAACGACGGAAGACAAGTGGAGGAAGAAATAGAATTCCAGAGAATATAACAAGTAAAGTTAGAAAACACATACAATCTAGACCAAGCGAGAAAAGAACAGCTGAAATTATGTATATTAAAGAACAGAAAAGCATTTAGTTCAAAACCTGGACTGTGTAACAAATACACACACACATTTAAAGTGAATGATACTGCTCCCTATACACATAAAAGCCGACCTTTACCCATAGCTATAAGACAAGCGTTTCTAGAGGCATATGTGGATACCAGAGATTTGTAATCAACGGAATGCCTATTGTTAAAATAGTTAAATAATAATATATATTATTGTTAAATGTCAAGATATTGTTGTATTTTAATTAATGTTGATTTATTGTTGTGGTTTATGTATGTTATATTGGTGTTATGTAATATTGTTGTAAACGAAATTGTTAACTGGGGCTATTCTTCGAAATATATGGAAATATATTGTTAATTGCTTTATTTGGTTATTTTCCATATATTTCGAAGAGTAGCATTTGTAACAGTACATTTGGGTTATGTTTGAAGTATGACAGGTTTATAAATTTATAAAAACTGATTATGTAAATATATTTAATAATTTAAATATGTAAAAATGTATGTAATTGTGTGATTGGCCGAAATAATAATGGTATGACGTAATATGACGTAATGTGGTGACGTGCCATTGGATCGGCCAATCACAAAATTAAGTAGAAGTAACGATAGTTACGATAAGTCAATAATCTTTAGGAGGAAGATATGTTCTTCAGTTTCGTTAAGTTACGTTAAATCAATAATCATGTTTTAAAGAGAGAGAGAGAGAGAGAGAGAGAGAGAGAGAGAGAGAGAGAGAGAGAGAGAGAGAGAGAGAGAGAGAGAGAGAGAGAGAGAGAGAGAGAGAGAGAGAGAGAGATTTTTTTGTTGTAATGGTGGAGTGTGATGAATACTGGTACTAGATCAGGAACATTTTAAATTATAATTTGAATCTGTATAAATATAACCAATTACAGAATTTGACTTCTTTATTCCGAACCACGCCTTGAAACGCAGATGTCTCATGACTCTTATTTAGAATAAGATGATACTATTGGTGACCAGAGGAAATAGATAGCCGCAAAAAAAAAAAAAAAAAAAAAAATTAACACGGGAATGGAAAGAATTGTGCGACCAACATAGAAATCCTGTCCCAAATTGCCTCCGAGCGGCTGATGAAGACGAAGATAAATTAACTACGGACACAAATTCCTGTTACAGATGTTTAAGAATGTTACAAAAGGGTTAACATGATTATAACTATTAACAATATTTAGCATAAACAACCATAACAGCACTACAAAATGTTAACAAGATTCTTACTTCTTTGCATTAATATCGATAAATATTTTTAAATGTTGGGCCCAAATGACTTTGTTGCCGACGGGCCCTAAAACACCACACACTCACTCCCGCTAGATCTAACCTGGTATAAAATCATTTTGAAATTATACTTATAGTAAAAATAAATGTTTTATTTCACTCAAAAATCCTATAACAATGATCACCGGAAATGCACGTTTTGAGACTTCTTGAATAAAAAAAAACCATGAAGGTTTAGAGGGGTTGTGTGTGTGTTCAAATCTATGAACAGCATACCAAAAAGCAAAGAGTCGATTCAACAGCAGTGGTATGGATAAAACTACTAAATAATAACTTTTCTGGGAATTGTCTGTGAAAAATTCTTTATTTTGACCGAAAATATAGATCTCATTAAATCATACAAATTATGACATTTTTGTGGCATGATCCATTTTAATCCTTGTTATTGGATTGAATTTTTAAAGTGTTAAGTCGCTATTTGTTTTTTCTTATGGTCATGGGATTTCAAAGAAATTACGTAACTAGCCGCTTTAAAAACACTATCGCTTTAGTTTATGGTATCCTTAGACCTGCAACAAAATGTAAATGTGTAATGAGAATGCTTTTACTACCAAGAAGGAAGAATAAACATTTATGACAATATTTTATAGAAGAGTGAGTGAGTAAGGTTATGTGAAGGAAACACATATTTTTTCATTAATGATGGAATGGCTTCAATAGATTTTTTGTTGTAATTTTACGTTCTCCAACATCAAGTCATATCGGACGATGAATGAAATGGGTGAAATGATGCTCAAATGAGTCCGGGTTTCATAGAGCTTAGAGTTACCCGACATTCGTCTTTAACGACAAGGGAAAGTCCTGGTAAAAAACCGTATCTAAATAACTCACCCTGACCTAGATTGGAACTCGGGACATCTTGAACGTGAGGCAGACACGCTACCATCTACGCTATCGAGGCGGGCTTGGTTTCAGTAGATTCAGATTAATCACTAAGGATCAAAAATTTTTAAACAGAGAGTGTATGCTAAAGCTGTATGTGGAAATGTTATAGGTAACAATATTGCCATTCCCCAGTTTTTTGTTTTACTATTATTATAAAAATCCACTCTTCTATACACCTCACCTGACCTTAATTGCAATAAAACTGCCTGTAAATGATGTGAAATATGCCATATTTACTTGGTTGCGTGCAAGATAGAAGCCAAAACATGCAAGTTCATAGCACTCATCTAATGGTACTACATATAAAAAGGAATTAAGACGTTTAAAACGATGGTGCTTCATAGATGCCAAAATTTGTTCAACTGGGGAAATCTTCAAATGCATTATTACATATGTTTTGAAAAATATGGGTGGTATGTTAGTTACTTTTAATTTTTTCTGTCATAATGGTTCATGTATCCCTTAATTACTTCTATACTTATTCTATGAGAATAGGATTTAGTAAATCCTTTCATGGAAGTGTTGAAAACAGTGTTGTTGTATAAATTAAATTTATTAAAAACTTGCGTAAGTTTTTCAAACGAAATTGAGAACTACATTGCAGATATAAACATTTCGGCACAGTGTCTACCAGTATCAAAACAAAATCCACTTAAAAGCCAATGTGAAAATATTTTGGAAGAAATAAAAACCAGATCCGTTCAGAAGAGCAAACAAAATATTATCTATTCATTGAAACAAAACAAAACAAAAAAAAAAAACATCTTATACACCAAGGCAGACAAAGGTAACAAAATAGTCATAATGGATAAATCTGATTACCTTGAAAAAATGAAAGAAATGCTAACAGTGAATATTAAACCATTAACAAAAATCCACCAACAGCTTGCATACAATCATTTGAAAAAACAATAGCAAAATCGAGTATAATATCAAACAAATATACAGTTAAACCAGATAACCCACCTTACCTAACTTTATGGCTTACCCAAAATGCACAAACCATCCATAACAATGAGACCTATAGTTAGCAGTATAAATTCACCAACATACAAACTTGCAAAGTGGCTAATAAACAAATTCAACTCCTTTTCAAAATTCGATAGCCTAAGCATCAAAAACACCTATGAACTTATAGAACACATTAAGGATACTGAACTAAACGAAGAGGACGCACTAGTCTCATTTGACGTTAAATCACTGTTTCCCAGCATACCAGTTAAACAACTCCCAACGTTGATAGAAAAATGGCTCAAATCACTTGGAATGTCATCACCTGAAATTTCAGATTACATCGAACTAACCAAATTATGCATAGAACAGAATTTCTTCCAGTTTCAAACAAAATATTTCCATCAAACTTTTGGTTTAGCAATGGGCAACCCCTTATCACGCTTCCTGGCCGATCTGTACATGAGTGCACTAGAAATAAGGATCACTAAAAGTTTCCCATGGATGTTCAAACTCTGGCAAAGATATGTAGATGACATATTTGCCATAGTGCCAAAAAACACATCGGTGATGCACTAAAACTCTTAAATATCCAAGAAAAAAGCATCAAGTTCACTGTAGAAGTTGAAAAGACGAGTATTTAACATTTTTAGATCTAAAAATAATCAGAAATAAAAATAGAATAAACTTTGGCATTTACAGAAAACCAACACAGACAGACAACTACATAAAAGCTAATGGCTACAATCCAAGATCCCACAAACAGGCAATCTTTAATAGTTTAGCACACAGACTGGTCAACATCCCTCTCACAGCAGAAGAATACAAAATAGAATACAACAAAATTATTGAAATAGCACAGAAAAATAACTTTCCCAAATCACTAGTAGAAAAAAAGGTGAACTTAGCAAAAAAGAAGAAACTTCTGAAGGAAACCACAACCCTCTCAGCTACAGAAACTAAAATTATCTTCAAAAAATTCACTTATCATCCATTGGGCCTTTGATAAATTCAAAAAAGTCTTCAAAAAACAAAACATTCCACTAGCACCAGTGAACCATTACTCCTTAAAAAACCTAATTTGCTCAAACATCAAAGATGCCATTCCATCTAACAAAAATTCTGGGATATATCAAATTGAATGCTGTGACTGTAGTCAAATTTATATTGAAAAAACCAAAAGAAATTTAGAAACAAGAGCAAAGGAACACTTTAGGAACATAAAATACAAACAATTAGAAAAATCAGCAGTTGCAACGCATTTTTGGGAAAAAAACCACAACATAAATCCAGAACCAAAATTACTAAAACATACAACAGGAAAACAAGAACTGTCCACATGGGAACAAATCTTTATTTAAAAAAATAGGAACAAAGTATTCAATTTTGACATCCTCCAGAAAGATTTGTTCAGCAAGTTCCTCGAACCGCCACCAGAGCAGACCGATGATAGAATATTGCCAGCTACACCAATGAGAACCAGTCGATGCCCGGCTGAAGATAGAGGGAATGCCTCTGAAACTAGTTCCGGGAAAATTTAAAACTAAGACTCCCAATAAATTTAATAGTATTTAGTTCTTACTTTACAAAAAGTGGTATCAATAAGGCACGCAATTTATGACCTACACATTTTTGTAGAGTTAACAAATTATGTCTTGTGTTTTATTGGTTTGAACTTTTAGACACTTAGACTTTATTCATCTGGGAAGTAGTTTTTTATTTGGTTTTGTTGTAGTCAAGGAATAGAATTTCAAAGGTATCTGACAATCGCTTTATCAACAATCTGATAATCGCTTACAGCAAAATCTCTGACTTTGAATATAAAGTTTATCTGGATTAATATTAACTATATTGAAAAATAAGTTTTTCTAACAATAGTTTGTAGAAGAAGAGTGAAAATATTCATGTGAATGTAACACATATTTACTTATTTTAATTTTTATGGCTATTAAGAGCAGTGTGCAATCCTAATGAAAGGTATAGGAATACCCTAAACTCTGTTAAGAGTAATTTCAAACCTCTATAGAATAGGGAAAAATAGGAAATAAACAAAAAAAGTCAATGGTGGGCAAATTATGATCGGAAGGATGCCTGTTGGTCTCTTTCTCAAGTGCACCTCTACACCATTCTGTCTGAGGCACCAATCACAGCATTTGGCAGATAATGTCCTGGAATATTGGCAGTTTTGGCGAGATGGCATCTTTCAGGTGCGGTGAAGTTGTTTTCCTTTAAGATAAACCCAATCGAAATGTTGAGTAAAGGAAAATATTCCATATTTGATCAATTATAATTCATTTAAATGCAAAGATGTTAATCTGCTTTTTCAATCTTGTCCAGAGCAATGCATTTAATCTGGAACAGCCATACTGTCCACAGTCTAACTCGGGCCAACGTGTTCTTAATGAGCTTAATAGTAACCTGTTAATTAGTAGAGTTCTTAAAAAGTAAACAATATATTTTAATAAAAGTATACACGAAACATTTCATTAAGTAAACTAGTGAAACGCGGGGTTGAGTTTGGATTTTACATTCTGAATGCTCCTCCTCCTCAGCAACAATTCTAAAACAGGCACATGAAAATGGGATAACCCTTCAATCTTTTGATTAACTATTAACAGAACCTCGGATCTCTACCTCGCCTAAAACGTCTCCCATCTTTCCTGCCAACCCTCAGTCACTGGATCGGCGCTTAGGTTGGTGATCCAACCCCTCGTGGCTTAACCGTGATAATGAACTCCCCAGTTGCTAACAATTAACTTACTCTATCTCACAGCTGCTCGGGTAAATAGAAATCAAGTACAGTACTCATACACTCAAATTTTACGGCAGAGCTGTATAAAACTGTGTATGTCAAAACTGTAATGAAACCAAATTGCACTGGTTTATTTATCGGGATAATGTTTAAGCTTGGACATTTAAAGGAATAGCTACATTATACACTATAAAGATTCAAAGCTACAAAGAGAATAGCTATACTCAAATTTTAAAAATTGGATTCTATATACGGGCCTTAATATTTCCAACTCTCTTCATTTAATTGCCAGAAGAAGCTGAAAAGAATGATAAAGTATTGAACCATTCAACCATTAATAACGAATGTTTCCACAAATGGATTTTTTAGAAAAAGGTTACGTGAAATAAATGCAAAGAAATCTACATTTTTTCTCTGAAATTTGCGTTCTTTCTTGCTTATGTTTATCAGATATATAAGATTATAAAAAAATATACAAAAATTCCCCACACTCATAGAGGAAATCAGTTTATTTAAAAAACAGTATGTTCATTTTATTGTAACTTTTAATTACATTTAATAAATAGTATTTTAAGAGTCAGAGTAATTTAATAAATTTAAATACAAGTTTCATGTTAAAGGTAGTTTGGGGTAGGTAAATTTATAGAAGAACTTTGTGCCTCATTTTTGGAAGTCACCAAAAATACCAAGTTTCGTATTTATCTGACATTTTGTTTATGCATTATGCTCTTCATACTTACACAAGCACACATTTTCTATGACTGCTTTTTTAATTCATTGGGCCTTAAAGCATGTATTTGTGGTGATATATATATATATATATATTATTTTTGAAAATGCTATGTCTTCTCTACCTACTATGTGCCTGGCATAGAATGCAAATATATGAATAAATAAAGAATGAATGAAAGAAAAATCAGTTAAATGACAGCTGCAAAGAGAAAGTCTTGGTACAGTTTGTATATTTGAATGATATTTATGTTTTAAAATGCACATATCTTAATATTGGTATTTTGATAAAAATCTTTGAGATAATTTTGATAATCAGAAGTCCCAAAATGTTTCAATATAAAGGGTACTTTAAGGTAAGCAGATTTTTTGGAACACCCTTTTGCTTTTCTTCAAATAGAGTGGACCTAAAATGCCAAGTTTTCTATTTAGCCGACGTTTAGTTTGTGAGCTAATCTGTTCACAGACAAGCTTGGTCGCATTCCTAAAAATATTTTTAGCATGGCGGTCTTAAAATATTTATTTATGGTAAAATATTTAGAGTTCTTTTGTGAATGCAGCACTTCCTCTATGCACTATTGCTAGAGAAAGAGAAAATGGACTGCTGTTTGTATTTTTCAGAAAGTAATCTTTCTTTTTGTTATAAAAAGATAAAGGTAAATAGTATAAAGAGATAAAGAGAAATAGTACAGTACAGTACAGTACACTACAGAAATAGTGCAATAAGCTGCAGATAGTAACATTGGTTCACTATGGTGATTACTTTTCCAGTGCAAGATAAACAGTTCCATTCTTAAATAAAACACCCAAACAGAATTTCGATTGCACGGTGTATTTATTTTCCATACGGTAGAACATAAATGAAAGCACTAGGAATTGCGAAACGTAAGAAGGCAGGCCGAAGATTTTAGAAACGATTGAGTATAGTGACTGCAGCAGTGATTTATTTAAAATCATAATTATCTTTGATCACTATATCTATTGCTGTGGTGTAGTGCATTCACAAACAAGTTCATGATCAGCTCAATTACTAGAACGTGATGTTCTCCGCAATCTAGGAGTAACATGATGGTCTCCGGTTCCCGAGGTCACGCCAGAGGGCGGGAAACTATAGATTTTTTTTTCTTAGCATCATGTGGTTCGGAAGGTAAGTGATGCTGGTAGCCCCGTAGGTCGTAGATTTACGGCTTTTTAAAATATCTTCAAGCCTGATAAATTGGGCTTTGAGCAAAATTAAGCGACTTTTTTGCGTCCAATATGGAATGGGGTGCTGAAAACCACAGCAGTTAAAGAGCATCTATACATATTCAATTTCTAGAAGGTGGTAGTGATAGCCAGTTATTTGTTCCAGTAGAGAAACAGACACAGAGAGGTTTAATAGCTCGGTAGAGCAGATTCCTATTTTATGCAGAGTGGTGATTTTCTACCCTGCCACGGAATGCATGTGTACGCCGTTCGCTTACACTGTAGTGACTGCACAAGGAAACTATCACTATGCTCAAATCCATACTCGTTTAGAGATTGATGACATCATCTCTGCTCTATGTGGGCCCTGTGTGTCGAAAATCTGCTGTGGCGTAGAACGCCCAAAACTAAAGTGTGTATAGTGCCGCATGCTACTGCTTGCAAGTAGCTACTGGACATCCCTCGTGAGCTCTATACAGGCGCTCCTTACGTAGGTTTTTCGTGTAGACCGCAGACTGCAGCCCGTACAACGCTGTGGTACTATATCTATATGTTGCTACGTATTCTGCACTTATTTTCGGGTATTTCCAGCTATACTCCACACCTGATTTTTGGCACACTGGTCCCACAGAGAGCAGAGATGATGTCATGAAACTCTCAAGCAATACAGGTATGAGCATAGTGATTGTTCCTTCGTCCCAATTGCTCTGCTAGCCTCACTAGCACTGAATGCTCCGCTCAACGTTACACTAATTTGCCGGGAATGTCGACTGTAGTTACTGCATTTATTATTATTATTATTATTATTATTATTATTATTATTATTATTATTATTATTATTATTATTATTATTATTATTATTATTATTATTATTATTATTATTATTATTATTATTATTATTATTATTATTATTATTATTATTATTATTATTATTATTATTATTATTATTATTATTATTATTATTATCATTATTATCATTATTATTATTATTATCATTATTATCATTATTATCATTATTATCATTATTATCATTATTATCATTATTATCATTATTATCATTATTATCATTATTATCATTATTATCATTATTATCATTATTATCATTATTATCATTATTATCATTATTATCATTATTATCATTATTATCATTATTATCATTATTATCATTATTATCATTATTATCATTATTATCATTATTATCATTATTATCATTATTATCATTATTATCATTATTATCATTATTATCATTATTATCATTATTATCATTATTATCATTATTATCATTATTATCATTATTATCATTATTATCATTATTATCATTATTATCATTATTATCATTATTATCATTATTATCATTATTATCATTATTATCATTATTATCATTATTATCATTATTATCATTATTATCATTATTATCATTCTTATCATTCTTATCATTCTTATCATTCTTATCATTATTATCATTATTATCATTATTATCATTATTATCATTATTATTACTATTATCACTATTACTATTATCACTATTACTATTATCACTATTATTATCATTACCATTATCATTATCGTTATCATTATTATTATTATTATTATTATTATTATTATTATTATTATTATTATTATTATTATTATTATTATTATTATTATTATTATTATTATTATTATTATTATTATTATTATTAATAATTATTATTATTATTATTATTATTTTATTATTATCATCATTATTAAAGTAACGTTTATTAACTTTATAACTGTTTAAAGTGTATACATATAAAACACCGGAAAAATGACATCGAGTGATTTTTTACTATCTCATAATTATGAATTCGCTAATTTGTTCCGCCTTTAATTGTAACATTTTAATAATGGGCACTTCCATAGAAGATGATCAACCTTCTTAATTGTGGCATCGTAAACACATTCCTTTAAAGTGGGCGTCGTCTAAAAATAGAATAAAAAACTAGTAAGAATTTGAAAAATGTAAAAGTTTGAAACATCTAAACTTAAAAGGTATAAAACTGTTTGAACTATATAAAAGTACAATAAGGTGCACAAAAATATGAAAGCCAAAAGGAAGTGTAAAAGGTTACATGTTGGAAAGTAGTGTAAAATTAATTGTAAACCTCAAAGTCTAACACTAAACGCTCCATTATCCCTACTGAAGGGCTTCCACGAAAATATCATATTTATGTATCTCTAATTTATATATTATTTTATTCAATGCATATGTCTATAGTTTAGGTTATGCTGGCATACTAGCAACTATTGTGTCTGAAGGGTGTTACTAAAGATAAAGAGAAGAGTTGGAGAAGCTAAAATATTGCCTCGCATTATGCCAAAACGAGAATTTGTGCATGTTGCCTAGCGAAGCAGGGGGAAGTGGGTAGAAAATTTAACATCTCCAGTTTACACTTTGTTCATAGCGCATCTTCAACACTTTGTCGTGTGTGCATTATATTAAAGCATTCTTAGTTCTGTTGCTGTTTTGTCTTTAATAATAATAAGTTAGTTAGTTAGTTACTAACGCTCCCCACATGGCAACCTTGGCCTTCGGGGTAACCTCACCCCACCAAGCGATGACCGGACCCATTTCTCAGGTGGAGGCACCCAGAGGGCGGTGTCCATTACCTCCGATGATAGGGTGATAGTGAAGATGGCGGTGAGGTGAGAGGACCTACAGTTTTTACCGTGGACTCCGAACCACGTTGGGCATAGGGGATACTTCACGTGTGCTACTTTAATAATAATAATAATAATAATAATAATAATAATAATAATAATAATAATAATAATAATAATAATAATAATAATAATAATAATAATAATAATAATAATAATAATAATAATAATAATAATAATAATAATAATAATAATAATAATAATAATAATAATAATAATAATAATAATAATAATAATAATAATAATAATAATAATAATAATAATAATAATAATAATAATAATAATAATAATAATAATAATAATAATAATAATAATAATAGTAATAATAATAATAGTAATAATGGTAATAATGGTAATAATAGTAGTAGTAATAGTAGTAATAATAGTAATAATAGTAATAACAGTAATAAAGTAATAATAGTAATAATAGTAATAACAGTAATAAAGTAATAATAGTAATATTAGTAATAATAGTGATAATAGTGATGATAGTGATAATAGTGATAATGATAATGATAATGATTATAACGATAAGGATGTTGATGGTAATAATAATAACAATAACAATAACAATAACAACAACAACAACAACAACAACAACAATAATAATAATAATAATAATAATAATAATAATAATAATAATAATAATAATAATAATAATAATAATAATAATAATAGTAATAGTAATAGTAATAATAATAATAATAATAATAATAATAATAATAATAATAATAATAATAATAATAATAATAATAATAATAATAATAATAATAATAATAATAATAATAATAATAATAATAATAATAATAATAATAATAATAATAATAATAATAATAATAATAATAATAATAATAATAATAATAATAATAATAATAATAATAATAATAATAATAATAATAATAATAATAATAATAATAATAATAATAATAATAATAATAATAATAATAATAATAATAATAATAATAATAATAATAATAATAATAATAATAATAATAATAATAATAATAATAATAATAATAATAATAATAATAATAATAATAATAATAATAATAATAATAATAATAATAATAATAATAATAATAATAATAATAATAATAATAATAATAATAATAATAATAATAATAATAATAATAATAATAATAATAATAATAATAATAATAAACCCTGGAGCGACAGCCCTAAGAGGGCCAAGGCCTACCAACCCGACTGCCGGCCTCACGCCCACTTACGCACGGCAGAGGTGGACGATCAACCAACCGATAGGGGGAAGAGATGTGGTCAGCATCTCGGCATTCCCCAGTCGGAACGTTGGTTTTCGTGAGCAAGGCCGCTTACCTAACGTAAGACTCTCACTTTCCTCACTGTGCTGAGTGGGCAACCGGTCCTATACCCGAAACTTAAAATTCGTACCCCATGGGTGGGATTGAACCCGGTTTTTGTCTTAATAGTCCACTGAAATTTATAACAATACTTCACAATTTAACAACTAGTTTTTCTGAATGATATATACTGAAACCCAAATATGATGTATGCAGTTGTGTTGACGATTTTTAGATACGATCAGATGTGCTATTAATATGTTTACTGGATCACGTAAAGCTATATATAAGAAGCGAAAGGATATGCTTTAATGGAAGAAAAATGTAGGAAAGTGGTGTGTCGATTGAGCATCTCCAAAGTTCTCTAAGATGTGTTGTTTAGCAATTGGATTTTTCAAAAACCTTTGTTCATAAAACTTAATTTTTTAAAGATGAGGCCCTACAGAACTAATGAGCGCTAATGTCCATTTCTGTAGCTGAATTTTACCAAGATTTGTTATTAATACTTACTATTACCTCAAATCTAATAATCTTTTAAGATGAGGCATTATTTTTTAAAATAATGTTATTTTTCCAAAGAACAAAGACATTTATGCTGAGGGAATTTCTAAAAGTTTTTGCCCATTCTGAAATCTTACTGTGTGTGGCTCCTGTATGTAGGAAACCGTAAAAGATAAAGCTCATAGGCAGAACCAGCACACCATAATCGACTTAGGAATACAAACAAGGAAAGTCATGCCAGAACTTATGCTTGTGGTTGGAATTTAGGGAATGTCCCGGAGCAGATGGACATTATTATTAACAGCGCTTATAAGAAGGTACGGGCTGGCCGGTTGTGCTCAGTCGGTAAAGTGCCTGCCTCCCGTGGGAGGGGTCTCGTGTTCGATTCCCGGTGAGGTAGTGATTTTCTCCAGCCAAGATGATTAACCATCTTCCCCAAAGTCTGGAAGTATGAATGGGAATGCGAATGTGTGCGTGACCTAATGATTAAAATACAAAGTGCCAGCAACCCAACTTACACGAGTTAACACCATCGCCAATAGAGGACAGGTTCGAACAGGAGATTGACCACCGATATAACCATTGAGTTAAAGACGAGGTATAAATGGAACATTAAAAAGATTACTTATGAGCTATCAGAAAGCATTGCGGAAGTTTCAGAATGAATAACCCTCGGTGTAGTACAGCACTCATACATGAACCGAGAGCGGGCCGTAAAATATCCTCTACATGTATAAAACTTCCTAACTTCCTATGGATGTATGCCACACATTCAAGAGGTCCCGATTTCTAATTTTGGTTAGGTGAGTTATCTAGGTAAGGCTTATTTCCGGATTATTTTCTTCTGCTGAAAATGTTTGTCAGGTAAACCTAAGTTTTTTTTTAGACCCGAGATGCATTTGGAGTATCGGTTCATTGTTTTCATAATTAATCTTCCAACATTGCCTGTACTTTTAATGGACGTTAACTTTTAAACCCCACTGGAAAAGCTTTTCTTTTCTTAAGATATAATTTGAGATTAAATAAAATCTTTCAATAAATCTAATTTATGAGTATAAAACATGTAAGATAAAACTGTTATGTTAAATGCAATTGGTAATGCTATGGATGTATGTACATTTCCCCTTACCTATCATTTTGAAGGAAATAAAAGAGTTAAAAACTAATGTTCCCAGATGTTGAAGTTTTCTTTTATTATGTCGTAGTTACAGAAGAAAATTCGTTAGGATTTTATCACTTCTAATATGAGTTGAAGATGAAAAATACATTTTGTTTCTGTAACCATATAGAATGTGTAGCGTATATGTCACACTGCAAAATAAAACAATCTTTGATAATGTTGCTTCTAAATAATTTTAGAAACTAACTTTGCTTCATTGATCCATTCCTCCAGCCGATTTGAAAGACAGCACAAAACGCCTTCTTCACAGGAAACTGAAATAAAATAAATCATCAGTATTTATGATAAAAGTAGAATTTGTGGAATGCCGTTTCTAAAAGACAAAGGAGAGAACATCTGTCTCAAAATGACAGTAAATACAGCAAGGTGGTATACTTGTTTGCAGGCTATAACGCCTGTTTTAACGAATGTCTAATACCAACCTGTTTGTCATTCATCAGATTATACGAAAAAAGGCATCACTGCGCAAAATATTTCAAGAAGTTAATGTAATTTCCTACAGATCTAGGAAGAGATGCAGCTCTGTTATATTGTCGTGCTATCTTCATCACGAAGATTAGCAATTGCCAGTTCCGGCTTCCTAGCACGTCCAGCTTCTTTGGTCTTCGTCAGAGAAAGACAGCTTTGAGAGTTGACATACTTCAGCCGGGAGCGAGGCTTGCAGTGCGTGTGACGTCAGGCAAGAGCCGTGTAGCACCAAGTTATAGCGCTGTGAGTACAGAGCCTGAGGGTTCAGTCAGGTGTAGCACACTCGATGACAATGTAGCTACCACGTACAAAATGGAACTGTTAAATTTATGATGTGACCATTTGTTGACGGACAAACATTACACAAGAAAGACTTGGCTGACTTTTACAAGAATGTCTCCCAAACCAGATTTCCGAGGTTGTATTTACTTGCCGCATGGACATTGTGTATCTTTGGTTCGACATATGTGTGCGAACAATTGTTTTTCTGTTATGAAATTAGTTAAGTCCAAACCCCGAAGTACCTTGTCGTATCACAGTCTAATATGCAGCCTTTGATTAAAAATTTCCCAGACATAACGTCCTGACATTGATAACCTAGTTAAAGAAAAAAGAAACAGAATAGTGTCAGAAATTGTCCACGTAATTTTGTTCCGAATGGGTGTACTCTAATTTGCAGAGAATATTACTTTGTTTTATTTTATTTACTTTATAACGTGCCTGACCTTCAGATAAACTACGAGCTGAAGTTTTATATATTTTCTCATGGCACAGAGCCAAAGTTTATAAACTGTGACCAATTGTGTAATTAAAGCAAACAGCATTAATATTACAACACCCAAGATGTAAGTTGTATATATTATTAATATCCGATACGTTTTCTGTATTTCCTGTGCTGTTGGAACCCCAAAACACCAAACTATTTACTTCCTTTGGACAGCAGAAATCAGTGCGGTGACGTCACACGGTAACCTGCCTTTCGTTTGGGAGCATATTTGGCGGTTAGAACTGATGAAGCTGACGTCACACCGCCACTACCTGTGTTTCCCTGGTCTTCGTCTTTCTTGATGGTTGCCCTCTAGAATTGCTTCCCTATTTATTTAATTCATATACTGAATCCACTTTTGTCATGTTTCTTTACTTTTTGGTGTAAATAGTATACGTTTAATTCTTCGATCTTTCTTCATTTTTAATCTTATCGTAACCCTTTGGGTCTCTTAGGAACCTTATCTTCGCTTATCGAATTTTAACTTTCTATTTTTAATTGGAACTCAAATTTCAAGTCGCACAATTTTGAGGGGATTGGGATGACTCTATGAGAGATTTACCTTTGCTTCATTCTTTGTTTCTGTCTTCTGTATAGTTCCGTAAACTTCTCGGAATTTACTTATTTCAGAATCAAATTAACCTTCTACATTACAACTACTCTGACGTTATAAATATTTATAAGTTGATAATTTTTAGACTTTGACTCTCTAGAATAATTTCAGATTCCACTAGATGTTTGTCTTTGAATACAAATGATTTTAGCCAATAATCAAGAGAGACTAAACTTGTAACCTAAATTCTTATATACAAATGTTAATTTTATAACATTCGTTGGTCAGCATAAAAAACTATTTAAATGTTTTCCTTAAACGTCTTTCATTGGAAAGTATAGTGCTGCGGTTATTCAACTGAAGTAATGGAAAAATGTATAAGTATCCATTGAATTAAAATAAACCTTTAAGACTTATTACGTTCTAAGAGGCGATATTTGGGTCCTATCTGATTTATTTTACTATAAAATAATTTTTGTTCTTTGTTTTCGGTTAAACGATTTTGTAAATTATTTTCATCAGAAAATTGGATTTTAATACATCAAATTTCACATAGGTGACTTATTTTTCAGAATTAGACGTTTGTTACATTCTTAGTCACTGTTAAAATCATAGAAGGACTCAAGGAATGATAGCCATATTTTAATGTATCTATCTGTTTTCCATTATACAATCTTCAATAAAGCAAATAATAAGGAAGAAAAGGCAAACCATATTTCAAATTTGCGGGATAAATATGCACACTTTGAAGGCGTAACAGGCACTTGATTGCCTATGCCATGAAGTGCAGACGAAGAAATATGTACATTTAATTTATTGGATCATTTCATAGACTAATTTTTGGACCACCGTATGAAGCAACATTTCAGCTGCCCGTCATTTGCACAGACAGGAGCAGACTTGATGAGACAGAGACAGAGCTAAGTTAATTGAAAAATATTGAGGTAGGTGTTACGTACCATATTGATTACTAGGGATTCCCTCCTTCCTAATCCACTTAGCTACGGCTGAATAATATAGTCAGAAGCACGTTGTGAGGCTAACGGAGCAAGGACCGGTGCTCCTAAGGTCAGACCTTCAGAAAAAAGCATTTACATTTTATATTGTAATTATTTACAGCTCTTTTCTTGTTTAGTATTTCAATGAACCTTCAATCGAGAAACTAAGAAAATACAATATTTACAATTGCAGCTTATGTCTGTCGAATAAAAATGAATGGAAAGGGAAAATACATGTTCAAATTCTTCAAATGAACTTCTTTTTCGTGCAGCATAGCATGTTGTCTTATAAAACTATTTAACTCTTTGATAGATCCTCAATACGTGCGCAGTTTATCCCTGTGAATGTCATTGACGAAATGTAATATAACTCCAGAATTCTTGGAGGCAATTTCTATGTACGTACAAAATGTGACTTTTATGTACTCATTAAATTGGAGTTTGATAATATCAATTGACAAGGTACCAGAAATACATTGCGAACTGTTCAAGCCTTACCATTGAAGGATTTTGTTTTACAACTCCGTAAAACTATTTCAAATTTTCTCTAGTGATACTAGAGTGCTGATATTTTTTTCATAATTCAGTCGAGCTTAACAAATAATATTTATCTAAAGAGAAGAAGTTTTAAAGATAATTTGAATTACCAAAACGTTTATAAGCAAAAGGCAGATTTGTTAAATTAGTTATAATGCGATAATGATACCAAAAAGTCCACGCGTGCGGTGTATGTATATGTATCCGTGCTTGAGAATGGCGTAAATTAAAAACGAAAAGTCGCTTTTATACCAAACTGGGTATTTAAATTCAGATTTTTCAAAGGATACGTAACCAAGATTTTCAGAAAATCCCTAATACTAACCTGCATTTTATACTGGAGTTTTTTCAAAGATTTTGAATTGTGAAAACAACTCTATGGTTTAATATTACCTCTTAAGATATTTTATTACAAATTAAATACATATCTCGAGCTTTCTTGGAATGCTATTTGTCGACCTTTTAATTCTGAATGACTTTTGCATAATTGAGAAACAAGTTTTATTTTGCATATCACTTGGAAATTTATTCGTTTTTACTTTTCTTTACCACACAGAAAGCATAATTTCAAAGCTATCACATTACAAGGCGACCTAATCTTAAAATATTTGCTATGGCTAAAAACACTTTGCAGTTCCCAAAACTCCCAATGAAACTCCAATATAATACTTTCTACAAATACTAAATTTGATTAACATGCATTTGATGGGGCATTAAGCGTTTATAGTAATTGTGATTACATGAATGAGTAGAGAAGTCATATGATTGCATCATGTTAAAATGTTTTAGTACTACCTGTTGCTATGTGATGATAGGTCCGGTAGCCCTTCTTTTTTCCTTAACGAATGCCTTATCTATAAATGCTGGTTGTCTCATAATCCATATTTGGATTCATCTATGAATCCAAGTCAACCCATGCGTCCTGCACTCCGGGTACACTCTTGGGTAATGTGAATGCTTGATTGGAATAGACCAGAGAAGGAAAAGGTTGGGAAAACAGTTTAAATATGAGATTGGGAAAGAGAAATAGGAAAGAACTCTTTGTAAACTCATGTGAAAGCAAGTTAGTGACAATGTGAAAGAGTTTTCCTATATCTTAAGAGCGGAAATTTTGTACATAGAAGTATCGCAACTATTAAGCAGTATATTAGGTCTATCTTAGATTCTGAATTGATTGTCATTTATGGCTCACTCACTTTCGATTCTCTATCTCTATTGAACTTCCCACCGCAGTAACAGCTGCACGGTTGAGAGTTACAGTTGAAATATTATCTCCAACATGTTGGACACCATTGCCGTGTGTTTTCGTATTTCTTGATAGTCCACATCATTTCTCTGAAACGTGGCGATTGTCCAGTCGTCCAACAGGTCTAACTGTTAAGGGTTAATAACGATAATGGAACTCTATTTTTTGAAATGAGCACGGTAATAGTATGCGAACTGGACAAAATGTGATATCTGTGTATGTGTAATTACTGGTAAAATATTAGCAACTTCTTCAAAAATGCAAATACATTAAATTATTTTCCACTGATCGGTGAAGGAAATATTTATCTAAAGAAGAATTAAAGACAACCAGCATAAAATAAGAAAAATTAAGACTGGAAAATAAATAGCAAATTTTCAAGAGAGATGATATAATTTTGAAGCTACGCTTGGAAGTATTAATGAAGAGTGGAACTGCCTGAAAATCAGCACTCAAGCACAGCAGAAGAAACATTAAATTAAAAATAGAATAAAACTAATAATAAACTCTGTTTCAAATGACAAAGGTTTGATGATGAAGGAAAGAACGAACTTGAGAATTACCTATACATACGCATGCAGAGAAGAGTAGAAAGTGCTAGAGGGGATTAAAGAATCAGTTATATAAAAAACTGACAAGGTGAAACTGAAATTCTAAGAAACACATCTTGTGCTTAAGAACACAAGTTTTCAATTTGGTGCCGGCGAAACAATTTCGGTGCTGTCTCCAATCTTGTTTTCCAAAGAATATGTTACCAGATCATCCAGTGTTAAACTATGAGATCTTTGTCTTATGGTGTGTGTGGGCGAGTGTGAAGATCAAAAACACAGTAAAGCTACTGATATATTTATTGAAGGCTAACGTTCAGCTATATGTGACGGATGGTTGACTATTTCAATTGAAGAATCTTATTCGTAACTGCGACCACTGTATCTGCTGACTTATGAGTATCTGGACTTAACAGTTTAAAAGTATTTTTCCACAATAACAACAATAATAATAGTAATAGTATTAATAGTAGTAGTAGTAGTAGTAATAATAATAATAATAATAATAATAATAATAATAATAATAATAATAATAATAATAATAATAATAATAATAATAATAATAATAATAATAATAATAATAATAATAATAATAATAATAATATTCATGATAAATATAATGAAAATAATTTTTTTGTAACTTTCGTCCTCCAACGTTGAGTCATATCGGACAATGAATGGAATGGTTGAAATGATGCTCAAATGCGCCCGGGGTCCATAGAGCTTAGTTATACATCATTTTTCTTTCAGGATAAAGGAAAACCCCTAGAAAATCTTATCCAGGTAACTCACCCTGACCGAGATTCAAACTCGGGACCTTTTGAACGTGAGGCAGTTACGCTACCATCTACGCTACCGAGGCGGGCGATGATGATGATGATGATTGATGATGATAATGATGATGCCACATTAAATTGCCGTAATTCCCATACACGGAAGGTTCTCTGGCGATGACTTCTAAATTTGTATAACCCGAATGCGGCTTTTAAGCGCTGCGGCTGCAAATAATCGACCGCAGAACATTGTAAGACTGTCAAAAACGAAGGGAAAAGATTCATATTTTAGAAATACATGCACTTTTGTTAACTTAAGTCTCGTCTATCTCTCCCCAACAACGTTCCTACCTAGTGCTGCTAATTCAAGCTGCTAATTCTTATCTGAATCACATTTTTTATAATGCTACTTTCCTCAATTTTGAGAATTTCATTTCCTTTATAATTTTTCGAATTGTTTCTACGACTTAGCGAAGTCTCCGAAAAGTTTAGGAACCTGATTTTGAAGCTAAAGGTATTCTTGTGACTTAGTTGCATCGAAACCTCAATTACCTACACACTACCCTAACAAATTCCCTTTTTCTTAACACGGAGGTTATGCTAATGTTCCTTAGTTTCATGACCTAGATGTCTTTGCTTCTTACATTATACATTGATTCTCTAACATACTGAATTTATTTATTGCAATTATGTATGTGTCCTTCGAGTATTTTCTTATTACATTATTAATCTTACCCGTTAATAATTTTGGCATTAAATTTAAAGTTTCGAAAAAAATAAAATTTAATTTAAAAACAGTGAGATTCAATGTAACTATTACCAGATGAATATTAGAATGGAATAACAGGAAGAGATACTGAAACAATATAAGTTGTACTAGAAGTTATAAGGGATAGGAAAACTAAATATTTAGAAACCGTTTGGAAGGCGAGGAGGAGATAAAGAAAGAGAAAAAAGGAGAAAGGGAAGAAATTAAAAAGACAGTAGTAGTCTTCTTATATGATATGACATAGTATAACTGTTTCCAAATGTTTTAATAAAGCAAAGCAACACAGTAGGTCCTAAATTTGGCGCTAAGAGGTAAACATGTCGCGGGCGGTAGGAGTGGCAGTGAAGTTCAGGTCTCAAAAATTATATCACAAGGTTTTGAATACTTCAGTGAACATGCATGTGAAGCATTAATACACTAACGCGTCTACTAGCAGTCTAGATTAATCATACACTCAGGTAAACTCTCACATACTTTGAACATCAGCTTAACTGTTAGCGGTATCTCCTCAGGCTTTAATTTTAATACATATGTATTCATTCAAAACTAGATGAGATGTGCCATTATGTGCTAGAAGACTGAAATGTTACTGCATGTTTCGAATACCACGGTAAGAAAAATAAAAATATTACATTTCAATTTTTGCTTTCTGAATTATCAAAGTAAATACACTACACTTAGTATGTTCTATTTGGATTTGTGTTTCATATAAAATATTTTTAAATTAGATCGTGAAGTCTTACTGAACTTATATAAAAGGTTACATCCGCTTTATTAAATAACTGTACAGCAAGTTTAATTTTGAAATATAATATATTGTTAAAATATATGTTATTACTTGTTAGCAGAAAGAATACAGTACTATATATTTGAGAGTGTTTCATAATTTAGTTTAATACCACATATTAAGAGTAAACGCAAAATGTAGACATTTAAATATCGCAAACGTCGCATAAAAGCCTTCCTAGTGCGTAATCAAAAACTAAATAAAAATAAACCTAACTATTCATATGAAGTTATGAAGTTATTGAAACTCTTCACAATTCATTGTGTTTTCTAGAAGACTAAGAAAAT
This sequence comes from Mantis religiosa, assembly GCA_030765055.1. Lineage (NCBI taxonomy): Eukaryota > Metazoa > Arthropoda > Insecta > Mantodea > Mantidae > Mantis > Mantis religiosa. Next base: position 178,310,795 of record CM060947.1, read on the forward strand.
AAGGGCAGCAATTGAACATTATTCAATTAGAATGTTTTCTAATTATTTAATTAGGAAAAACAAATATCTTTTCACTTATTTTTCGCAAGTACTCTAAATTACTTCAATGTAAACATGAAAGATAAAGCTCCTTCTAGTTAATTGTCACTTACATTGCTTGCCTCTAGAGAGGCGCCCTCCAAAAATCATGGTTTTCGATGGTCCTGTTAATAGGACTAAAAAAGTGGTTAAAATTAAGCTGGCGAAAATAAATTGAGGAATTTCTTGTACTTGTCTGTTTTAGGTAAAGGAATTTCCTGAATCTTATTTGAGGGGACATATAGAGAATTTTTGTGTGTAGAACAGTTTATCCTACCAAAGTTTGAATGTATTATCTATGTACTATTTTTGTAATGTTATTATGTATTTTACAGAATGATAGTTAAAACAGCCATGTATCTTAGGAAAAGGTAGAGAAAGTGGGAACTGGATTACTTCTTTAGAGAACACCAAAGAGCACGTAGAAACCTTCGGCCATAAAACTGTAGAACACCGAGTTGTAGTTCATATTCTTGTGAACCGATATTATTCATTACGAGACAAGTTACATTGATTGCATCTGTACACGCGTGGCCACAAGGAACATCTGCCTTAGCGGTTAGTTTGATCGTAGCCTCACGCTGTTAATTCATTAGTTGTTAATGTGATAGCAGAGCGGTTATCGGCCTCCCTGCCCCGACAGCTGACAGTGCTCATTAGTAGTGAGAACATAACTTGGGCCACACGAGAAGGAAGGGTGGTGTAGGCACGAAGGTGTTGCCTTCAGAATGAGATGTTTATCCCTTTAATGCCGAGAACTCGCTAACTTGGAGCTTAACATCTACTTGCTGCAACATAGAAGCGACTTTACCTTCATAATTATTTCCTGTTACCAATTTTATTCGTACAGAGTAGAAAAAAGTTATTCTAATCAATTTTGTCCTTCATGGGTTCTGAAGTTAAAAGTTTCATTGTTTATAATTATTTATTTAATTTTTTTATTGTACTAGATATACAACTATATTTGTGATACCCATACAAGGCATTATGCACATTACGATGATTTGTGCTGCATTTAGCGACAGTTTATTGGATATTCAGGTATATGCCTAGCAGGATCCATTATGTATTACAGTTGTTATTAAATAAGATATTCAGTTATACTCAACATATTTTATGGATAAATCAGTTTAGAGTTGTCCTACATGTACCATCACTTTTATGAAAAAATTGGATACTCTTGTAGCCTTTACTACAAACTTTAAAGCACATTTTAAATGCTTAACGTCAGGTTCTTTTAAGGTCACACTTATATTTAATTTTACTTAGCCTTATTAATTTTTGGGTCCAGATCATTTTACCTACAATTTCATAGGGTAACGTCTATTACCTTTTACTTAAATATTCAAAAGTAGAGATTTTAAGTAATATTTCGTAACTTATAGTTAATTATTTAAATGAGGAAATTATTTTCTCCAAAGGAAAACATTTTTGTGGTAAGACATCTGCAGTAACATCGTTTTCAAGTTAGGGGCTTTCTCCTTCATGTTGCATTCATTAACTTGGTTAACGATTACTTTAGTTAGTCTTATTTAACGATAGCACCGACATGTTTGTTTGGAAGCATTAGGAGAAATTAATTTGATGTAACACACAAATACTTCTTTAAAGCTGGGACAGAAATTCTTTATCCGTAGTTATATTTCTCTCCATCTTAATCAGCCACACGTTCGGGCGCAATTTGGGACAGGCATTCTTTGTTTGAAATGGGATGCACGTTGACTTTTCGAAGACCCACGTCGAGAATCCAGATATAACAGGATTAATTCGTTGTATTTTAAATTGTTTATTGATGATTGTGTTTGGTTAAATAAGAGTCATGAGAATGTTGGTTTCAGGCGTGGTTCGGAATAAAATTTCGGAGAAGTCAAATTTTGTAACAATTTAATTGTATTATCTGAATTACACTTTACTTGAACTTCCTTTCCCAGTCACTTTCATATCGATAAATTCTTACCTTGTTATATTTAAAAAGTTCCAACTATTACATAAAAGTTCTTGATCCTGCTCCACTATCCATCACACTCACCATTACAGAATATCTCTACCAAGATTATTGATTTTTCCTAACTATCGTTACTCCTATCTTAATTTTGTGATTGGCCTATTTAATGCCACGTCGCAATATTGCATCATACAATTATTACTACGGCCAATCACAAAATTTCATATATTTTTACTTGTTTAAATTACGAAATAGATTTACATAATCATTTTTTTATAAATGTATAAACTTTTCGTACCTTTTCTACATATAACTCAAAACTACTGTTACAAAGCTTAAGAGTACGTCTTAACATATTTAGGGGCATAGTTATTGACTAATAATAAATCCAGAAACTGCAGAATTTGCATTAAATATCAAAGTAGCATCGTCATAAAAGTTTATTTAATATGATTTCAATAAACAATTTATTTTACTGAATTCTTAATGCGTTTCGCTTACGGAACAGTGAACAACCAAAACCCAAAGAAGAAACATCATTTGTGCATTAGCAAAGCAGCTAACCAATATCGCATTTCCTGATTCTTTCAGATTCTCTTTATTTTAAAGATAAACCCAAAACTTTTTTCTAGAATTGCTAAGCCAATGCTGGAAAGAATAATTACTTTACCCGAATTTTTGTACCTTACTTCATCTCACTTCTCATTTAACTTCACCTTTCACGGGTCCTAACTGTCGAAGAGAGTTTCGGCGTGCGTTACAAGGAATTTTCTCTCTGAAAACCCTTGTCCTCCGGATCGCGGGAAGACTTCAAGTACCGGACCAACCAGTATATCTAAGCCTGCAAAGGGAGTGGAGCAGATTGTTCGACCTGACAGAGAGTTCCGTCTCTAGCTATTGGAGACGCTGCCCTCTGTATCATCTCTCCTCAGATCTGATCCCGCTTAGTATCCGGGGGGGGGGGGGGTGCCCCGGTAGAGCCATATGCATTAGAGATCTATAGGTCCAGATGATATTTTCCCCTCCGAACATTGTCGTAGTCATAGATAATGCTCTGCCACATTGCATGCCATGGTTTTGTCAATTTCATTTACTCTCATTGACCTGTCCTTGTATCAATTATAGCTTCTCCAGTGATCAACCACGTCAGGTTTATAAATGCTAAACTTTTGACTAGCTACTTCTTGCGTTAGCCCATCTGCAGAATGCGTGGACATATGGTTAAAAGAAACCACATGATTATTACATAAGAGCCTTTCTAACAGTCGCACTATAATGGCTACAGATATAATCATATCCAAGAAGAATTAAACAAATTACCAACAAACAGGTATAAACTATACAATAAGAGGGAGAGAAGACTTATGCCTATATAACAAACTATGAAAGGAAATATCTGAATATTTAAAACGTCTTCTTACCCGCAGTAAAACCGCTTATCTGACGTTGCAAAAACCAATACCAACCTGATGTGCCTGGAGTTATACAGAGATAGGAATTCTTAAGAAGTTGGCTTTAAGGTAACACATAATTCATTAAAGTGCACGCAGCACAGAAGGAGATAAACAGATTATCGCAATAGGTAAACACTAAAACGAAATATAAAGACATAAACTAGCAGGTGGGCCTTGGCAACTCTTAGTTAGGCGCTGTCCTAGTGATCACAAAATCGCGGGTTTCTACCCGGCCAAGACTGGCTGCTTAAAAATGACAGCCAATAGATTTGCTGGCATGTAAAATAATCTGTCAGATCGAGAGGCCTGATACAACCGGCAATTAGAAGCGTCGTTAAGCAATAGGATATTTATTTATAAACTTGATATTTTTGATGTCTCAAGATGTCTCAAGAAACCATACTGCAAACCATTGCCATGAAGGTTTCAAATACTTATATTGTTATAGTCTAAATTATAACTTTATAAATCATAACAGGTATAAATGTTCAAAGTGAAGGAGGTGGGATAAAAATCTGATCATCCTAACATCTATGTCAATCTTTTAAACTTATTAGCTCACCAGATGCTCACCAAATGCATAGTTGGCCTCTTAAAGCATTTTATCATCTCTTAAGCTCTGTTGCCATTTAAAAGCCCACCATCTTCGGGTTAAGATAGGAAAGAAGCTCGCAAAATCAATATCCAACGAAATAGAGGCGAACTTCGCCGTTGTGAAGAATCCCCAACCTTCCCGTAGCGTACCACAGTCGTGAAAATTTTGGAGGACCGTGTATTATATCCTGAACCACGAAAATAAATTTCTCTTAGGATGAATTTTTATACTTTGTAAGGAATATTCTATTATAATGCACGTGACGGCAATGTATAGTCCATTTCATACTTGGACTTACATCGTAGTTAAGGTGTTCACTGTAAAGCGGAACCAGCTCCTATAACATGACTTACTTCACTTGGGAAATATATTTTGATGTGTTTTCTACTGTGTGGAGTGACGTCATTGCCATCCCGCTTCTATGCGGTAGTAAATGATTCACATCTGGCTTTATTACGAAGAGAAATTTCTTTGTGTATTATACAATATGTAAATGCACCAACCTTTGTGTTTGTAAGGATACCGTGCCTTTTTCACATTCAATGGGATCTATGTTCGAATCTTGGTTAGACTGAATTACCCAGGTAAGGTTTTCTCCGGGATTTTCCCTTATTCTGAAAGATGAAGCTCGAGTAACTTTAAACCCTATGAATTCCAGGCTAATTTGAAGACCATTTTATCAATTTCATTCATCATCTGATATGATAGTCGGTAAAGGAACGATAAACTTTAAAAAGTGGTAATGAATGCTACAGCTTTCATACATATGTCATTTTTGCATTACAACAACTTGTGACGAGTGCACTACTAATTTAAACGTTGTATTGCCAACCTGTTGAACATAAATTTAATCGTGTTCCCATGGCATAAGGAACCTTAATCAGATCTGGTTTTCAAATGCAGATTTTTAACACTTGGTATGCACCATAATTTGAATCACTTGTGGAAGAACTATATGTTTTTAGCTACAAATATTCCTAATAGCTTAGTGTATAAATGATGTATTACAGATTTTTCTGTTCACCGTTCTAGACACATTTCTCATATTTTATTTTACTATATACTTTTTGTTAGCCAAGTAAACATTCATTACATATTTACTAATTTCGTTGTAGGTATAAAAGGATATAAAAGGCTAAAATGATAGATATTTAAGTAGTTATATAATAGTTTTGAAATTTGAAAAAGAATAGCAAACAAATCTTGAAAACGTATAAGTAAGGTTTGAAAATTCAAACCAATAAAAAAGGAGCATATTATAACTTTAGGACCAAAATTTGGAATTTGGTGCATCTAAAAACTCCGCCGCAAAGGAAGTTGTCTGTAAATCATTAAAACAATATATGATTATTCTCAGGTACCTCTCAAGCAACTGATGCTTTTAAAGTTTGTTGAATATATCATAAATATGCATTAAAATCACACTAATTGCTTAAAAAGTACACATTTTCTAAAATGCATTGATTGGTTCTGTTAAGCAGCCAGTAAATAAATTTAAGTTCTCCAGGAGTTATTTCAACATAGCACGTAATAATTGCTCTTTTTTTATTCTGTTGAACTTTCCATGCACCTTTTGATTATGTGACAGCCAATAAACCGGAGCTCATAGAGCAAATTCCACCACATAGTGCCGTCATTGCTTGTACACACAGATTGCAAAGGCGGTGCAAGCAATCATACATTATTATACATCACAGTAGCGTAGTAATTCGCAGGTCCCTTCCCCCACCCCCTACCAACTCTCACTAATGGCTCCTGCTGAATTATGCGTGTTGATTATACGGTGGAGTCCGGTTTGCACGCACGGCATTGTCATATCGCTAGAGAATTCATTGAGGATGTGAACCCACCCCCTCCAACCCCCACTCTTTCCACCGACAAACATATACCGCAGCTTATGTTAAACCGCAAACAAAACATCCGAGGACCTGGCCATATACAAACATGCAATCATTCCGGTAGATACATCATGAGTGATGTTGGGGTTTCCGACGTCACACACAAAATACATCCCATGTATGTGTGTGTACGTGTATAATATGCTGATGTGTTTGATGTATGTTTACGGGCTCCCGGTTGCCAGCAATATGGCCCGAATATTATGATGTGTCCTTGTGTTAAAATGAATTAATATTAGCGTCATAATGAAAGGAACATACGCGCCATGGACCACGCACCTGATTTTCATTACAATCCACAGCAGCGGAATTTTGGATCATCTGGTGCAGAGGGATGATGGACAATGCCGGTGCTCGGTTCGTGTCCCGGGGACGTCAGCCAGGAAATTAAACCACCATCGAAATTTGCACAAATCATTCAAGGAGGGGCGGCTGAAGGATTTAATAGTGATGCAAACTAGATGAGCGAAGATTATAGCAGAATCGATTGTGTTATCACTTGCACTACAGAAACAAAAGACGGCTGTGTGCTCATATCCGGCATGTCATAGAATGAACGAGAACTGCCGTAACACAATGGCAGCTATCGTTCTCATTTTATAAATAATATCAGGAACGGTTTTCACAAACTTGTAAGAGATTTTTAAAATTTTTACCGAAAGTAACAACTAAAAAAAGTAAATATACGACAAATAAAGATTGGTACTTACTGTTTATTCACCTTATCTTAACACACTAAGACGCTAAACAATAAACCTGTTAGTTTAATAAGGTATCTAAAAACTTTGGAAATTTTAATTAATTTTTAAACAAATTTAGTGAGCTGATAAGTAATTATATCGTTGTTGCATGTGCGTTTCGGTAAATTCGATAGTAGCAATTTACAAAATTTGAAATATGTCTATTTTGACATATAATGCTTTGATGGATAAGCTACAGCACCTTCTCTTTCTTCATTTATAAATTTCTTCAATTAAGTGTTTGAACCATTTCTATTTCTGAAGTTCTAAATTATATACTGTGAAACATGCATGGTTAGTTACAGCCATTTATGTAAAATTCAGAGGTATACTTGCACGTTAATAATTTATGTTCGTAATATTCATAACAGCATAAGTAGTTTCCAATAATTAGCTGTATCGTCTTACAAGTTATATAGGGGCATTTGCCATATTAAAAAATTCAGTATATAGAAAGCCTACACATATGTATAGTAGATAAACTTAAATGTGTATTTGAGATATAATAGAAATACCCTTCCCATAAAAAACATATAAACGTGTACTCACATGAATTTCTCTACTCACTCTTATAAAAACTATTCTTAAACAGCTTATTCTTCTACCTACTTACCATAATATTAATCGAGATAAAATTTTGTAGAAGTGGTTTTATTATACATTTCCTATGAGTTACAGTGTGAGTAGGAGAATACCGTATGTTTAAATGTCAGTATATCCTTTAATAATTCACTCAAAGATTCACATGGTTATTCCCAGAAAATGTAACATATATTTCATTTGTCATGAAAGTAATTTAAACATATAGTATTTCAATCAAAACAGTTTAACCATTTTTAGGAAAATCAAAATGTGCGGATAAGCATGTAAAGCTTAGTTTGGGAAAGAAACTTTTCTTGAAAATCTTCATGTCACATTCTTGGAAGAGGCTGAACTTAAATACTAAATTTGGTATTTTGCTGGCTTCATTTCCGAATGCTGCTGTTCACAGCACGGACATAGACAGAACCTTTTCTAATTTTATACTCAAGACCCAAAAATATTCATATTGTGTATAAAATAGAAAACGAAAAAAGGATTGTTATAGAGTAGTGACGCAAAAGCGAATATATGTAAGATAAAATATTATGTGACCTATAAATGTTATATATTTTATTATATATAACTATGCCTCCAAGGAAATAGTTTTTACTGAGAATCTTGCTGACCAGAGAAGTAATTACCAATGGGGCTTTCTACAGGCAAATTAGGAAACCACCATAACATAATTAGAGAGAAACTGATCCAGAAACACTGAAAAGCGGCAAATTTGACATTTTGTGCTAATATGGGCGACAGTGCTGAATAGAGACAGAACTATCTTGCAAATCTCAGACACAAGTCTTGGCAAGGTTTGAGAACAATAAGAGGCTTAGTGTAAATCAGTAATTAAAATATGCTAACAAGTATCGTGGGAAACTACATGTTCATTAGTTTACCTATAAAATTTGCTTCTTTGCTTCCGTTCATTAAGATACCTATTTCACAATATTTTACGCAGGAAGATAGCACGTGACAAAATTTAGTTTGTTGCTAATTAAGAAGGGCTGCGCCATGTTCGAGTGGTTAGACCGCGGATTTTTTCCGGGATCTCCGGTTTCCCTAGCAATCACCTTTTCTATCATTCATCTCGCACTCTTCTAAATCTTTGTGTTTAGCGGATTGTATATTAATAGGTGTAATTCCCGAAAGTGACTACCGAGAGCGGTTTTTCTGTTGGAATGAAACGAAAAGTTCAGCAGTATCACAGAAATATAATACAATTTCTTATATCAACGAAATCAGTGTCATAGCATCACGTCAAGCTAAGTAATATTATATATTAAATTATTAAATTTAAAAAAATTAAATTAATAACTCCTTAATACTACACTCACCCAAAATTATCATCAAACATATATTCCAGTATTTACCTAGCAGTTATCCTGATAACTGTCAGGAGTTTTGACTCCCTCTAATGACATATTTATTCCTTAATTTCTTATATATAGGTCTAACTTTTTGTAGCTCTCCCACATATTGAGCACGTAATTCTACCCGGTCCCCTGCTGTAAACGGGTAAATGAGTTTCGAGGTGACCTCTCCAGTCATATGTTGAGTAGCCTGAATGCATGATATTTGTTTTTTCCACATACAAAAGATTCAGTTGTTTCTATTTTGTTTTACAACTCCCAAGATTGTGTTTCTTTCTGAAGGATTGCGAACACCAAATTCCCTTTGGTATGTCCATCATGTAGCTTTAATTAAATTCGTGATTTAGTATTTAGCTTTACAAGGTGAAGACGTTAATTTAAATGTTCTCCGTTTTCAGTGACTAGAATAAAATTGCCCTAAATAAGACAAAAGACAAAAATAAGGCATAAGGAATAAACATGGGGAATAAGAAGTCCTGAAAATTCTGCTTAATTTTACGTTAAAATTACATATTAAGAGAACTGTCGGTCAGTTAATGAAATAAAGAAAAGTATCAATTCCACACAATCTGTATGTTAAAATTTCGGAAAGATAATGACAAAAATATTCTGAAAAAAAAAACACAGTATTTAGATACATCGAGATGCCATCTAAAGTAAGTAAAATTTATCTGCCGAGAATTAAATTGGATCAACGATAAAATAGAAGACACTAGAACGACTATCCTGAAAGACAGCTTATTCCTTCCTGCTGAAAACACGCAGAATACGTTTCACATCCCTTTATGATCCATTCTAATATTTTCTGATTCGATAGAGTAAATAAGTCAAACATATTTATTATTAAGAAGCAGCTACCCTTGAAAATTATGCCAAATTGTACGGCGCAGATAAGCGATTTACGATGCACTTAACGGCTCGTTAAGAATATTTTTAAAATATAACTATGGATTCACGGATTTTTAATTACTAATTTAGGAAGACCTGTAGGAAGTTCTATAAAACTTACAGACGTGTGCAAATTACTTGACTCAATGGTGAAATTTTTTTACATATACCGTTTATTTTCTATTTATTTAACAGAAATAGTATTACAAAATATTTTTTTCAGCTCATACTATTTTTTATGCATTCCTTTAGCCTTTATTACCATTTTTATGCGATTAGGCATGCTCTCTACAAGGGTGGAGCACTTTTCCTTTATTTCTTCATCTCTGTGCCAAATGCTTATGAAGCCCTCAATAAGCTGAACTTTTGCTGCTATTTTCAAATTTTTCAGACTCTTTTTAACAATACCCCACAGATTCTCTATTCCATTTTAATCAGAGCTATTCCCCGGCCATGGTAGTACTTTCACATTGTTTTCTTTGAGGAACTGGGTTACAGACTTTGCTCTATCGCAGGGAGCACTGTCATGCATGAACACAAAATCACCATTTGGAAACCATTCTTTACTTTGCGGAAATAGTATTGTTTCGAATACACTTTTATACTTTTTCTGCTCCATAGATCCCACAACTATGTATAATCTTCCAGGTCCATGGACAGACATACAGCTCCAGACCATTTTTGATGTTGTGTGCTTTACTCTTTGATCGATACACTGAGGGGAAAATGCTTCTTTATCTGTCCTTCTCACATATTGGCTGCTCTCTTCACATACTTTAAACGTGGATTCATCTGAGAAAATTACCTGAAACAGTAAAAACCTCTATTAATATTAAACCGTTTTAAAATTACTCAAAGATAGTATAACAAAACCAGTAATGAGAGAAACAAAGTTTAGGTGGTTTATTTCATTTCCATAAAATTTACATGTACATATTTTAAATTTATACTATATACAATTTTCATACTATTTACCTTTCTCCAAAATTCCACTGGATGTTTCTGCATCTCTTTGGGCCATACTAAACGTTTTTTTTTTTTTGTCATTGCAGGTGTCAGTTTAGCCTTTTTACGAGGCCTGCGTGCTGGTAAACCTACTTCACATAATCTTCTGCAAACTACTGAGGCTGATATTTCTGTACCGCACTGCTTTAGTTGATTACTGAGGTCAATGCTGGCTGCTGTTCTATTTTGTTTTGCCACCTGCGCAAGTTTACTTTGCATCCTTGGTGATAGCTTTCTTTTCCTCCCGCATTTTCCATCCCTTTGTGAGGTCAACGTCTTACCGAATGTTAAAGCTTGATTAATGCGACTAACAGATTTTTGTGAAATACACAATTTCTTAGCTATTTCATCTTTTGAATAAAGAGTTTCCTTCAAAAGACTCTCAGTTACAGCTACTTTCCTTGGGGATAAGTCAGCAGTTTTAACCATAACCTCACTTTTGAATCAATGTGAATGCTAAGGATAAGATACACGATGTTACCTGGCTTGAGATCAATTAATAATAAATACTGAGGATATATTAGCCATAAAATACAATAAAGGCAAATATTAACAATCTTCAGTTACTACATTTGCCAAATGAAATCAATATCAGCAAACAGTTGGATAAACAGACCTGAAGAAGATGGCTGCTCTTAATTCAGAGCTACCACCATATTACTATAAGTAAAAGAAAAATCCCCCCGCTATTATTAAGAGAGAAATTTCATTGAATATGCTTCATAATATAGCAAGGAAAAGAATTACGACAAATTGAAATAGGTTACGGCGGTAAATAACTATTATTTTTAATGTTAAACTGAACCAAAAAAAAAAAAAAAATGAGTCTAATAATTTGCGCACGTCTGTACCATTAAAATGTTTATGGAAATGTTTTGACTAAATACTAAATACTTCAATCCATAATATGTACATATCTATTCTAAGACAACAACCGACCTAGCATATAAGTTTTCATATCAAGAGTAAACTTAAATGTCTTAATTGAACTTTTTCATAGCGTTATTCCATTTTTACTAGAAATAAATAAAAGACCTTTATAGTCCTTATTAGTTAGTAAACTTTTAAAATAATTTAATGAATTAATAGAGGATATCCAGAGACGACTCTAAGTTTAAATCTCAGTGATGATCATTAAAACGCTTTTTTGTTCCATTTAACTGCAATGGTCATATCGGCAGCCAATCATTAGAAAGGAAATATAATTTAATTACAGTTTAGGGAAAGATGTATAGTGAATTATGAGTTAAGGCAGTCATAATTATACTTCATTAGGTCTATAGTAATAACTAGCTCAACCTTTGTGTATGCGATGCAAATAAAAAGTTCTTTTGTCTTCCCTAAGAAAATAGTTATTTGAAGGAAAATCCAGTAATTTACTGGGATTACAGATGAAAGCAAAATACATTCACTAGATTGCAATCTATCTATCTCTTGGTGCATTCGGAAACTTCTGATTTGATTTTAGTTTTACGGCATATGGCGATGCTCGACAGATGGCGTGGGTGCTTGCTCAAAGGAAATAATAATCCCTGTGAAAAAAATAAGATTGCTTTGTGGACGGGTTATTGATCGTCATATGACAGTTCTAACATTGTGAAACCTACGGTTCTTTATCGTCATCACTTCTTTCTATGTGGGGATGTCACAGTGAATATATGTATAAGTGCACGAGATTTCCTCATATCACCCATAAGTATACAACCTGATGATATCTAACGTGGTGGGGGAAAAGTACTGATTTTTGCCTATTAAGTGAGATCAATTCTCTCTGAGCAATAGTATTCCAACATACTTTGTATAACAGAATAGTTTGGCATGTTAAATTTTACCTACATATTTCAGAATATCAGCACGATTTCTTTACTAAAGTTCTACTGTTACAAATCTCATTAACTTTGTACATTATGTTTCTACATGGTTAGAACAAGGTTGCCAAATTCACATTGTATACGTATGTTGATTTCTCTAATAAGGTAGACCATGATATTTTCCTACATAAACTTCCTAATTTTCGGTTCTTTGTCCAAATTTTAAACTTAATTTTCTCACATATCTCAAACAGCAATATCTTAAATTTCATCAACAAAAGTCCTGTACTTTTACTGTTAATTTCGGCATTCCTCAAGGATCAAACTTAGAACCATTATTTTTCATGCTCTTCATAAATGACCTACCAAACTGCATTTACTCCAAATGTCTTTTATGTGCTGATTATCTAAAATTATATAGGACAATTTATAATGTTGAGGGTATAATATAGTTGAAACTATATCTGGATGTTTATAAATGGAGCTTGGTAAATAAACTTCATTTATGTAATTTTCGGATAGCCAGAGTGAACTCCATCAGAGATTTTGGTTTTACCATGTCCGTAAACTTATCTTTCGGTAAAAATATTACAATTGTAATCAATACCTAACTCTCTTAGAAAATTTGGTTTTGTATTCATAATTTACATGGATTTAAAATATGTAGAGGTTATGTTAATTTTATACAAGGGCCTTATTCGAAATAACTTGGAATATGCCTTAGTTGTATGGTCACCTATGTTTAAATGTTCCGTAGCAGTCAGCTGGAGAAAATTCAAAAAGGACTTCTGAGATATTTAAACTACAAAACTACAGTGCATTCCATACTTCCAATTGATAAAGGAATTCAAGATAATCTCACTCTCTGATCTAGAATAATTGATGATCGATTATTCCTGCATAAACACGAAGTCTGGTATGTAGCAAAAATTACTTGATCAAATCAAGTTTAATGCCAGTATTACACATTTGAGAAACCGTCAATTACTTCAGTTTAGAGCCCTAGAAACTTCATCGCATAAAAATTCCTCTATTTTAAGTTTATGTGCAAAATACAGTGAACTATAAAATAGAACTGGATTATAGTTTCCCCTACAAGAATTTAAGGAACAATTAAATACCTGGATTAACCGCATGTGATTTTCAGTTTTGCTATTTACGCTGTATGTTTTATGGTAACACATTTAAATATAATAATTTGAATCGCACACAACGTGCAAACAAGATTGTTCTTAGTCTGTACAAAATTTCACCAATGACTCTGTTCTCATCTTACAGTGCAGCACATGATATCTCTCACACTGGTCGTCTGGGTACTGCATAGCTTGTAGTGAAATCCATGCACAGAAAGTCTTGTCCCTCTATGGCGTAGTTCGTATCCTCCCTGTGTCCATTCATGGCTTGTCATGGCTCAGTAGCATAGAATTCGTCCCATATTTTCCATTTTTTCTCGTGTAGTTCACGCAGCAGGTCCTGATAGGCTGGAGTCGTTGGCAGTAGGAGCTTCAGTCGCAGGTCTTCTATGAAGAAAGTTTCTCTGGCTAGCTCCTATACGAGTCGAGAGGGTGTGTATTTGGAGAGACAAAACACCCTTTTCAAGTATGTGGCCTTAACTTCTCTATTTTTTCAAGGCTTTTCTTCTTTAGATGTACTCATGTGTTTTCTAGCCCATATGTTGCAACGGGGTCAATTTTTAGTTCAAATAGATGTAAGGCTGTTTCCAAGGATAGTTTTCTTATTGACTTTATGTCGCTTATGGCTCTTATAGCAGCATTTACTCTGTCGTTTATATGGCGTGTGAATACGTTTCCATGTGTCTGGAGAGTAATCCCTCGGTACGTGAAGTTGATGACTGATTTTAGCGGTGTTTACCCCATGTAGAAGATGCTGCATTTGCCCCCTCTTCTGAAGGTCATGGAGACAGTTTTCTCTGCATTAAGTGTAACACATTTCCGAATGTCTTGTATTTAACGCTATATTCCTTGGTTTTGCTCTTAGTTTTTTGTATTCTTCTATATGTTTCTTTTTGTACTGCATTCAGATTTGTATATATTAAGTCTTAGTATTTTTGTATTACATTTTGCATTCTCCTTTTTGTTATCTTTTATATTTATATTTAAGCCAGGTTTGTGTAAGTACTGTATATGTAGCTACTGTAATTGTAGAGTTGTTCTGTTGGAGCACAAATAAATAAATGAATAAATAAATGGATACATGGATACTGAATAAATAAATGAATAAATAAATAAGGAAGGAGGGGGAGGGAGTGAGTGAGCCAGTCAGTGAGTGAGTGAGTCAGTGGGTGAGTGGGTGAGTGAGTGGGTGGCTGGTTCGATAGGTGGGTAAGCAAATAAATAAAAGGAAAGAAAACTCCAGCTGTTTTCAAGTCTATTATCTAATGTGAAATACTCTCTTCTCAGTATCCTTTCTAATGTGTATATTAAATTTATCCCCAACTATTGTAACCGGAATCTGAAATACACTTCAAACCTCAGAGTGTAGCGCTTCTGCTACGCTGTCCAAAAATTAAACTCTTAAGTTCAAATTTGAAATTATTTGAAGCATATGGTGATGTGTAGTATACAACGTTACATACCTCTAAATTTACAAATTCAAGATATAAATACTAATACATACAAATACTAACATTTAAGCGTTATTATTATTAAAGTCCAAAATCAAGTGTTTTATGAAAGTGAACTAGTTATTTCATTTTATGTAATTGCTGATTTCCTATGTTTCCTTAATGTGAATAACAAAACAATGACATTTGAAATAAAATGTGTATACGTAATTACGAATTTGTGTCCCGTTTGGGGTAGTGTGGGTTTGGGACGCATAACTGCTGGGGTTATTAGCGCCAACCCGTTTGAATATTATAATGTAGTTAAATACATAATAGGTGAACTTTATAACGTGTAGGACTTTGGGTCCCCCCTAACAAAAGGGAAAAAGACTCTCGAGTAAAAACAAGAGTGAAACTGTATGTTAAAATTTAAAAAGGCATTCACAATATTCCAGCCATATCATATACGCAGAGCATCACTCCTCAGGCGATCCTAATGACTTAGAATCTGGTTGCCACTGTGATCTGATGTTCATAGCCTACAAACCCAGAGATTCAAGGTTCAAATTGTAGCTTATTACCTTTTATCAAACGACGAATATGGTGATATGGAGAGAATGATGGTGCGTGTTGTAGCAGAGAGAGAGAGAGAGAGAGAGAGAGAGAGAGAGAGAGAGAGAGAGAGAGAGAGAGAGAGAGAGAGAGAGAGAGAGAGAGAGAGAGAGAGAGAGAGGAAATTGGAGGTGTATAAAATTTGGTGTACTAAAAAGTGACGAAAATACATTTTAATCTAATGAACAGGAATGTTTAGAACATGTTCCACTATTGAGATGCTTGAATTCAAATGTGTAATGTAAATCAAATAATACTTTGCTTTGTAAACACACAGACTTTACAAAAATTAAATAAATAAAAAGTAATATTATCTCAATATTTTACAATTTGTATTACTGATACAGAGTTAATTTTTTGTAATAACATGCAACATTTATTCTCACAGGAAGAACAAGAAAAGAAAGAAAGATAGATAATAAATTACCTTCATCTGGAACTTCCAAAGCCGGAATCAAAGTAGAGCGAATGGATTGCAATCAGGAGGAGCTGTGTCACAAGTCATGTGGTGATAATGGTGAGTAAAGCTGAAGCCTCAGTGAAATAAAGTAAGCTAAGCTAAAATTAAAAGGAAATCTTTATTAGGGCTCTCTGTTAGATACGAAAGTAATGCATTTCTGTTATATCTACTATTTCCTATAGTCAGCACTCCACCCAAAAGTTCCATAGCGAGATTTCAGGGAAATGAAACTTTTGAGGCTTCCTGATTCTTAAAATAGATGTGTGTTTGGAAACACACATGTGTGGATGCGTGTCTATAATTCTTTGTGTCTGTCTGTAGACAGCACAATCCAAAACTGAAAAGCTTTATTACCAAACTTGATTGTTTAAATTTAGCACCCATGACACTTTACATAAGAAAAATTACACTTTCATGAGAAAAATTATTTTAAATTTCTCCCTAAAATTATTTAATTTAAATGCCATATATTTTAAATATTTATATGCCAAATAACATACAACAAAATTTTCTGGAAATAGTCCCTGAAGTGCTTGGAGTAGCCTGTAAAAGAAACAGATTCTGTGTACACACAAATTAAAGCTTTAAAAAACAGTTTATATCAAATAAATTTTTGTGGCGTTAACTCCTTCTAAGATATTCTTTGATTGGTTTGTATATCCAGTGCCTCATACTCTACTATACTGCTAAGCTGCTCATCTTTTCTATTTTCTCTACCATACGTTTAGCAAGTATGGGAAATATTGCATCCCACCGAGAGTACTATATGCCCACGACAAGAAGGCTAGAGGGATATGAAGGGCAGAGGAGCTTGAACTCTGGTAGTGGATCTGTTTACCACGAAATGAGTGCATGAGAGTGCATATGAGACACCCATGCTGCCAGATCTAAGGTTTGTTGCAGTAAATGCTGCGATAGGTGTTATGTATGGGTGAGTTATGTGACACACTTGTGTATTTTAAACGAAACTTTCATCCTAGTCATATTCGGAAGGGGAGAATATACACCGTAGGGACAGCAAAAGTGATTACGTTACACTTTCCTCTAGCTTGCCTTCTTGTCCTGGGCAAACAATATATACTTTCAGAACCCGTGAACTTAAAATACACCAAACTGAGTAAACTCTGCATCTTGCGAGAATCGTAACAAAGAGCGTTTCTTTTCTCTGTACCTGTTTGAGTTATTTCCGTTCCTTTAATTCAGTTCAAAGGTGCCGGCTATTGCTGAACATATGTGTTGAGAGATTTGTGTATATACCGAAATGCCGAAGGTAAAAGATAGTATCAATTTTCAGTTGTAGCAGTACGTTAAAATTTTTAATATACATTCAAACAGATGTAAAAATTGTATAGTCAGCCTTGTGAAAAATCTATAACAGCCGATCAACGCTCCCACGTAACGCAGCATTTATGCATCAACAAACATATCTTGGCGACTTCACGTTATACTACGAAGCAGGTGCTTTTAAGTGAAGAGATTTCTAATGGACAGTGTAGAGAAGGCATGTAACTCTAAACAACTTCAAACAATTGATATGTGACATCAATAATCCATCACTGGTGGAATATCAAAACAGTTCTTTTTATTAGAAGTTTTTTTCTATTATGTAAAATGAAAGAAAATACTTTTTTGTTTTAGTAAATACTTTGAACCTTTTAAAAATATTTTCCTGTTTTTAATGCATAAAAGTAACTAAATTTAGCTTTTATACCACCTAAAAGTCTGTTCCCTATTTATAAGCATTAGCGTGCAGCTCCAGCAGCGTTTAATGCACATACTGTACATTACTGGAGCAGTTGTAAGATGCAAGATTGATAAAATTGTGCAATTTATTTGATTCGCTTATTTTATTGTGTTAGTGGCATAATTCAATCACGTTGTAACGACACTTCGTAGTGTATGTATACACATACTCGTATGCTGCATGTGTTTTGGTAATTATTATTCTGTTAAATAATTTTGCGTTTCTTATTATTTATTAAAGACATTTTTCTTAAGTGAGTCACTTGTTTTGTAATTGACGCCCTCCAACGTTAAGTCATATCGGACAATGAATGAAATGGGTGAAATGATGCTCAAATGAGTACGGCGTCCAAGGAGCTTAGAGTTACCCTACATTCATCTTTCAGGATAAGGGAAGACGCCGTAAAATACCTTATCCAGGTAACTCTAACCGAGATTCGAGCTCGGGACCTCTTGAACGTGAGGCAGACACGCTACCTTCTACGCTACCGAGGCGGGCAAGTGATTCGGTGCAGACAACTTTCATCTCATACAATATACACTCTGAGGTATCGATTATTTATTATTGGTGGTTTGGGGTTCTGTCTTTACAAGCCATATAGGTATAGAAATGTATAAAAAATTTCCATTTTAATATTTAATTTCCTCTTGGTTTTCTACAAACTTTATCAGTACTTTACAAATGTTCTCTTATGGTGACTACTAGTAGACAGTTTTACCCACAGTTTTACCTAACACATTTTCACTAAAATATAAAATATGTATTAAATTGCGTCAATTTGGATAACTTTTTGCAATATATATGTAACTATCTAAGTCTAAGGCTCTAAAACGTCTTTTTTTCCAAAGCTCAAATCAGACAGTTCATTATATTAAAAATTTGCACCCTGGCTATGACCAAACATAAATAAAAAGAGACACACAAACCTGAAGGTACTTAAGGTTTGGTTGCTATATATCTCCTGCAATTCCTCTTCTTTAATAAAACAAAATTCATGAAAGAAAAGATGCGAAATAATCTGTCCTGTTTAAACATACTGGTTTAAGTTTGTTGTAGCACAGTTTATTGTATCTTTCTTACAATATTTGTATTTTGCTACTTTGCAAAAGGGTACCTTAATCATAGTGGTTTTAGTTTGTTGTTGTTAATTATTAATTCCACCTAGCTTACATGTGTTGTATTTTGCAATAGTATTCCTTAATCATATAGGTTTAAGTTTGTTATTGTTGACTGTTTATTGAACCTACCATAGGAGGTCTGATTTTGCAAAAGGATATATTAGTCATGATGGTTTAAATTACCTCTGACTCTCATATATTGTTTATTACCTTTGTGGTTTATTCTAAGTATTACTGCTCAAGCACCAAAAACAAAATATAATGTTCTAAAGTCTTTATGATTTGTGGAGAATAATCATCATTGCAGTTTAACATTCCATCATACACTGTCTGGATCCATTTCTGAGTTAGAGGCACTTAGAGCGTGGAGTCTGTTATCTCCGAGGGTAAGATGTTGATGATGACCATGATGATGACGATGATGATCATGATGATCATGATGATTCGATCATCATGATCGAATGAGAGGAGCTATATGTTTTTCTATGGATTTTGAACCACGTCGGACATCGGAGATACTTCAAATGAGTTAGTCAAAGGAAAAGGATTGGATAGAGTCAGACTTAAAGTCGCCAAACTAGAGGCAAGAATCGAACTATGGACTCCCAAGAGGAAAGTTTGAGTTGCGAATGAAATAACTGTGCTACCCTAGCTTAGATCCAAAATTGCTAACAAACAGGCGAATTTTCCGTCTTTTGCAAGAAATGCTCCACATCTGTTAAAAATGAAACCCTATCACTAAGTATTGAAATAAAGAGATTCCTGAAAGAAAATGAATTACTGCACTTAGTTTTTCCGATTCGTAGAAAGTGGTTTCATTGGATCACATCTTTTGCTTTCCTCCGATGAATTTTGATTTCGCCTAAATTACTTGTGAACATTCTTAATAGCCGATTTTGTACTTCAGAAAACTTGACTTATTGCATGAAACAATACAGTGTGATTTGAAAATTAGACTGAGATCTGCAATAGCTACAAGAATAATGGGGTCCATTTTCTACAATAAAAAATACAGAGCGATATCGAAAAATAATTAATATTGTCGTGGCGATGCGTATAAAACGTTCGCAGGGAGCGAAAACGCAGTTTGTTTACAGAAAGGAACTGATAAGGATAGCACGCAGATAAAGGTCTGCCGAAATAAACAAACTGAGATAAATGGAAATTTCTGGTGACACCTTCATTGATAGAGATTATTCGGTTTCTTGATTGTTCTGTAACAGTCTGGAATTATCAGATGAGTTATTTAAGTAAGCGACGACTCGCCAAGAGTCAATCGTAAACAGAGATTTGTAAAGGGGTAAACAGCTGTAAAGTGTTGTAATCAGAACGCTGTTTGTATGGTCATCGACCTTGGTAGATTGTGATTGTGTATGTGACGCAATGCGACTACTGTAAGAATAGAAGAGTGTATTACTGCGCAAATAAAGAACATTTGGAGTATATGCAACTCGGACTTTTAATTCTACGAACCCACAAATTCACAATATATTTGTCATTTTTCGATCCCTGGACGAAAGAAAAAAAAGACATGATTGATTACAACAACACTGGCAACAGAATCATTAAATGAAATGAGGGGTATGTCATGTCAGAATTACAAATATTTATTTGTAAACCCCTCGTGCCCCGGTTTAACTACTTGCAATTTTTATTTACGGCCTTCAGTGAAATACAATGTATATCGTTCTAATCGTCATACGCTACAAGAACTAGCAATAACATCATGTAAAAATCACAAGGATCATGCTGATGTGCTTAGACGAGTGAGCAACAATATTGTTACAGATATGTTGCTTGTTTGAGAGCAATGGTGTATTTCTAGCATCTACAATATGGTGAAAAGTTTAGAGCGCCTCTGCTCGCACCATTTCCCCGACAGCTATTGCAGTGACGAATCTGTTGTCATGTAATGCAATTACTCTATAGGATATAGGGAAGGGGACACACCGTGTATGCAAGAACCACAGCAGGCTATTTGCCGCAGGTAGACAGGCCATAGAGGGCTGCAGATGTCCCTAACAGTTTCTCTAAGTTGGTTGCGATACAGAGAAAGATAAGCATCATCTAGTAAGCATGGGTAATATATTTTTATTTGAGTAAGCAATCGTGTCACCTGTATGATGCATCTATAACCTATTATCTAATGTCAAACTACCTAATTTCCAAACCATGGATACAACCGTTTTGGTGAAAACCTGTTGTGGAAAATAACTATTAGTCGAACAGAGACTAAAAATAATATACAAGAACAATAATTTATTCTATTTCTATTAATCTCTAGCCATTTTTATCAAATCAAATGTTATAAATTTATAACAAGGAGATTATGTCACAAAACCTAGGATTGTACCAGAAATATAAGAAGGAAACATTATGTAAGGAAAATAATGAAAAAGAAATCAAGGTAGATGAGAAACTACCCCAATATTCTCCTACTACAAATGAGTGAATCACAGGAAACGAACCCGAGACCTCGCGAATCGAGCTTAAAACACCTTGAGAGTATGATATTCTTATATACTATGCATAGTGAACTGTGGCCGCCTCGGTAGCGTAGATGGTAGCGTGTCTGCCTCACGTTCAAGAGGTCCCAAGTTCGAATCTCGGTTAGGGTGAGTTACCTGTATAAGGTTTTACCGGGATTTTCCTTTATCCTGAAGGACAAATGTTGGGTAACTAAGCTCCATGGACCCCGGACTCATTTGAGCATCATTTCATCCAGTTCATTCATCGTCCGATATGACTTAACGTTGGAGGACGTAAATAAAAAAAAGTGAACTGTAGGTATAGGTTACTGCTACATATTGCGTTCTTATGGATAACCATACACAAGCTTAACTTCCGAATGAGCTGCTAAGACAAAGCAAGTTTTATGTTACTATTATTGCCAATTTCATTTCTATAAAACATAGACAGGTATATAGGCAGGTGTGTAGGTAAGTAAATTCATAGATATGTGGTTAGTGAGTGAGAAGCAGAGAGGCCAAGGATCTTCCAGGCCAACTTTAGAAACAGTAATCAAATTACCTGGTTTCGGACCACTGTTTCAGTTATTGACCGTTATCATAACATTTAATTTTAAAAGAAGAATTAATTATTAATAGGCAGTTGAACTTTCGTATAGATTAAAGCCAACATTTACGATAGTTTTACACATTATAAGGAAAATTCCTGATACATGCTACAGAAAGTGAAATCATGGTGTGCATATCATAATTATGCTGCTGTTGGTACCGAGTTGTGTTCATTACTCATGCTTTATTTTATTAGATGTTTTTGAGGGGCCATATTATAATTAACTTATCACTTGTACGAAGCAGAAAAATGTTATCATAAGTTACTCTTTTGTATTCTGAAATTGTATGAATCTCGCGGCATCCTTGGTGCTAACTGCACATACTTGGGACATGAGTTTGAAAATCGCTCCATAAAATACCAGATAGTAGAGCGTATTTTAAATTCACTGTTTATTTAACACGCGTGTAGTTGAAAATATCAGGAAAGCTTCCTAAAATCAGCAGCATTTGGCAGGGGATTTTAATATCTAATAGTATTTCGTACGTTGTTGAATAATTCATTACAAGGAAATGCATCTTGTTTTTGAGTGTTTATTTTTGTTGAAACCTGTTAGGCCATAATTCATGCGACTGCAAGGTACGCATGTGAACATCAAGTTCAAGATAAGCTGTCATAAAATGAAAACCTTGTTTGAGTGAATTTCCTTACTTCTTTTTGCCCCCCTTTTATCAGCACGGAGGGAAGTGGAAGGGAAATATGCAGCGACTGTAAAATCCGTGCGTGACCGCTTCAAACCTTCTACAGCCGTTACTCACCCTACCTTCGACCTTATCCCAATTTCTCTTCGAACTGATTTCCTTTCTTTCCTTAACATCCCTCCTCGCTGCTTGTTCTATAACTCTTTCCAATACTGTTTCTCGCCAGACATGAACTTCGGCCTTTAAATTATTGTACTTAAGGTCTTGCTGGAATAATTACAGTTATCCTCTTTATCGAAGTTAATGACGTTTATTGAGCAAGCAAAGTAAAACTGCAGAATATTACTTGAGACAGGTCATTAGTAACCTACTAATTGATAGTGGTCCTGCTGTATATGCGATTTCTTATCATACAAAGTCCTGAAAACTAGTTAGTGACACAAGGCAAGGCAAGTTGCACCTTGCTCCAAGCACAAAGCAGTATACGTGATTCCTAGCCGATGGAATGAGCTAATCAGCGAAACCCTTGATAACTGCCAGATATATGTGATCCTCTGTCCACGTTTAATTTAGAGACCAGAAGTTTGGTAGTAAATAAATTAAAAATAGGCAGGTAAATGACACTAAAATATGCACATTTTTAAATTCGGTGTAGTTAATTTAGAGGATTAGTTACATCTTGCAATAAAGGCCTAGCGGATGCAATGTGTGTAAAACATATTTTACATACTGTGTGCTACCAAATGAAATAAATCTCCAAATGCTTCACTTAATGAGTAAAAATACCTGAGTATAAAATAATACCTTTGCAGAGATTAAGTGAAAATTCTGATGGGCTTTAGAAAATCTCATTTGATGAAATCGGTTCGCATGCTTTTGTCATTCGAAACAGAGAACATTTATTTTTCAACGTTTGCACATGTTGAGTAACACGACACATTTTAACACACGTTTCCAAGACTTTGCAAAATAAGAGTGCGCCATCTAGCAAAAATACTCACCAAAATATTTCACATATGTATTCGGTTTTGTTTTCAATTCTGTCGATTCTTTGGCACAGTGAAACATAAATGTTTACAAGATATAGCCAAACATTATCATAGAATTTGTACAAAATACCAGTCTTTAATAAATGTGAAAAAAGTTAACTGAGGCTAAACATGTGCCTCCATCCTTTCCACATCTCGACATAGCAGTGCTTACAATGACACGGTAGCTTAAGAAAAGGTGGTTACGTTAATTGCATCGCTTGCTTTAAATTCAATAAACAGTGAATGACCATGTTTGATCCTAAATCTCCTTTCATCATGCACTCATCTTGCACAACTATAAACACTTCTAGGAACAAGTTTTGTGCTGATAAAGACTATGGAAAATATAAAATCGATTTTATGATACAGAGTGAAAGTAAGGTTCGATGCATTCAGAGAATATTGACCAGCAACCATATCTACACTCAATTCCTTAATGCCATTCAATGGTATTTTAGAAAATTAGACAATTAGGCACTTATAGGATTAAAACATAAAAGTAGACAAATTTATCTTTCCACTACACAGTCCTAATGGCTGATATTAACTTATATTGCGCTATTTTTATATCTGCAATAACTAAACATGAGCATTTTGCCTATCATCCGATATTTAGATGACATTGTAGGTGCTAAACATCTGGAATTGACTGCCAAACGACCTGCCGAGGTTAGAAATTATTTATGCTCAACTTGCTCAGAGAAAGCGATATGATACCTTTACTTACTCGTAGAGCAGAAAAACATACTGTCACCGATCGCATTTTTTGTGTTGGAGCCGTAAGAAGCCAGTGCCGGGCTCGTACGAAAGAAAGAGACAGAGAGCTACGCTTGCGCAGAAAATAAGGAGATAGATAGGGAGGGGCGCGAGTGCTGAACGCTTGCCGAGAGAGAAAGAGAAAGAGACAGTCTGAAATTACCCGTTGCATCGTGATTGTTACCGAGTGATCCAACGAGTTCTTGAACAATGAGTGGAGGTATAAAAGCGTCGCGTCTGTCAGAGCGGGGTCAGTTGCAAGTAACTCACTTGTTAATGGAGCTGCAAGTTGAGCTGTTAATTGTGTGTGTGCACCTATTTGAAGTGTACCGCAAAGGCATATTGTCGTTTGTTTACGTGTGGTGAAGCAACGAGAGACCTTGTAGACTGCGTTTGTGTATGTCATGTCATTTTTAGAGTCTGTAAAGGGTGAACAAAATGTCTTTTTGCAGAAATAAAGAGCATTTTAAAGTTCTGCAAACTGGACTTTTAATTCTACGAACACACAAAGTCACAATACAGTAGCATCTCAAGGGTTCCGCATCTTTGTGTTCTCAAAAAAAGTAGGATATAATTCATATTTTGTATTTATGGTGTTTATAAGTAGATTTCCAAAGTTAACTTTGAACATATTATATTGGGCAGGGAAATAATTGCAAATATTCTCGACTTCATGAAGCAATGGAGAAAGATGAAGGAATGAATGAAGATTGTTGCAGTGCACAATCAATGTAGGGATAATTGACATTGACTGTCACTGTCTTCCAGCATGCAGTCGACAGGTCACCTCCTTAACTGACTTGCTTTGTAGTGGTCACTAAGATTTTCATACGTCCACATCTGATGCACCAATTATAACTGTATGTTTTTGACATACACCTACTCAGTGAAATTAAATATTTAATAGCAAATACATCACATGAAGTAACTATATACATGAAATAGCAGATCGATATTGACTAAAATGAAATGCGCAACTAATAATCACATATTAAATTTAAATTACTAATAACGTAGCGTACAATTCCGTTTACATTAATAATAGTAGCGGATATTCTCCCCCAAATTTTTCTCCAAGCCTATTTTCTTTGTTATTGAATCCTTCTTTAACAATAAACCAATAAACCTTTCATAATAAATTCCATTCTTTTCATAAAACACGAGATTGGAGAGATGACTTTCTTTTATCACATAGAATACTTCATTATGAAATGGATTGTTTA
This sequence comes from Mantis religiosa, assembly GCA_030765055.1. NCBI lineage: Eukaryota > Metazoa > Arthropoda > Insecta > Mantodea > Mantidae > Mantis > Mantis religiosa. The sequence goes on from CM060947.1 coordinate 178,336,390, forward strand.
TTTTTGAAATTTCCACCTCCAACTCTAAAAGCACATTCAAAAATCAATTTGCTTTTTCTGCATATCTTTGCTGACCTATGATATCACCTTTGGCAACAGATTACAGTATAAGAAGTGACAAATGTACAGCCATATATTTTTTTCGAAAATTTGTCTCTTTAATATGATTTGTATCAATATTTCTTCTACAACATCAGAAATAAATGGAATGCTCTACTCTCAAACATTAAACTATTCATTAAAAAAAACTCCTTATGATAAATATTTATTTATTACCACTCATACTTATGATCAACAGCGTTCATTTATTTTATCATTGAATGTTTAATTCCTTGATTTACTTCTTGTGTTTTCAGATATCTTCCAAGCCCACACTTTTCTTATTCTGTAGTGTACTTTATAACTACATATTTATTGCTCCAAATGTGTAAAACTGGAGTGGTTACTCTTGTTAAATATTTATATTGCTGTTTAAGTAAGCATAAATCATTAGCAAGGCATGATGTAGATAAACAGAAAAAGCCTATTAGCTTCACTTTTGTATTCATTACTCTGCGCAAAGAGGTTTGTGAAACAGCATGAAACCTTTAGAAATATCAGAGAGTGCCACACTCACCACTACAGTTTGTATATCGCGGTGAAGTGATTTTTCAATGGTGGGTCAGCAGGTTTTAACCCCCCGAGCAGCATATATTTCTCCATCCCCTACCGCTTCCTCCTCCTCACCCTCTTTCCTTTTCGTTTCCTTTCTAGAGCTCGCGTGCATGTCGTTTTTGTCTGTTGCTGCTTGTATTGTTGTTGCTATTAGATACGTATTCTTATAAAGATTTTTTTCCTCTCAGCTTGTGAGGCAAGTCATTATCATGTGACGTCACGATGATGGAGGAAGTGCCAAATGTAACTAGCATATGTACTTCATAGCCATATTTCACAATAGCACAACAAGCCAGGTTCTCCCCCCTGGTGTGCTTGTGTTTTCGAGATATCGATTGCTTAGAGTCGTGTGATTATAATCAGTCATTCCTCGGCTGCACAGGTGTTTTCGTTCCTACTTAGTTACTCAATCACGTTATCTAACCTGTTGAGCTCTGGTATCGCATGTCTCGTAATTTATGTTTAACTAAAAACTTTTTTCAAAATGAAAAGCCATAAAGTTTAATTAAATATTGTATTTTATAATCCCTTACATAAGAGGAACAGTTTGTGAACGTAGCAACAAGGGGTGAGAATTAAAAGAACGATATTTCCCAATTAAACGGTGGCATCCGTTAGATTATGTTAGGGCCAGTGTAAACCAGTTTAAAAATTGACATATGAACTTAGATTTTGTTTGACACATCCTTCTTTGATTACTGAAAATCGAACTGCGTTGAAGAGTTCATTCTATGAAGCAAGAAAACGAACCATTTGAGTGGAATTTCTTGAACTTTACAGTAATAAATACCATATACAAGAAGGAGATAGTTGTCTCTATTTTAAGTGGTGGTTCAAGTTGGTGGGATCAACAAAATACAATAGTAATTTTCCTCCCCACAGTTGTTTTATTTGGCAATTTATCATCTTTTCTGCTGTGATACTTCATAGTATCAAAACCTTCTTAACTCTATCAGCAAGTTAAAATAAATTAAATCAATTTTCCTCCGCACCTTTGAAGAACCAACATTTTTAAGCTATTGAAGTGTACACTAAACCGTAATTTTGTATGTTGACGATCTAGAATGGGCATTCAACACTGTTCCCTCTGACCTTGACTTCACAAAGGTTTATAAATATTCTTACAAACGTGAATTCGGAAGATTTCAAAATTAATAACTACTTACAAGTCATCTGAGTGAACTTATAGCCTTGCACAGAGTCAAAGAAGTAACTGGATCTTCCTCTCGGAACATCTCCATCCCCCAAAGATACACACACAATAGACCTATTCACAGGAGACAGGGTTTAGGCTCTTGTAACATATTGTTTATTTTGTTCATTGTTTCATGCAAGTATTTCCTATATGCAATCATAGCTCAATTTTGCGTCATATATGAAAACACTGACCGGAAAGAAATATATATATAAGCAAAAGATAAGAAAAGAGCAAATATAATAAACGAGCAATAAAATGTCCAACGTTTACATCAGCTATATTCCTTCTGGATGGACAACTTATAATTCCATTACTGTATATTTGTCTAGAAGGTTTTCTGTCCAACTTACATCCTGCGTGATCTGAAAGAGATTGGTTATGGTTGGTACAGCTACTAATCGTAGTGTCGTAGCGTCTTATATCTGTAAATTTTTATTCACATCTCTGTTCAGTTTAAGATCTCATTAGTTTATAACAATTTAACGATTATTTCTGTCTACAAGACATAGTATCAAGCACTTCGCTCATAGAATGGGTATAAAGGTAGCCACGAATTAATAAAGTATTATTTAGAGTTCATTAAATTGGAATAATATAAGCAAATGTGCAATCTTTGCCGCTACTGATTTATATGTACGAGACCATAATCTTTGAAGTCGTGCTGCATCTTGACCATTATAATGTAAAGTGCATAAAATATTTCCCAGAGCTATAGTAAGACATTCTAAAAACAGAAATATTGATCGTTTAAGACAAACCGATATGCTCACTAATTCTTTTAAATAGCAAATCTTGTTGTCTAAATTGCTGAAGTGTTAAGGTTTTCCTTATATTTCTACACTTCAACATATTTTTCTTTCCAATTAATGCAGTTATTTATTCAGATTTGGCTATGAGCATTATGTTCTGGTACTTGCAAATTTATGATTATTATAACTATTACAGGCCGCGCTATGGCTGAGTGGTCAGACGGCTTGGCTCTCACCTAGGTTCGATCCCAGGCGACCGCAAAGTGAGGTTTGTGCTGGACATGGCGCTGGGGCAGGTTTTCTCCGGGTCCTGCGGTTTTCCCCGCCAGCATTGCACCGATTGCTCCATAATATTTCTTATCACCTCATTTCTCTCGTGCTTTCACTCCTGGCGTTGGGCTGATCCATCGTCCCGGAATCTCTCTGATCAGGAAACCTCTGATCCTGAACCTCAAAGTTGCGCTTAAAGGAAATACAGGAATTCATTCGTAATTATAAGTCTTATGTTTGTGACTTTGGTATGCTGCTAATAATACTAAAATATTCTTATATTCAATTATATTTCAGTAAATAACTTTTCTAATACATATAATTTTGTATTGACTTTATTTTGGAAAATTTCTTTCCTGTTTTCATTTCAAATTATTTCAGGAATATTATAAAATTACTTACAACTTCTTAAGTAGTAAACACATACACTATCAGCAGTGAGCCGCGCATAAAGATTATATTAAGCGTTAAACTATTGTTATACTTTTAAAAAGAATACAATACGTTACTACTCGTACTATTAGTACAATAGTAGATGACATTATTTGTCTGTTCCACATTATTTCAGCATATTTAAATTAGGATAAATGGTACACATAGTAAATTACATATTATTAATTAAAATGCATAGTACATTTTCTATGGTTTCTGGTTTGTTGAAAATTATTCTTTAATGGTTTTATAATGGTGTTATGGTTATGATTCTAACGTTAACCATTTCTGAGATATTCTTTCTTTTTGGTTTAAATTTTAAGATGGTATATAGTTTTTCAAGTGGTACTTAAGTCATATTTCTCATTTTTTCCCGTGATGCAGTAAAGATAATGGAATTTCAAAGCCGTCACATAGCGGTCAGCTTTCTAAAAATCATACTATACTTTAGCCTACTGTATTCTCCTTATGCAGAAACTAAAGCTGTAAATTTATAGTGGAATTGTATCTTGGTAAACAAGAAGAAGAGAAGAATAACCTTCTGTAAGAATAGGCAGAGTCAGATTGAAAAATTCAATGCCATAGCCGAGATTTGGACGACCTCCCAGTCTCCGTCCGGTTGCTCCTAACCGTTGAGCTACTATGGCAACATGCCGACATGACACTAAATTCCCCAGCTGATTCGTTTTCGTTCTGATTCTGTCTATTCGATCGTTTTTCTACACATGGTTAGTGTGAAAGGACAATTAATTTCCAATTAACCTAATAGTGGAATAAAACTGTGTACAGACAGCATAATAAGTCGCCACAAAAGTTATGCATCTCATTGTATATAAGATCTGGTAGTGGTTCACCGAGAAAACACGAATCAGTTGGATAACTTAGTGTCATGCTAACATGTTGTCATGGTAGATCAGTGATAAAGAGAAACTTGACGGAGAACGGGAGATCCGAGGTTCAAATCCTGGCTATGTCATTCTAGCTCTACCTTTCCAAATCTTGCCCCACACATGGCTACTGTGGAACAACAATTAATTTCTATAAGCACAGTTTGTAGAAGGTAAAGAGAAAGGTTGTTCAAATACATTTATAATATATTCTTCCTCTAATTACGTGGCTATAACAAGCTCAGTACTTTGTTTCTGTTGAAAGGCTAATTAACCTATCTATTTCCGTTATGTTTGAGTTCAATAACATTTCCATCTTATATTTTGCTTAGTTATAGACACTATGGTTTTGATTTAATCGGATGTATTATAATTACGTATTCAACATTCCTAAATGACGATGTTTCGATTAATTTGGTGACTTCTGGATGCATCGACTCATCACTAACTCTTCCGAACAAAATTTGCTATTGTTTAGGCATAGTATCTTCTCTCTGTGTTCTATTTTTGAAATATCTGTGGTAGAAAATGTATATGATACAGCATAAGAATAGTAAAACTTACAACACGTTATTTATGACTGTGTGGCACCCAATGAATACAAGAGATCCAAAAGAATGTAGCACGGCTGGAAACCGCAGTCGGGATACTCTTCCTGTCCCATCAATCTGCGGTATTTGGGATGTCATACACAGATCTGTCAATAAATGGAATTTAGCACTTGGCCCGATCTATATTTCAGTTACTGCGAGTGTTTGAATTTAACTTGTTTTTTAGGTTTTGAACAAGGAATGTCAGTTCTGACTGATGTGTTTCGTTGTACATTATTTTATTTGAGCGATTGTGTGTCAAAGCACGTTAATATTTCCACTCATCATGCTATTAGAATGTTTTTAAACGAAGTTCCTCAGCAGTAAATACATTTTCCATTCTTTAACTACTCCATATGTACAGACACAATTCCCACCACAACGGCAGTTTTGAGTTTATACTAATCTTTTGGTATTATTTATTCACTTTAACGGGAACTTTTTTGTTTTTAACTTAAGAATTATAATCTGTTTAATTCATTAAAATATACTACATTCTCTCACGTCTTTGTATTTCTGAATTGGGCAAGAGCTACAGAAAGCATAAAAAAGAGAAGAAGAAGAAGAAGAAGAAGAAGATGATGATGATGATGATGATTATGATGATGATGGTGATGGTGGTGGTGATGATGATGATGATGGTGATGATGATGATGATGATGATGATGATGATGATGATGATGATGATGATGATGATGAACAAGAAACCTCTCACTAACCTGGCAATCGAGCCAGGAATCTCTGGGACCAGATCTTTGAGGAACGTCTTCATAGTAGTTAGGTAATAAATCATTTAAGTTTAGTGCTTTGCTCTTGGTATGCATTTCACTGGATAACGAAAGCAATAATAACAATTAAGAAACCGCTTTATCCATTTTGATTTATTTGTTATCAAATGTGTGAGGGCTGCTTAAGACTTAAACACATAAAATTAGCTTGGTAGCATTATGTAGTTTCGGAGGACTTCTAAAAATGTACTGCTAGGCGAAAGACTGTCATCCAAATCTACTATGTGTGACGAAGCAGTTCGTGCATGAGATAATATCAGATTAATTCTTAACTTGTTTGTAGACGCAGCAAAATGATACCGCACATCGAACAGTGCTTAATGTAAGACATTAAGGCTCATAACTCTAAACGAACAAGAGTAACTTACTTAAAACATTAAGTTGATTATTTTTTTCTGTAATTTACGTCTTCCAACGTTAAGTCATATATGACGGTGAATGAATTGGGTGAAATGATGCTCAAATGAGTCCAGGGTCCATGGAGCTCAGAGTTACCCAACATTCGTCTTGAAGGATAAGGGAAAAACCCGGAAAAAACCTTATCCAGGTAACTCAACCTGACCGAGATTCGAACTCGGAACCTCTTGAACGTGTTCATTATTATTATTATTATTATTATTATTATTATTATTATTATTATTATTATTATTATTATTATTATTATTATTATTATTATTATTATTATTATTATTATTATTATTATTATTATTATTATTATTATTATTATTATTATTATTATTATTATTATTATTATTATTATTATTATTATTATTATTATTATTATTATTATTATTATTATTATTATTATTATTATTATTATTATTATTATTATTATTATTATTATTATTATTATTATTATTATTATTATTATTATTATTATTATTATTATTATTATTATTATTATTATTATTATTATTATTATTATTATTATTATTATTATTATTATTATTATTATTATTATTATTATTATTATTATTATTATTATTATTATTATTATTATTATTATTATTATTATTATTATCATCATTATGATTATTTATTCTCTAAATTAAGTAACCCTATTTGACCAGTAGGGTGTGTTAGGGTTATAGTTACAAAAACACATAAATACAAAGATCAAAATAACGGAACATGATTATAATTATAACGATTTAAAAAATTGGCCAATAAAGCGCTCAAAGGCTGAAGTGCATAATTTTTTTAAAGATTACATTAATCAACGGTAATTGATGATCTGTATTACAATATGAAAATAAGATTATATCTCTTTTTCTGAATGAAGATCATATCTAAATATTAAGTGTTTAACACTTTCATCAACGCTTTCACATTTACAGAGGTATCCATCAGGAGAGTCTATATGGAATCTCCGAAAGTAAGTTTTAAATTTCCCATGTCCGGCAACAAACTGGGTCAAAATAAAATGAGGGGGAATGACTTGCAGTTTACACGATCATTAATAGTAGGAAAAAAACAAATTTCGAGTGATTTACCTTTATCGCTGTTTATCCAAGTGCTGTTCCACATTTCAAAAACTTATATTTTCAATGTCTTTTTAACAAAAGTGATTGTAGACCCCTTAAAACTGAATTACTTTTGGGTTAATGCATAAAGTTTAGCAATTTCATCTGCCCTCTCATTTCCATGTATATGCGTATCGCCTCTAACCTATGTGATACACACGTGATTGGTGTTTGGTATGATATCGTTCCTTGTTTTGGTACCAAGAGAATATGTAGTATATTTATCCACGATAACACTGACAGATACCTGGGAATCACTGTGTATACATGCGCTATAGTTATTACTGCGCCACTACTCCACTGCTTGATTCAGTGCAAAAAGTTCGACCTGGAATATAAAGCAATTAGGTGCAAGTCTATATCCTCTATAATGCAACTCTACATTGTTTATATCGAACATCACAAAAGAGTATCCCACACAATCTGGATTCTCTGGATGATCAAAATATCGTGACCCATCTGTGTAGATGTAGTCATGTGTTTGTTTGCAGTTATCCTCGCTGACAATGTTGTGAAGTACAGCAGGAGCTTCCAAGAAATGAGACCTCGGATGAAAGTCGAATTCAGGAACTTGTAGGGACTCTTGATAACCTTTCTTTATGTTATATATCTTTGCACTGAAGAATGCCGATAAATATAAAGGTTCAATGCCTGCAATAAGAAGTGCAGCATTTGTGGAAATCTTCCTTATATCCCTTGATGATTCTGATTATTTGCATCTGGTTGAGTTTACATTGCACCTAGCGTTTATTTAGTACATCTTGGAATACTCCGAGCAGAATATTACAAGAGGTTTGATAGCTTTATCGTATAACTTCTTCAGTTCGCCTCGGTAGCGTGGTGGTAGCGTGTCTCGCTCACGTTCAAGAGGTCCTCAGTTCGAATCTCGATCAGGGTGAGTTACCTGGATAAGGATTTTCGGGGGTTTTCCGTTATCCTGAAAGATGAATGTCCGGTGACTTTAAGCTCTATGGACCCTGGGCCCATTTGAGCATCATTTCACCCGTTCCATTTATCGTCCGATATGACTTAACGTTGGAGGACGTAAAATACAAATAAAAAAAAGTATAATATCTTCATCGCTGAAGAGTTGAGACCCCATGTGGGATGTTGCAATTGACAAACCATTGAGAGGTCTACTGCTCTATAGCTGATGATTGTGTAAGTCAATATGTAATATAAAGTTGTATTTGATCCCCTACTTCATTTTTATTTCATATCGGTGATCTGATCTAAGAGATTATAGACATTTATATTCCATCATATCTTATTAAGGTAATGCTATTTTCTGATCATCAAATCTATATAAGTAATACTGAATATAAAAATGAGTCGTAATTTACATAAGGGAATTAATAAAAAGGAACTGTAAATGTCCACAAACAGAACAGAAATCGTACGAGGTACATAGTGTTATAACTAAAACTGCATTTAATTATGCTACTTTATCTTCCTGCTCCTTTAATAAGGACAAGGGTTGGAAGCAGTTTTTTTGTATAAAAAGTAGTAAATCATAATAATGATGTAGAGTGTAGGCATACAACAGAACACCACCAGTTGCGATTCCGCAATGGCTTTAACTAAAATCCTGAAGGAAGGAGACAACCAGGGAGGAAAGGAAACAGTGTCTGAGATTTTGAAGATATTCATATCGAATCATTGAACAGAGAATTACAAACTTTCGGAATTTGTCCTTAAATATATACATATATTTACAGGGAAGTTTAAAGTCCGTTTAGCATTGACAGAACAGAAATATTTCACCTTTTATACTATTTAACATTTAAGTAGTGGGATAACATGGAATACATCTTTTCGGGTATTAATCTGAATAGAAGTGCAAATAACGTAATTATTTACGTACAGGCATAGTATGCATAAATAAGTAAATTAAACATTTTCAAAAACATCTTCTGGGAGATTAGAATGGCTGTTTCATTTACATATCCTGCTATAGAACCTTTGTTTTGTGGCCAGACACTGTACTTTCGAATGAACCAAGTAAGATATCTCAGGCAGTAACGCCTGGGACTCGTACCGAGTTCTGCACCCGGTAGAAGGCCTATGTCGATACAGATGGTGACTACACGAAGGAACTTAGTGCAAAGATAAAGAATCTCCAGAACAGGTTAGGAAAACCACGTTGATTTGCACACCTTTCTTGGGGTTCTGTGCACTCACATCTCATCCCACTTTCCTCCCGAGGCCTGACATTCAGCCTGACTGTAGCCACATAGTAGAATGCCGTCTTTCTACTTTCTACTCTCGTTACAAAGTATTTTGCTAAAGTTTGTCGTTTTGAGGTTTTATAATTTTATCATATTTTCTCTTTTAAACATTTCCAGAAGATGTAATTTCAGAGGTTGCTTTAAAGATCAGGATTTGCAGTCTTTTCGTTTTTAATTATTGTTATTCCATCACTCTTAAACGTTATTTCATTTTTGATTAGAATGTTCCACTATTTTGTTTCAATGGATCTTCGAATTTTGTTTTATCTTATCTTATGTTTAAGGTTAGGTATCCTGTCATTTCTCACTACATGTTAATAATAATAACGTTAAAATGTTTTATGAGCTTTTAAAGAGTCAGAATTAGGACATGTGTCTCTTAGTATCATGTTTATTTTAAATTATTAAGTATAAAACATTCTACATATTTGAGTAGAATGGTAAGAATTTCTGCTTAATAACCCCAATAATGTCTTCAATAGCTGGCTGGGGAGTTATGTTAAACAGACTGTTACTCATCTCCCTACAGCATAGATAGTATGGGTATTAATGTGCTTCAGGGTTAAAAGCTAAATTACTCAGAGATAATCTAATCTTACCGATCGAGAAAATTCTGTAACTTACAGAACCACCTGAAGTCCCGGTTTCGATACCGCCCACTCTGATCTTGGTTCCTCAGGGTTACTTCTGGTCAGAATGGAAGTGCTGGAGTAATTGCTCATCTACTGAGATTTCCTTTCAAACATCTCTCGTCCATGACGTTTCCTTCTAATCTTTCAGGCATGCCTCGTGGATTGGCGGCGAATGGCGGTGCCGGACAGATGGCGCAGGTGCTTCCTAAAGGAAAGTACTCCCAGGAACTGCAGAGGCCTGCTTGGTTAAAGTGTAGTTTATTGACCTTTCTAGGCAGCCCCTACAATGGGACGGGTCTTATGCTTAAATTTACAAGGGCTTCTGTACGTCTGTACGTCTATCTGTCTGCTGCCTATAGCCTTATTGTTTCTTCATTTCATTCCTTCCTTCTGAGGGTGAAGGTAGCTAAACTACCAAACAAATTTTTCTGACTTCAAAACTATAGTTATAACTTTAAGGCTAAAGGCTGCTATGGAAAATATCTTTTTTTTTTTTTTTAAATTTACGTCCTCCAACATTAAGTCATATCGGACGATGAATGGAATGGGTGAAATGATGCTCAAATGAGCCCAGGGTCCATAGAGCTTATAGTTACCCGTCATTCGTCTTTCAGGATAAGGGAAAACCCCGGAAAAGCCTTATCCAGGTAACTCACTCTAACCGAGATTCGAACTCGGGATCTCTTGAACGTGAGACAGACACGCTAGCACCACGCTACCGAGGTGGGCTGGAAAATAACCGTTAGTCTCTTTGATACAATTTTATGAAATTGGTCAAGATAGCTACGGATTGATAAACTGAAGACTCGTGATTATTCTGCGTTTACTTTTTCAACTCTATTAGTTCCATCCAAATTTAATTGTTGGACGTTTCTAATGACTAAATTGGTCCGGCTGCAGAAGGCCAACTCCCTCTCCCCACTACCCCCCCCCCCCCCAAAAAAAAGAAAATTAAAGAAAGAGATATTGAAAGCAGGAATCAGGATGTAGATTTTTTTAGAGTTTTGCTGAGCCAGAATAGATCCAAATCAGAGTAATTGGTCCATTCATTTCCTGAAATCTATAGTAAGCGTTCTTTTGTTAGAGCTTCTTTGTGCTGCACTTCTATACATTACATGTAACATACAACTGCACAAATTTTCTTTGAAATTATTACATTACTCTGAAATGTAAGATGCCAAAACAATTCCTTGCATCCGCTGTTGGTTTGTAGTAATCAGTTCAGTCCTCCACGGTTATTAATTTATCATCATGAATTGTTTATCTTTTTTCTCAACATTTACGGAAAAATATTAAACAACGCAAGAAATATCGCCCATTATATTATTTTTATAATAATAATTTCATCCATACCAAAATGGATCCATCTGTATCTTGGAAAACAGATCAGTAGCCCAAACAAAGCAATAAACTTGCAGTAAAATCCTTTTCAAAAGCACTAGGGATTACTGTCATTTCCAATACAAAGGTTTTATAAACACAGCTATTAGTTGGATTTACTTTATAATTACTAAAATATATTTTAAAAATGTACATTAATTTAAAAAATATAACCAGATAAATGTAATGCATAATGCTTAAACAGTCGCGCTATATAACAAAATATGCTAGTTAAAATAATATGGATACACGTATGTTGTAAGTATGAAATAATCCATCCTGAAGACGTTCGGTACTTTCGGTACTTAGCTTATCCTATATACAGTCCTCTCCAATGTCAAAGCATTTTCCTAACTGAGAAACCATGAGTTATATACAAAATCTTGCTGCAGAAAAGATGAGAAATTATTAAAACGGTCCATTTTATTTTGTAAAATAACATTTTCTGTTGGTACTTTCTGGATATTTTAAATTATTTGCTTAGTTTTATACATAATTTTCATTGTTAACATACTAGTAACAACATTATTAAATATTGCTGGCAAATATGTATCAGTATTAAAAGGAAATACAGAGAAAAGTGAGACTGTATATTACGGAACAGCCTTGAATTGTGAGTCTATTTTAATTTTTCTGCACATCTGAGAGCTGTAAAATAGCTAGTATGTGTAGTTTGGGCACCAGAGAAACGCATGCTGAAAAGGAAGAATCAAATGTAGCTTTTCGAGAACAAAATAATGAAACCACTCATCTTGATTTACCTAGATATAAAGTAGGATTAGGATTACTACGGAGATTCGGCACTTCGTACCTATGCCCCAAGTGAAGCATACCCGGAAGGAAATATGAGGCGTGAAAAGACAAAGAGCGGACGTCCCAAGGGGCCACGACAATGCAGAGGGCAGGGTCCCTACATTTTTACGTAGATGGTAGGCCAGGACAACGGACATTTCCCTCTACTGTGGTTCGGAAGCGATCCCAGCAGCTCGTTCGGAGACCGGAAACTGACCTACCGTAGGAGGAAGTGGTTCACTTAGATCACATCATCCTGCCATGCACCGCCGAGACTCTCGCCGGCACTTCTACCCTGAAAGAGACCACCAGATGGGAGATAATATAAAATGATAATGAAAATGAAATGGAGGGACAGCAAATTCGGGGGATGTAATTAGCCTACCCAGTATTCGCCTGGTGACCCGGGAAAACTCCCGAAATTTCCCATGGGTCAGATAGGTAGGACACGGGAATGGAAACCGGGTCTCCCGAAGGCGGGCCACATATGAAGTAAGTAAAGTCCAATAGAATTTGTGGTGTAAACGGGTAAAATAATTCCCTGCTGTATGTCGCCGGTTATACGATAAGAAAGAGCTGGTTATAACATCCTGTTAGGACCTCGGCCTTCACACATATGGAGTGGGTTTAAATAACCATGCAGTATCATATGAAGTAAAAGGTAACATTATATGGAGGCAGCCAATAACTTAAACAACCTGAAAATTAAAAGATGTTGCATTGCATACTTCGAATAACTCCACTTAGGCACTATACGGGCAGACCAAAGAGGAGATGCGCGATCCCAAGTTGAGCGGTTCAATATTTTATCTTAAATTACTAAAAAAATGTATTTAAGAATTAACACAATATTGAAGTTCTTTTATGCAGAACAAAACAATTTTCACAGGCAAGGCTCATATTAAAATTATAAAGTTTTTCGAAATTTAACATAAAATCCATCTATTTCTTTTAATACCAAGGTTTTTAGTTAGTTAGTTAGTTACTAACACTCCCCACATGGCAACCTTGGCCTTCGGGGTAACCTCACCCCACCAAGTGATGACCGGACCCATTTCTCAGGTGGAGGCACCCAGAGGGCGGTGTCCATTACCTCCGATGATAGGGTGATAGTGAAGATGGCGGTGAGGTGAGAGGACCTACAGTTTTTACCGTGGACTCCGAACCACGTTGGGCATAGGGGATGCTTCACGTGTGCTAGACAGAGGTGAAGGCGTGGATAGGGCCGACTTAAAATCGCCAACCCCAGAGCCGGGAATCGAACTCGGGACCCTTAGAACGGGAGCCGCGAACGAAACCACCGCGCTACCCCGGCGCCCCACCAAGGTTTTTAGTAATACTAAAAGAAAATTATGGACCCACTGAAATGGACCAAAATTCCAAAGCTGCCAATTAAAAACTGTTTTAATTCCGTGATATAATCACATCATACTTACAAAAGGTATGCACATTTAACAAAACTGATACACATTAATATGGAATTAAAATGAATTATATATCAGGTATTTTATCAATGAAATTTAAAAATAAGGACCGTACATAGGAAAATAAATGGAATTTTAAACGCTGACTACTTAGATGACTACCTAAAAGCAAAAGAAGGAACGTACAGAAACTCCTACAGGGAAATTTCATATTGAAGTGTTCCAATTTAATTTTAAATGAATTGAATTAAATATATAATATGTCAGATATAAGTGTGAAACTTAAATTGCATTCTAACGCAATCTACAACTTCTATGTGGTAAGATTTTGTTATCTCTTGCGGTTTACAGTTATGCAAGTCATCCAGAAGAAAGAAGACTTCCCGGAACATTTCCAGAAAATTCAAGATATAAATACATTAGTTTTGCTATGAAAATATATTAAATCTATGATCTTTTAAAACAAGTTAGTTAAAGAAAATTTCAGAAAATAAGAATTTTAGAAAAATATTTGTTTTTTGTTTTATGTTTTTAATATGAGTTTTTTTTTTTTTTTTAAATTATTTATATTGCATTCTTGGAAGGTGCTGAACTTGAATGCCAGGTTCAGTATTTAAACGACTTCTTGTTTTCGATGTATGTATTCACAGATACACAGAGACAAACAAACAGGTAGATATACTAAAGAACTTTTTCGGAAAATGATATTGGCTTTTTCTTTATTGTATTCAAAGAGCCTTAAAAACGTTACTTTCCAGTGGAATCTCTGTATCAAATTTTCGGGTGGAATACAACAGTTTCTCTATTACTACATGTAGAAAAAGTAAAAGTTACTAAAAATACGTTAAGTTAATCTAAATATAAACAAAAGTGGTTTTCCTGAACGGGTAAAAAGCTACCAGTGGATTAAACCTTACTGCTACTGCTTCGAATCAGATGATTGTGATGATGATGATGGTGATGATGATGATGATGATTGTGCAACCTTTATAAATCATAGCAAGCATTAATACAGAAATTAACATTTTTTAAAGATGGCATCAACTGCGTTTCAAAAATCAAGTTATGTATCCATAAACGTTGCCTTTTCAGGCCACTTCGTTGAATTTTACAGAGAAAGTTTTGCACACTTTGGTGTTACTAACTTACGCACTTCATTATCTTCAAACCCAGAAGTAGTTCTAAAGGTGAAACAACATTATGAATTAAATAATTTTATCGATTGATTATTTAACCATTTGCAATCTCCTGCCATTATCATGATAAGAGGATTTTATTTCACCGTTACATGGACGAGGTTTCAGTTAAATATTCCTCGCTCAAATAGCTTGTTTTACTGCTTAGTTTGTGAGTATGTAGTGATCATCTAATAAATTCCCCATGTTAGTTACCTTCAAGTTTATAAAAGTTAAAGGTACATTTGCAACAGAACTGTTGGAAAATATTTTCTTAGTACATCAGTGTTTTAACCAATAAAGATGAAGTAATTGAAAGAATAAGTCTATGGGAAGTCTGAAAATCTGAAGGGAAAAAGTGCAGAAAGAGGGAGGGAAAGGAGGAAGCGTAAGGGAGGAAGGATGAGATTGAGAATTAACGCCGGAGATGGCGTATTGAAAGTGATACAAGAGGAAAGGAGACGGATGAAGAAAGCGACAGAACATCGGACATCCCACCAGAAAGAGACGGAACTAATACTACGCCGTTCCCGGGATAAAACGAACAACACACGATGATGGGAACTGCCCCCTCGGCGTCGCGACGCATGCGCCACTTCTATAGCTTCGACCAATCCAGACGCCAGAGTGGGATGCCCTGAAATGGCGAGCTGATCTCGTGGCGTGTACATAGACAACCAATTATCGACCTTACAGGAACCATGTAACAGAGATGAGAATTCCGCGTTACCATGTGATTCACTAATAAATAAAGTATCCTATGATAACAAAAAATTTTGTTTCCAGATACTCCTTTCTTTCTTTAGAAATTCCAAAATTAAAGAAATCTCTCGTCTAACTTGCAGATTTCCCATTCAGATGGTTGCAATTTTTTTCCCGCTTCGTTTTTCTACCCTATGCAACGTGTGTATATGAGAACCACCGGTTGTCCAATCCCTGTCCCCCCTCTCCTCCGCCGACGCCGCCTCCACCGCATGCCAGCCTTCCCTTTTGCTACCACCCCTTGTGTACAGAATTTGGTGGCAGATAGCGGTAAAAGCAAAACGGCATGCTTCTCCTTCCAACAACCCTGTACTCCCCAATACCGTAGATTTTACAGACCGCGACGGCAACCACTACTCCAGCCGCCGCCACCCCCACTACTACGGTACCGGAGGGAGGGGAAGGGTGTCCGGGCATCGCCATCAGTAATGGGTTCCCCCCGGTGGTCGTTGTGATCATCATCACCAGCGCTGCTACTGGTCATGCTACGACGTCCGATACGATACTTGCAAGATGATTTCCGTCGTTAACACAACTGCTAGGTGTCAAAGGTACACGCTTTGAAGTCTGTCAATGGTGTCACGTGGACTGATTCCGGCGTCTAGAGGAACTAGGGAAGCAGTGGTCAAGAAGTCGCGTCCAGTCTCCAGGGAAAGACATGTCCTCCGGTTGTTCTTGCAGTATTCGTGTGGATAACTGTCACCATCACATATTAAACTGTAGGACAGGAACTAGTGAGTGAGTAGCGGATATGACTTACGAGTGGATTACAGCAAACTGTTTAATTATAAGAGGAAGCACTTGATTTCGATGTATGGCGTAAGAAACAGGGAAAGTGGAAGCGAAATAACGAGGAACGGAAGACTACGAAAAGAGGAGGAAACGCATATACGGCCGTAAGTGGGTTCAGGATTTCCTTCGCGCCACCCTACAAGTGCATAGGGTGCACCGGGGCGCGGCTTTCTGCAACAATACAACGGTGTACCTGAGAAACACGGCACCTTATTTCATCTGCTGGCATCACAAAGGTAGTTGTAACATTGTACATTACTTTGTCCCCTAGTATAATGACATCCTGTAAACATTTTGCTCCATCTTACTTAAATTATTACTCAGGGTAGGATAAAACAGTGCTGAGTTTCGAGTAAATTAGAATATGCATATCCTATTCATGTTTCTGTATGTTTCTGTAATTAAGTTAGGATTCTCATGCAATGTTAATTGCAATAGTATAACTGTCACATTTTTCTACTTCTATTTTTATATCAACATTTGCAACTAGTTCTAGAAATTTGTAGATAGGCTCCAAACTATTTTTATTGACAAATTCTTAAAGTTATTGACATCTTAAGTAGTGTTTTATACTTTAACTTACTGTAAAACTTTCAGAACTATACTTTCAGAATTTAAAACTACGTTTAGGTTCAAACAGTTAATACAACCCAGGCTTTTAGTAATCAAGAGATAAAAAAATATGTAAATAAAAGGAAATTTTTCACTTTTCCTTCTGGTTCCTGTTGCTCCGCTTATTCTACAAAGAAGAGTAATATTACTATTTAAATGAAATTCTTATTATTCTAAAGCTTTCAAAGAACCTGCTAATATTATATGCAATTTAGAGTCTGAGTTTCTCCCTATTAGATTATTTATAAGCGCTTTGTCTGCTGTTAATATTAAAACGTGTTACGCCACAACAGAAGCCCGCACCATATGTTTTTCTTCCTCGAATTAATTTTAGGGATGAATAGATTTGACACTTTAACGAGTATACTTTCATAGTCAGAAACTTAATATGACCTTTTCCTTAAATACTGAATTGGAATAAAAATATTTCAGTAATTTATTTCCTTACACGAGTATCACTGCAAAATTAACTTGCTTTCCTAAATGCCTCTATTTAACATTAATTCGCTGTCTCTTTATGTAAGTAAAGATCTGCAACAGATATGAAAAAATGCATAAAAATTATCACCTTTAAAATGAAGCAACCCTTATTTGCTAAACAACAATCTCTCTTAATGTTACAGTTTTCAATGTAAATTCCAAATTAGACGGTACTGCTGCTTTCAAAAAAAAAAAAAACTCTTTTTGAAATATCTTTCTGAGCGTATATAAACAAAGGAGAAGACAAAATACTTAGAAGTTTGGCTTAAATTATTTTAAATTATAAAAAGCTATCGTTTTGTGTTTGTAATTTTATGTCTTCCAACGTTAAGTCATATTGGACGGTGAATGAAATGAGTGAAATGATGCTCAAATAAGTCCAAGTTCCATGGAGCTTAGAGCTACCCAACATTAGTCTTTCAGGATAAGGGAAAACCCCTGACAAATCTTATCCAGGTAGCTCACCCTGGCCGAGATTCGAACTCCGAACCTCTTGAACTTGAAGCAGACACGCTACCATTTACGCTACCGAGGCGGGCACTATGGTTTAAATGCCTGCTTCAGCTATGTCCTAAAGTGTTAAGTGTTACATTCAATTAAGTCCATGAATAACACCTAAACTGAACTTATACTGCTGACTAAAATATTTAAACATTTATTATTATTACTACTATTATCATTACTATTATTGCAATTATTATTATTATTACTATTATTACTATTATTATTATCATCATTATCACTGCACTTTAAGTTCGTACGGAATTACGCCTTTTTTTTACACATATCTTCATTTCTCATCGTTTATGACTTACAGCAGGCGGGTCAAATCGGAACCTCTCCCTACCCGCAGGAACTCCCCTCAGCAGCACTTACAACTTATATTTTAATACAAACGACATTGCGACTACTTCAGTCAGATGCAGTACAGCCGGAAGAATTTCTGTATATTCCTGAGCCACCTTTTCGTCACCTCTTCATTCTTCAGAATAGACATATTTCGAAACAAATAGTTAAAATGGACAAAAAGCGAATTATCACGTAAAAAGTACTACAACCATAGATAAGCAATCGCTATGTGGCGAGTCTCAGCATAAGTGGGAATCCTTCAATTACCTTTCATTTTTAATTTACGTCCTCCAACGTAAAGTCATATTCGACAATGAATGGAGGGAAATGATATTCAAATGAACCCAGAGA
Organism: Mantis religiosa; assembly: GCA_030765055.1. Taxonomy (NCBI): domain Eukaryota; kingdom Metazoa; phylum Arthropoda; class Insecta; order Mantodea; family Mantidae; genus Mantis; species Mantis religiosa. Next base: position 178,354,958 of record CM060947.1, read on the forward strand.
CCATAGAATGGATTAGTCTTAACTGAGTGCTTGTAAGTAATGTACAATGTGAACAAATATGGTAAAATATTGCTTACAACTTTATAATATATTTTGTATGCGTTTCAAAAACACTTCACATTTTGTACAAAACTTAAAGAATTTGAGTCCGCGGATATGTTGAGTGTATCAAGATACAAATGCTTTCCAAATGGTAACGGAAACTATTTTGGATTTGGGCAAAAACGGCCCTTTAAAATTAAGCACGGCCTGTCATTTCACACATTAACGTCTACATTTTAATAATAATAATAATAATAATAATAATAATAATAATAATAATAATAATAATAATAATAATAATAATAATAATAATAATAATAATAATAATAATAATAATAATAATAATAATAATAATAATAATAATAATAATAATAATAATAATAATAATAATAATAATAATAATAATAATAATAATAATAATAATAATAATAATAATAATAATAATAATAATAATAATAATAATAATAATAATAATAATAATAATAATAATAATAATAATAATAATAATAATAATAATAATAATAATAATAATAATAATAATAATAATAATAATAATAATAATAATAATAATAATAATAATAATAATAATAATAATAATAATAATAATAATAATAATAATAATAATAATAATAATAATAATAATAATAATAATAATAATAATAATAATAATAATAATAATAATAATAATAATAATAATAATAATAATAATAATAATAATAATAATAATAATAATAATAATAATAATAATAATAATAATAATAATAATAATAATAATAATAATAATAATAATAATAATAATAATAATAATAATAATAATAATAATAATAATAATAATAATAATAATAATAATAATAATAATAATAATAATAGTAATAACCCTCTCTAGTTCAAAAATAGAAATGAAATACCTCTTAGGTAACCATTTTTCCAAAAAAAGTGGAGAAAAGGTGTTTAAAATATTCCTATCAAGATTTCAGCGCAAACACCAATTCTTAGGTCCACTGATGACAAGAAGGTAATTCTTTTTAAGTGATCCATGTTCCTGTATGGATGAGCCTCATAACTATAAAAATGAAAATTCGAAAATATATCAGATTTGTCAACTTTTCTTTAAGACTAATTAATACCAAGATTTTCAAATCCATCCAAAAAAATTCAAAAAATTCACTTTAAGGTTATCAGTATCAGAAAAGCATTACTAAAACAACTACATGTACACGCGACATGTTTAAGTATTGTGTCTGTTTGCAAATAACACAACTTGCAAGAAGGATTCACGAATTTTTGAAGGAAATTCCCCTAGCTCAAAATAACTTTATATGAAAAGGGTTCTTTATTTCGGATTATTCGAAAATGGCATGGTTATTTTTATTAATACGTGTTAGGGCATTTTGAAGATCCGTATGTATACACTTGTGTAGGTTTCTAAATAGAGCTTTTGAAGTCGTCTTTTGTGGATGGATTTTGAATACTTTGGTTTAACTGCCTAACTTACTACACAACTAAATGTTCGTTTTTATCCACGGTCATGCAGCGAGTGGACAGCAAGGGAGCTCTGTAACCACAAGGCTCTTACAGATACGACTATCGGCCCAGTCTGCTGTACAACCTTTGCATCTATGTATGTACAAGAAAATGTACAGTGAATCAATTTTTGCAAACTTTTATCTCGATTATCATGAATTGGATAGAAGAATAAGTTTTTGATAATAATTTGCACAAAACAGAGAGAGAGAGAGAGAGAGAGAGAGAGAGAGAGAGAGAGAGAGAGAGAGAGAGAGGGAGAGGGAGAGAGAGAGAGAAAGTTATGAGACAAATTAGACTTGCGTTACTCTATTTTTTTTTCAAAAGTATCTCTAACGGAAGAGTTAAAATACTGTATATTTAGGTAATTTTACGATTAATGAAAGCACATCCTGAGTATTCCGTTAATAGCCTGTAAAGTCCTAAAAAAACTTGTACAGTTTTGTATAATTGGTAAACCATAAGAGATACAGAAATTTAACACTCAAAATATAAAGAGTTCATTGAAAATTGACATTCATGCTGAATTATTTTCTTTTCTATCTTTTCTGTTTTAGAGGTATTCGTAAATAAATCTTTAGGTTTCCCAGATGGAATTGCTATGCAAATGCCTTACGCGATTCTATTCCTAGTACTTTTTTTTTTGTTCTTCTCCCTCCCCCTCTCAAGGCTCATTGTAACAAAACGTTATGTAAGATATGCAAACAGTTATTTTATTCTTAAAATCTTCATTCAACTGTGCCATTATGCTTAGTTTTGGACTAATGTAATTGAAAAGAAGAATCACTTTTATACCGATGTTACTAAATGGGATTGATGAAGCGCTGATGGCTACTGTATTATCTCTAGAATTTCACTATCAATTAGTTATTTGTGTGCTTCAGTGCTTCAGGTCAGTCACTCTTAACTGAGCAGAATTAAGTGATTAAATAAATAGAAGAAAGGTATGTATAGGGCCATAATATTTTATGATTAGGGATTTCTGAGTTTAAATTAATATTTGCCATTCATAAAAGCCTCTAAACTTTATTAGAGGTGATGTTTAATTTAAATACAGTTTAAAGAGAAACCTTCTGAGCTGTATTTATCTTTATTAATGTGAGATGCGCTCTTTCTACTTCTGGAAATAATTTGAAGGATACATTACTCACCTCCTTCACCTAAGCGAAGGTACTTTTTCTATCAGATTTTTTTGTGTAGTTTACGTCCTCCAACGTTAAGTCGTATCGGACGATGAATGGAAAGGGTGAAATGATGCTCAAATTAGCCCAGGATCTAGGGAGCTTGGAGCTACCCGACATTCGTATTTTAGGATAAGGGAAAACCCCGAAAAACCCATATCCAGGTAACTCACCCTGACCGAGATTCGAACTCGGGATCTCTTAAACGAGAGGCAGCAATGCTACCATCTACGCTACCAAGGCGGGCTTGCCAGACTTTGATACCCTGGTTGCTCTGAATATATTTCTCTGTTTTACTGCAGATTTTCCTATCTTCCAGTCTATGATCGAAATACCTATTCAAATATTTAACATTTTATCAGGTGGATCTATTTATTATTTCTGCTGATATTTTTATCTGTGTTTTTATAATAATGCTATTGATATCAGCTTATAAGCAACTTCAGAATAAAATTCGCTTTAGTCATCATCATCATCATCATCATCATCATCATCATCATCATCATCACTATCTTGTCTTAATCTCTGTATTTTTAAGCTTAATTTAAATGTTGGTACTGCTAATCGTTTTATAACATTAAGACATAAACTGTCAATACTGTGTAAAATTAGTTCTTACCGTTTTAAGAAAGGACATTCTGATGTGGGCTGTAGAGTTTTTATATATAGAAATATATATAAGAAATATACCCCGTTTTGTATGCTTGTTTTGTAGAACATCCCACAACAGAATATTCCGGAAATGTATCCATTTTAACTGATATCTACCTATGATCTAGCAGAAAGGTGGTGATTTTTTTCTTTTAGTTTCGATTTGAGCTTGTTGAAGTATTACGTATGAATTAAAACCTTCACAGTTTGTATATAATATTAATATGAGAGCCCTTAGAAACCTCATAACATGGAAATAATTATTTATTTATTAATAATTAATTTGTGTAAGTTTTACTAAGATGGTTTCCTTTCATAACCAATACTGTCATACTTCGTCTGTTTTCTAAGAATATGAAAATGTCCTCTGTACTGCTTTTTCTATTATCTTATATGCAACAAATATGTTTAGGTATTTTTATGTAAAATACTATTAAGCTAAGGAATAATTTCACATCACTAAATGTCGGTATGTTAATTAAATCTGTTTGGTTTCTGCACGAGAAATGTTTTCTATTATTATCTTTGCGTAGTAATTCGAATGTATTATTGCAACAGCTAATGCTACTAATAATTATATTTGATTAGAAAATTGCTTTTGCTACTTTTAAATAATATAAAAATCGATATTTATTTATGCAAGTGTGATCCAATTACACGCGTCATTCTTGTCCCCTCGTCAAGATAATTAATTATTCATTATGCTAATTATAAACTAAGCAGAGGTCTTGCCAATCTTATAATTTCTAAAATATTAATAGTACTTAATGTAACAGAAGATTTTAAAAATGTACATACACATTCCTGTATATCACACAAAAGTTTGGAGAATTGATGAAATCAACAAAGTATAAAACTAATACAATATAAAATTATGAAAAGAACCAAAATGTTTCTATTCTTTTCAGATTTTCTCTTTTAGTTTGTTTACTGTTGAATTTTAAGACACAGACGAATAGTTCCTATAGTTGATTTTACAGATCCAGATATTTATAACTTAGTTTCGTTAACATTAATAAATAATCTAGAAACCGTTCGGTCCCATTTTAAAATTTACATCCACAAATTTACAATGCTACTTCTTCCGCAGATACACCTTCATTAGACTGCCTTGGTGGTGGAGTGATCACATTCTAATTTCTCAAACCAGAGATTTCGGTTTCCTTGCTAAGTTGGGGAGGTCTTCCTTTCATTGGAATCATTCCAGTTTTTCAGTTCAAATGTATGAATGTAGAAGAGAATTACAGCATGCACACAGCGCAAATGTAAACACAGAGATGAGAGCTCGCGTCGGTAGCGTGGTGGTAGCATGTCTGCTTCACGTTCAAGAGGTCCCGAGTTCGAATCTCGGTCAGGGTGAGTTACCTGGATAAGGGTTTTTCTGGGTTTTCCCTTATCCTGTATGACGAATGTCGGGTAGCTCTAAGCTCTATGGACCCCGGGCTCATTTGAGCATCATTTCACCCACTCCGTTCATCGTCCGATATGACTTAACGTTGGAGGACGTAAATTACAGAGAGAGAGAGACAGAGAGAGAGAGAGAGAGAGAGAGAGAGAGAGAGAGAGAGAGAGAGAGAGAGATGAGATATAAGCACTACGCATTGACTTCTAAAAGTTACTTCTAAAAGTTAGACTAAGAAGATCAAAAAGGTCAAGACGAGTTATCTATAGAAGCAATAAAGACGATCTATATAATAATAATAATAATAATAATAATAATAATAATAATAATAATAATAATAATAATAATAATAATAATAATAATAATAATAATAATTGAGAGTATTATTTCTGTAGTTGTATATGTTAAAGACATCATTACATTCAAAACTACGAGCTCCAAAACCTTAGCGAAAGTATAGTCTACCTGCCGTGCAAAATGCTGGATAAGAAGCATTTTATTTTACCTTCAGCCACCAAAGCACTCCGAGTATACTAAACTGTTCAGACAGTTGTTATTTCGAAACACTTTGGTAGTGATCCATATAAAATACCCAATATCTACACCACCAGTCAAAAGCTTTGTATCGCCTATCACAACTATGTATTTGTCCCTAAAAAGGAATTTTGTTTTCAATATACTATCATAACCCGTTCGGATAATAACATATGTATAACCATGTAAATAGTACGTGTTTCTGTTGTGCATTTGACTAGTTGTTCGCGTAGAGGAGTGCTGATGAGTACCCACAAGTACACTGACGTGCCTTTGCCTATGACGTTTCCATCCGAATAGATGGCATACCTTAAGCAGTCTATGTATGTAGCAAGTAGTTCGCATTGATTTACAGTACACTGTGCGCATCTAGCAGTATGTATACCTGAGCAGGTTCATACCATATTATCTCCTAATGGGACGCAAGAAACAGTCTGGAATTGAAAAACATGCTGAACTCTAGCTCTGCATCAAAAAGACTATTCTAATAGAACCATAGCAAGAAAAGTCGGCGTAGACCAATCCATAGTGGTGTTCAAGTTGCTCTCGGGAAGCAAGCCAGGTGAAAAGACGATTAGAAATCGACGTTTCGGGAGTGTGTATCTCTGCCATCATCAGGACATTTATTAAATGTTATAACCACAAATGAATCACTGGAAATAACACAGATATAAAGAAAGACAAAACACTATCAAAATTCTCATTACTGAAAAAAAGACTGTTTTCATCAAATTAAATGCCACGTCAGGAGATGGCTTGAGTATAGAAAATTAATTGTGTCAAAGAAACGTAACTGCTTAACCTGATTATCAAGCTGTATTGATAATCGGCGGATTTCCATTTTAAGGCCGGTTTCCAAGAGGAGCTGAACTGAAATCCAGCATCACGATTAAGCGTGCTCCTTTCGGAGGAAATGGCCAAAACCTCCTAAATTCTCCGCTCCCAGTAACTGTTGCATATTGCCAAGATGGTCGTCTCCCGAAAATTGTCTCTATGGTCGTTATCAAAACAATGCTCTGCCATCCCAGACTTCTCAGGTTGCATTAAACGATTGCTCCGTTCATTTTCGTTTATTCTGGTAGCGATGGTCCTTCCGGTTTGTTCGGCCGCGCCGTGGCTCAGTGGTTAGACTGCTTGGCTCTCACCAAGGCGTCCCAGGTGACCGTAAAGTGAGATTTGTGATGTACAACACGGCGCTCGGGTGGGTTTTCTCCGGGACCTCCGGTTTTCCCCGCCATCTCATTCCACCGGTGCTCCATCTTCATCTCATGTATCATGAGTGTCACCGCCTGCGTTGCCGTATGTAGTAAAAGCGGGCGTTAAACACTACACATTTCATTTCATTTTCTGGTTTATTCTATATACGGTGTCCCACATTCACAGGGAATGCGGTACACTTCCGGAACTTGGAAGTCCAGTTTGCCCTTCACTGGTCTCAACAGATGTTTAATCTTCGGAGGTGGCTTGTGGACGGTCCTGATGTTGCATTTGGTGAGAAGTCTGCTGATTCTGCCGGATAGATTGCCGGTAAACGGGATGCCGGCTGTAGCGTAGGCTTATCTGACGCTTGCTGCATTACAGGTTCCCCTTTCTTAACTTTGGTGATCGAAGCTTCAGGTCTTATTTTAACTACAGTGGCGTTTACATTAGTGATTCAAACTGATGCCAATGCAAGTGTTTCTAGATCTGTAAGTTCCCGAGTAACATCATATAGGGAAGATAAGTTCATATGTGTACAGAGAAAATTGGTAAGCACTTCGCACTTCTGTCTCAAACGTGAAACGTCGCCTACATGAAAAACATTACAATGGGCACATAAACATAAAAACTGGAGTGTGCAGCAATGGTCTAAGGTGTTATTCACGGACGTATTTCAGTTTTTTAGTGTTTGGAAGGCATTGTAGAAGGTTTGTTCGTCGACTTCGTGAAGAACGTATGAAGAGTCATTGTGTGATGCATGGTAGAATGTCAGTTACGGTGTGGGCACGTTTTGCAGGTGATCTAGTGAGAATTAATCAAACAGTAAAGAAGTAAGTATGTCGTAGAATGCTGATCAAAAATACTGCTTCATCTGTCTTGAAACTAATTGGTCGTGAGTTTATTCAACAGCAGGGCAATGATCCGAAACATATTTCTAAGTTGTACAGAGGGTATGTTAATAGAAAATAGCAATGTGGGGAACTCTAAAATATGATCTGGCCAATTCAATCACTTGAACAACCTCATTGAACTCTGATGGGACGAACTTGACAGGAAGATTAGAAAACTAAGCTCATTTAATGTTGAAGATCTGAGGAATAATTTACAGACGTGTTGGACTGTAATGTTTGCAAAAGCAGTACACAATCTCATCTCCAGAATGCCAAAAGTTTGTGCAGCTGTTCGGAGGGCAAAGGTTAGATATTTTGAAGCGGCTAAAATCTATGCCATATTGTATTGGACTAGTATGATAAAAGTTCAGAAAAATCATACAAAGATCTTCTGATACAATAAATAAAATTACACCTCATTGCAAAACTGTTATTACTTCCTTTTATAAGTTCTTTCTCGTACTTTTTTTTTGTAATTTACGTCCTCCAACGTTAAGTCATATCGCACGATGAATGGAATGGGTGATATGATGCTCAAATGAGCCCGGGGTTCTTAGAGCTTAGAGTTAGTCGACATTCGTCTTTCAGGATAAGGGAAAACCTCGGAAAAACCTTATCCAGGTAACTCACCCTGACCGAGATTCGAACTCGGGACCTCTTGAACGTGAGGCAGACATGCTACAACCACGCTACCAAGGCAGGCTTCTCGTACTTAATTGTACTTAATAATAGAGAGAGAAAAATGCTAATTTTTTAATCTTTTTAATTTTTCCGACATGATTAACATTGAAATAAAGTATTTTTTTCATAGGTGATCAAAAACTTTTGATATATATATATATGATTGTTATCGTACATGGCTAAACAGTTTTCTCGTACATGAAAACGCTAATGAGTTGCACTATCATGAATTTCTCTACTCTTTTACAAACTTTTCTTACAAACACCATCCAATTCATGATAATCACAAAAACATTTACAGAAATTATCATATTGTTCATTTTCTTGTAGGTGCAAGGGGAACGCAGGAATGCAGTGGACGTTAAGTAATAGTAATATTTTTAAGTGATAGTCGCTATGTTATGTATTTTGAAATTCTATTCTCTTTCCATGAGAAAGAGAAGAGATATAAACGTAATGGTATATCATTTAAGAAAATTATAAGTATCGGAAAACTCAAATAACAAATCTCTGAAATGGTTCACCCCCCCTCCAAAAAAGTAAATTTTAACGAAATTCTTTATTTTGTTGTAAGATTTTGTCTGTCAATCATCATTTACTAGTTTATCCTAGAATTAGGTGGTATTATACTGAAAATGTTCAACATGTTCAAGAGTGTTCCATTTAAAGCGTCATCTCGGGATATTTGGTTGAAAATCTACTTGGCGTATCCTGAACATAAAGAGTTTATTTAACCCACTATTCGTTTTTGAGTTGTACTCTACACACACACACACACACACACACACACACACACACACACACACACACACACACACACACACACACACACACACACACACACACACACTCAAGGGGCGCGCGCGCACTCACTCATGCACTCACACACTCACTCATTCACTCTCGCTCACTCACTAGCTCACACCTAAGCGATTCGGGTTCGAAACCAGGCCACTGCATGTGAGATTTGTGATTGACAAAACGGTATCGGGGTGGGTTTCCTCCGGTTACTCCGGTTTCCCCGGCTATCTCATTTCATCTCATGTATCGTCAGTGTCACCTCCTGCGGTGCCACATGTAATAAAAGCGGGCGTTAAACACTACAATAAAGAACAATCACTAGCCCGTCTCTGTACCGTAAATCGTAGCGTGTTTACATCTCGTTCAAAAGGTTCAAGTTTGAATCTACTTCAGAGTCAGTTATCTGAATTAGGTTTCTTTTCCAATGTATCCCCTAATCCTGAAAAATAAATGTTATGTAACTCTAAGCTCTCTGGACACTGAGCTCATTTGAGCATCGTTTTACCAATTTTATCTATTGTCCGATATGGCTAGACGTGACGACATTAATTTTAAAAAAAATGTTCACTCGCTCACTCATAATTCACCCCCATTCATACACACACAGGGGCCTTTTTCTAGAAATTCCTTTTATTCAAGAGATCTCAAGACGCGTATTTCCATTGAAAACTCGGTATCCACTTTTGTGTGGAACGCAAAACTTTTTCCAGTTAATTGTGTAGTAGAGAAAGTAAAAAGCTCATCAAACTCGGTCCGTAAGTGCTGAACCTGACAGTCCACAAATAAAGTTTGCCAAAATGCCTTTCCTCGATATTTCCAGAAAAATGGAATCATGCAGGTGGACAAAAATGTGTGTTGCGATAATGTCTGCTTTATGAATTACGTTATAAATAAGTGCTCCGGAAGCGTAACAACATGAAAGAGCATGATGGAAACCTTAAAATTCATTGACTTCTGCTACCTTTATAATCGATCGTGGATAAATCCACAAATAAATTACCAGCATAGAATTTATGGTACTTGAAATTAAATAAGGAAAAAGCATTGCAAATCATTTCCGGAGGTTAAGCACATAACGAAGAAAGAAAAACAAGCTTAAGCGGGGAGTTATAGCTAAAAGTTTTAAGTTAATTCTAAACCAAGTCCTCAGTAGAATCGAGGACACTTTTCGAAAAATAATAACTAAAATTAACAAATAAATAGAATATTTCTTAGAATGGAAGTTTTGCTGCGGAGTCTCGGTTACAATTTGTATGAGAAGTTATTATATGTAATAATAGTCCTTGACGAGACAAATGCTTTTATGTTTAAAGGTATTTATGCTACAGGAAAACATATTTAATATTTTATGATATTCTAATAAACACTTCAACAGTTCGAAAGGTAATTGTGTAAAGTATCTTAAACCAACAACTTTTAGCTAGTAGTTTTTTATTTTCTTATTAAATTTACTTTAAAATACGTATCAGTAGAAGCTACACTTTTTATGTACTTAAATATTGATGATTTAGATGCCAAAATAACAGAATCTTAATAAATGTATACAGTGGTGGGTACTACGTATACCTTATGAAGCGTATGTTATCCTACGTTAATAAGGTATAAATTCAAATTACGGAAATTTTCAAACTTATGGCAACCCAAAAATCTCAACCTTTAGTGAAAATTAATCTTAAAATGTGTTTTATGTAGCACATAAACATTAGGAATACATATATGTAGCTAATAGGAACTAACATTGTTTCGTTTGCTTTTAACATAGTAGGTGTTCTAAATAACAAGAGTAAACTGTTTCCTAAGAAAGCATTGTGATATTTTAGAGAATCATTATAGAATTGCAGTTTATTGCATCGATATTCATTGTGTTTGTGCAATTCTGATATAGGGGATGTATTAAAAGTATTTAATGAAATCTTCAAAGTACGGGTTTGTTTAATCTTTCAGACTGCCGAAGATTATATTTTCAAATTATCTCATCTAATTCTAAACAATTATCATTGTATTCTAAGAAACTCACTTCACAAAAACCAAACTTATTTTAAAAAATGGAGATTTGAAATGATGTATTTTAATATAAGGTTACTATTTCGTTTAGTTGGCACAGTCTCATGGAAAACTAAGTAAATAAATATCAGTTATGTAAAAACCATTTCATGAAACATTTATAAACTTGAGGGTGTAGATTTTATTACATAGGGTGCATCTTGAACTGGAAAGATATACTTTCAATAATATACATAACATAAAATAAACTAGAATATACGAAATTGGAAAACAATTGAAAGAAAACGAAATAAAAAAGAGGAATAGTGTAAACACAGTTTCTGTAAACAAATTTACAGATAACAAAGAAAATGATAATACCATTTACATAATATTGACCTCACAAGAATTCCTAAAGCGACAGTAAGCCAACAGTCGATGAGATGTTCTAGACAAAGACGGAATGATTCTTGAAAAGTGGAACTTTACCAAATGGCATAGACGTTGCGTCTTTTACTGTTCTGTCAATCGAATCATAGCAACTGCGTATTGGTTAATACGCTTTACCCACACACATCTCATATTTACTGCTCAATCATGCAAAATATTATCTTTCGTTCTTTTATCACTTAACTAATTTATCAACTGCTTCGTAAAACTGTAAGGAGAACAGGAGGAGCAAAACAAAGTTTTTTTCCCAAATCAAGTCCGTGGTATAATAAAGTAGCGGCAATTCAAGTTTTGAGGATGAACGATTTTCTTTAACATGAGACAAAAACAAAAGTTTAAAACTGCAAGAAGGTTTCGAAGACGTTTTGCGTGAAATGCTTCAAGAGTTCAGATTTGAAATGCTGTAATAAGAAATTGACCATGTATGCACCAAATTAGTTGAAAAGCTAGATGCACGTAAACTGTGATCTATTTCACTCACATGACCCCACTTGCTCCTACACAAACTATTCCTACGCAAGCTCACTTCATGTGCACTTCATGTCAATTGAGATAAATATTTGCACATATATTTTACTGTGCATTTTCATGTATGGGGATAAAAGTAGGCTTAACTGATAATCTGATCTTCTAAGAGCGTGTGGTGGCTTTGAAATTCCTTTCTTATGTTTGTGACAAAAAAAAATTACAAATGTGGCACTTGAGAAAACTATGAGCATTTGTAATTCACATCAGTAATAAAAGTTTTCTCTGAAGTGGTTAGCGCCACAAACATTTTATTTGTCACAAATGTTGGTAGAACGAATTCCACATTCTTTTCTGTACTATGGTTTTGCACCTTTTTAACCCTTGTTTGCCAGTTAGGGTTAACTTTTATTAATTAACAAAATGAATAGGTCTCCACAGACTACTCCCAAAACATCAAGAATATATATTTCATTTAACATTAAACTATCTTTAACTTTTGTAATTTTAATAAAATCATTAGAGTATTTTTGAGAAAATAAAATGTGTAAGAGATAGTTTGGAATGGAGGACTTTTTAACATCTTTTTGTCACATCCTTGGGAGATACTGAAATTAAATATGTATGAACGAGTAGAGCCAGACTGAAAAATTCAATGCCACAGCCGGGATATGAATCACGGATCTCCCGCTCTTCGTCCGGTTGCTCTAACCCACTGAGCTATTATGGCCAACATGCCGACATGACATTAAATTCTCCAGCTGACTCATATATTTCCCGGTATACCACTAGGGGTACTCTTATGCTATTAGACAAGACCTTTTGTGGCGACTTACTATGCTATAAGTACTTAAGTCTCTGGCTTCATAGTTAAATCAATGTCATTCAGGTAAAATTTAATGCCATGTCGGCATATTGGCTATAGTAGCTCAGTGAGAGCAGCCGCACGGAGAGCGGGAGATCCGTAGTTCGAATCCCGGCTATGGCAATGAATTGTTCAGTCTCGCTCTGCTCATTCAAACCTTAGCCTACACACGGCTAGTGTGAAGGAAATGATTATTAAATATGTATACCAAGTTCTGTAGTTATCAAACAATTCCTTCTTGAGGTATGATTATTCACATACAGAAGCAAAGGAACACAAATACATACACACACGTACACGGACTGTTTTTTTTTTTCTTTCTTTCTTTTTGGTTACCGAAACCTCAAAACATATATTTTGAGTGAAACCTTGGCATTGAAGTTTTGAGCGGAAAACAAAACTTCCTCTACCTAATATATGTACGTAGTGGTGAATGTAAAGGTGGTAAGATAATTAGTAACACTTCTGTTTACACCAAAAACCTAGAACAAATAATGCGAGTCAAATAATGTATGAATAGTCCCACTCTCCTTCGGCGGTGAAACAGGACAATGGACCTAAATCGAATGCAAGAAATAGAAGTAGAAATACAAAAGACTATATCAGCTATGTACATCTCAATCCATTCACTTTATTCATCTTAAAGGTTTTATTGTAATGCCAATATGTTAAACGTTTGGAAAAGTTCATTGTATAGCAACACTGTATGCATTATTTGCCTCCCCACCCCCTCTATCAATTCAGATGGTTAGTCGGGGCTACTAATGCTTTGACTTCTGAAAGGATGGTCTTCAAATCCAGCCAGACCTGTCCTCCAGACATGCAAATGCTGGATGGGGGTACGTTAAATTTTGGCCAGGAACGTTTCTTTCCCAAATTTCTACTACTGAAAACGTCATCCCCACGCTTTTCTCCCTTAACGTTGGCATTTCAAATAGAAATCCTGTTTTGTCGAGTGGATTCTTGCCACGTTCGTCCTGCTATTAGTGTAAACAAGTAACTGGACTATTAGGCATCAGGAGAAAAAATGTGGCAATTGTGTTCACGTACTCCTCGTGGAACTGATACGTAACAAGTGGAGCAGCTATTGGCTAAGGGAGGAATTTTGTAGCAGGAAGTAATCTAAGCGATAACCGATCCAAGAGACAAAGACATGCTACATGTTAACTTGAGAACGGCGATAAAACAACCGATAGGGTCACGTTATAAATGAAAATCACTCTAAATATAGTTTCAGCAATGTACTTTGGTTATGCTGTAATTAGTTTCTTAAGTAATACAAATATTCAGATTTATTTCATAAATTCTCAATTATCACTGAAATATTTACCAAACTTGATGTATCCTGTTTGTACCAACGACTTTTATTTCTTTACCACTGTGATGGGTAAACAATTTATACCAATTATACCATACTTCAGTCCCAAAAATTGCCATAACAATTTCACTCTGCATTAAGTGCATATTTAGAAAACAAACTGTCTGAAAATACCACACACAGATCGGAAGCCAAACATCGTTTAAGTTCTTTTTTTTCAACGCTAAGACTTTCAGGAAACCCTTCACCTTAATTTATCATTCACTTGCCATATTTTCCTTATTTTTTACTTTCTCAAAAAGTCTTTGAATATATTAATTCAAGTATCAATTTTTGATGAATTGACATAACGAATAAAATATTCTCAAATTTCTATGACTTGTCTATGAAGTCTTTTTCATTTGATCAAGTGCGTAATTTTCGATAACTGAGAAACAAAAAGGAATAGACGAAACGTTATTTTTAAAAGTATGGAATAAATTATTTGTAGTTTTTACATAATTCGTTAATACTTTTCGAAAAGTTTTGAGTTTCTCAAATCTTTGTGCGTCATGTGATAAAATGTGCTTGAAAATTTGAGTTTCTTTCTTCTAATTTTATTTGTAAGAGCTCCTTATTACCTACCGCCTTTGAATTTCGTTTTCCATGCTTACTGCATAAAACGTTTTAGGCAAGACCATTGCAAGACAATTACAACAGTAATATAATCTGTAACGGCTTCTTTAGAACATCAATTATAGCTTTCACATATTAGACGAACAGCATATGTATCTAAAGCAAATCACTTCAGTGTGCGCCTTTATTCAGATTTTTAATTACACCTCCGTTGTCATTTTCATGTACTTTTAAGCTAATTTAAAGACTGACATCTCTGTGTACATTTGCTAACGAAGTAGGTCATCATTGATGGAAGATAAAATAGAAATACAGTGAGGCAGAAACGTCGATATCCATTGATTTGCATAATAGGGTACATTAGGCAGAGCAAAAGCCTTTAATATGAGTGCGCAGTTGAATTATTCATAATCCTTCAAAAATTGTACGCAATGTCTGGATACCTTCATCGATAACCGTTTTATTTTATTCATTCCTGTTATATTGTTTTATATTAGTACATTTTCATTTAAATCTACAGACAACCATGGCGACAAGCTATACGTAGTTTCTGTTGAAAATTAAATAACGTGCCCTTTTAAGACAACAGCTACACACTATAATAATAAAGGTAAAATACACATGTATATTTTAAATTGAAATTAATTAATGTAAGCGAATTATCAGGTTTCATTCGTTGTCATAGATGTTGCTGCTAACGATTTGCAGATTACGAAGCTATGGCACAAACATTTAATAGTCCGTAAAACTACATAGTTATATTATATATATACACTTTTAACCAGATTTAAACTGTAAACATTGAATGCATGCCCTTCCAAAAATGTTTCACGATTTTTCGTGTTTATTTCTTGTTCCATCCATTACGATATGTTTACTATCGTGTTCACTACTAAAGAATGAGTTTATGTAAAACCTTTATTTTAAGCAGAATATTGTTTGCGTCATGGCTGAGTGATTAGACCCCTCGACTCTCACCAAGACGGCCCAGATTCGATCCCAGGCAACCGCAAAGTGAGATTTGTGGTGCACAACACCACTTCGCGAACTCCGGTTTCCCCCAACATCTCATTCCACTGGTGCTCCGTCTTCATCTTATGTATCATGAGTGTCACCGCCTGCGATGCCGCATGTAGTAAAAGCGGTCGGAATATTCCTATGAGACATTAATGTAAATATTACAT
The DNA here is from genome assembly GCA_030765055.1 of Mantis religiosa. Taxonomy (NCBI): domain Eukaryota; kingdom Metazoa; phylum Arthropoda; class Insecta; order Mantodea; family Mantidae; genus Mantis; species Mantis religiosa. Next base: position 178,370,744 of record CM060947.1, read on the forward strand.
TCTTAAAAAGTAATAACGCAGCATGCCAGAGCTTTGAAAATTAAAAGTAATAATAAGAGGGAATAGCTAAGAGAATCAACTTACGTGCAGAATTAAAAAAAAGAAATATCTCAACTGAAAAGATAAAGCTATGAATGATTATATGAAACAGAAAGGGTAGAGACAGAATGAAAAATTCAATGCCATAGCCGGGATTTGAACCACGGATCTTCTGGTTTCCGTCCAGCCGCTCTAACCATTTGAGCTACTATGGCCAACGTGCCAACATAACATTCAATTCTCCAACTGACTCGTGTTTCTCATAAACACATGAGACAACTACCTTAATGGTGACTTACTGTGCTGTAAGTACTTAAAGGCCCGGGCTTTATAGTTCGGACCACTATTAGGCACAATTAATGGAAATTAATGATTCTTTTACACTAGCCGTGTGTAGGACGCACTATGAAAGGGTAGAGCCAGAATTTAATGTCATGTTGGCACGTTGGCCATAGTAGCTCAAATGGTTAGAGCGGCTGGACGGAAACCAGAAGATCCGTGGTTCAAATCCCGGCTATGGCATTGAATTTTCCCCGCTTCCCTGTGTTTAGGTAAATACTGGAGTGATTTCTCTTCTATCACCGATCACTTAGTTGTCATCTGTTTCGGGGTTGTAGGAGCAGACAGCGGTTTTCGGCTGGGCGGTGGAGATGCGCTTCTTAAATTGCTCTTTCTGGAGTATTTTGGGACTCGGCTGTATCAGAAATCACCTCTTAAGTGGGTCTTTGGTTGCCCTTCAGATCTCTTATATCATCCCCCACTCCCAGGTGTCACGGTATAACCCAAAAGGGCTGGAACTGCTATGCTGCGAAGGTCCTTCTATTCTCTCTAAGTTTTTACCTTTAACATATCGAGAACACAATAATGATGACATCACATCAGTATCTCAACCACCTATTAATTTAATTTTGTGTTCTAAAAGTATTGCTCATAATGTGTTTGGCGTACCCTTTTGGAAATATTTAATCGTATTTGGTTCCATATTACTATATTTAAATCACTTGAAATGGCATTTAGCATATCTAAGCATATTACGCGTTGCCCTTATACAGTACCGGACAGCAAGTACCAATCTAGTGGCATTTAGATCCTTTGTTATGATTTCTACATTCATAGAACCATGAATCCGTAATAAGAAACTTTAGTTTTACTCGTTAATAATATGGGTAAAGCACTGAGAATTGGCGAGCACAACAAGATTTTGGCATTGTTCTCAATTTATTGGATTTATTAACATGTGCTTACTGACGTTTAAGTTAGATGGTGTCTATATTTTATTTATGTTTTATCTGTTAGTCTTATTTATTAGTGTTCTATATGAATACTCCAAAATACAAGACATTTTTATTATTGTGCACTGACCTGATGAGCTGGTTAAGGAATTTATATAGTAATAATAATAATAATAATAATAATAATAATAATAATAATAATAATAATTATTATTATTATTATTATTATTATTATTATTATTATTATTATTATTATTATTATTATTATTATTATTATTATTATTATTATTATTATTATTATTATTATTATTATTATTATTATTATTATTATTATTATTATTATTATTATTATTATTATTATTATTATTATTATTATTATTATTATTATTATTATTATTATTATTATTATTATTATTATTATTATTATTATTATAACAATAATATATTATAGTATATAATATATTATGAATATATTATATTATTATCATCATTACTATTAATATTAATAAATTCAAGTTCTGCGAGCTCTTCTCTATTGTCACCTGGGGCTCCTTTGTTTAAAATATTCAGTAAAGAACTAAATTTATTAACATTAAACTTTTGTGTGAAGTTTTGCAAACTTAATATAAACTTTTAACGTGTTTACATTGTGAAGTGTGGAGAAACCAATTAGTCTGATAACATTATAATTGTTTTTAGTATGTTTACACAGAAGTTACTCCATGCAACCTTTGGTGCTGCATCAACCTTAGGCAATATCCTTAAAGTAGTCTGATGGTCTAGTGCAGTTATGATTCTCAGACAGATCTGATGTGGGAATGTTTTAGAACTAGATTCTTCAGCTCGGCGTCAGTTAATTTTCCTTGTCGCAACAAAGCAATAAGTGCTTGGTGTTTCCAACATGGTCATGAGCCAGCGTTCCAACAAGCAATAGCGCAACCCGTTTGTTAGAACTAATTGAGATGTGTTCTTCGGTAGCAGTTATGATGGTAATAAAAGGAGGGAAACAATTCCTTTTGCCGGAACTCTAAACCACATTGGGTCTTGGAAATACTTCACATGAGCTTGTTAGGATAAAAGCGTGGATGAGGATGTTTAAGAATACTCATAGCTGGGACAGAAGCATGACCTGTCTGAAGAGCAACTGCAAACGGCCGACAGGGCATAAAAAGAAACAGAAAGCGGTAACGACAATGCTAACTAGAAGCAGTTAAGTCTCTTACAGAGGAGGGATACGAATCAAGTCAAAAAGAAACACCGCACGCGAAATCATACGGTTACAAAGTAGAAAATGAATATTCAATGTATTACAGTTTTGTAAAGAAGGGAAACATACACGTATAATTATTCCATTAAATAATGCTAAACATGGATGGAAACGGCAGTGTAGAAATGTGAATTAACTGTATACAATATAGTGAAAGAAGTTCAAAGTTTAAAGCGTACGGGAGAAAATCTTCCAACACCTGGTAAACATCGCATACATCCAAAAGAGTTCGAGCTCAATGAGTTTGAAAAATTTGTTGTTTCTCAAGCTTTACAGACAGAGAAGGAAAATTCCTACAGCATGTAAAGTTATGATTGCTGTTAAAATACACCGTTTGAAGTTAGGACACATTCTAGAGAGCACTGAAAAGCATGGGATATCGATTTCGCAAGAAAAAAATGCGTTGTGTTACGTACGGTGTGCTGACCTTCTTTATGGTCAAGACTGTACTGTACTGTATTCCTGCCTTCTATGAACTCTCTAAATCGAGCCATGCAACATAATCGGCCTCACCAAACAACTGTATTCATTCGTCAGACAAATGAAACGAGAGCCACGAACCTAACCACCGAGCTATATCACACCCCCTACGACTAATCTGTTGGCTTCTTTCTCTTGCTTTAATACAAGTTATATAACGGATTACCATTTCGTATACTGCGTCTAACACTAAACAAATCAATAAGATCAAATTCGTCGTCCTTGAAATACTAGAGCTCGAATAGCGAAGTACTACCTACCTACATGGCAAAGCGAGAAGGCGTATCGGAAAAAAATCACAATACAGAGATGTTTACCTCAGCTTATCGCACATACACGGTGAGTCCAGTGTATGTATAGTCTGTTCAGATATAATCATGTCTTCTGGACAGCAATGTGTCATACATCGACAGGCGCGAGAAAACATATCATATAGACACACGCAGCTTCCAATCGCTCTACTTGTTTTCGTGTACTGTACATCAACTTACTGATACTTCACTCTTCTAATCGACCAGATAAGACCCAATAAGAGATGATAACAGCGCTTGTCAGCTGAAGGTCAATACGCCTCAACGCTCTGTCGAGTAATGTATAATCATGCACAAATATTTTAATTAGAAAATATTTTGCACATATGAGTAAGACAAATGCTTGTTTAAAGAAAAAGCAGAACAATACTAATTTTAAAGGTCAGTTTCCTTTGTTTGTGTTGGTTCTAACGGTCACATAAGAGAGACAATTTAAAAAAATGACAGTTAAGCTGACATATAAAGTGGGCTCGTTCGAATTTCGATCAGAGTGAGTTATCTGGATAAGGTTTTTTTCCGGTGTTTTCCCTTATTCTGAACAATGAATGTTGGGCTCTGTGTTCATTTGAGCATCATTTCACTGTTTCATTCATCCCCCGTTAAGAAACCGGTTACAAGGGCGATCAAGACAGTCTGGTAATTTTAGGATAGAATTAGTATACCCTCTAATTGTCATGATTGTAATATAATTTTAGTATTAAATTTTATTTTTATATAACAAGACGTGTATAGCAAGCGATAGCCTAAGACCTTGAGTTATTCACCATTACATCCAAGTTTTAAGAAATTAATGTAACACAATTTTACCAAACTTCCTATTGCACTTCTCTTTATATTAACGTCATTTAAAGGAAAAATGTTGTTTAGTTTTTCTTTCTGTGGAGGAAGGTTACCGTTAGTAATTGAACCAACCGCTTCCAATGAATGAAAGAGAAAGGGTTTTCTTTTGTAGTCGTAGTATTGCGAGAAATCCATAACCTAACTTGAGTGCATTTTGAACTAGAGTTAAATGTTTGAGTATTCAGCAAATAGCTTAAAACTAGGAAAGTGATAATAAATTCAATAAATATAAAACAATCAACATACAGGCTTATTACTTCGTAAAGTCATTGCTTCATTGATGAATGTAATATAATTGTTTTTATAACTTATTTGGAGAACAAAACTTTCATTACGAAATTACTCCGCTTTATTTTGACTGTTGACAGATGCATTATTGAATATAATTAAAGCAACATTCTTTTGCGTATTTTTGATGAGTAAAGACATAAACGTAGATGCGATAAATGGAAGTGAGAAAGAAATATCGAAGAATATGTGGCGATGGTTGAAATTGTGATGACGCTGAAATTATTGATATTCTTATATAGAATGGATCATTGAATCCTGAGCTAAATTGCTTTGAAAATTGATTCCTAATCATAGCAGCCATTAATGTTGCTCAGAGAGACATACCAGTTGCCAGTACAATTAGGTATTTTAAAATTGTTTTTCTGATTAAGTACCTAAGCACGTTGGAGCATTTTTACGTTAGTGTATCAGCTTGAAAATTACAAAGGATCGCCTGAATATAAATATCTCTCCACTTCCCAGTTTCAGCAGCAGGCTTTTCTTTATTTGATCCAGCAAGTAAAACCTTAACTAGTAGTTAACCAAACGAGTTCGTAATTCTTTATGTTTTTGTTATATAACTGAGCTGCTAATTATGTTTCCAGGAAATGGTTCAGAATGCTGGAAGCAGTTAAGTACGCAAGAAGCGAACTGTTGAGTAGTGCAGAAACGAAGTGTTGCCATTGTTGTAACAGATATGCAATTACACAGGTGTTAAAACGTACTGGGAAATATAGCAATAAGATGAATTGGAATACAAATTCATAACCATTCCATTAAAGTATTAAGCGTTTAACACTCCCTATCTTCTCACATAATGAGGCATCTACTTTCATTTCGAGAAACCACCATACCTGAGAGACATCACAAATCACTACCTGGACATAGTGCACGTGTTTAACATACGTGTTACAGAAATTAAAGTTAGTGAAAACAGAACTTGCAAATACCGCTCCCTCTTTCACTGGCTGCTCATATGTTTCTTTGCAGCCTGCCTGTCACGTGGTGTGTGTTTTATATTTGGTGATTGGTGGAAAAAGAGCATTTTCGCCTCCTCTGACAAGAGTGAAGGTCGAATGCTTTATACTGTTATTCAATATGTTTACCAAAATACTCCTCCTATAATCTTACTTCTAATTATAAGCTAAGCCACATTGTGACTTTTGAGTTTTATAACCATAGCTTCACTCAGTTTGCACATTCTCTCCACTTTGTTTTATGACGTAGTGGCGTAACCGAATAGGTCCGACGTATCCTCTGCTTCCGGACGGTGCACTCTCTAGGAAGTCGTTAAAGACGTTTTCTACTCCCTTGCAGTAATGCCACTCACTAACGTTACCACAATATTCACCAAATGGGAAGAACAGCTCTTTTTGTCGCACCAAAAACGCACTTGCTGAAGTCGCTGACTAGCTCGTTCACTTAAATACTCTTTGGCTTCACGAGACTCCAAATCACCAGAATGATGCACATTGCAAGAGCGTCCGCTAAATAGCCGTTGGAAGTTTCCAGAACGTTCGAAATCGAGAAACATTTAGAAGATTCTAGTTATCTAGCGACAGTGCTTAGAGTGTTTATGGTGGGCGAACTGTTTTACAATTCTGACTGCCCATTGGCGATGTCATAATTATCTTACGCCAAAGTCGTTTCGTCACATTATGCACAATTAATATGACTACAATGAAAGTAAGATTCGTAGCCTGAGAGAACAAGGATTTTCTTTTAAGCTCGATGAACTTTACATTGCTGACTTATTTAACATGACTGTTAGTGTTCATAGGGGTAGTGGTTTTATCCTTGGATAATTAGATGCTGAAAAATTGCCCATTCACAGCGTTATAGTACTTGCATGTCATGATATGATATTTTAAAATGGCAACGAAATAGTGTTGTATAAATAAAATCTATTTCTAGCGTGAAGGCAATATACCCAGTAGTATTCTTACTCCATTGGAAAATTGAATAAGATTGTAATTTTCAGTGCCATGACCGGGAAATCAAAATACGTATTTTGACTCCACACTGAAGCTCCACCGCTTGAGCTATCTTGGAAATTATTCGCGCATGAAGTTCCTTGAAACCGTCAGTTAAATCTGAAATATTAGAGATACATATTTTACCTCAGAGGCTACTTGCAGTGTTAACAATATTGTTAAGTTCTTGGGCATCCTACTTTTATACAAATTGATATATAAGTGTTATTATTTCAGCTTTCGGCTGAATATATTAAACGGTTATTCCCTATTAAACAGTCATATATAAACCTTTGAGTTGTAAGAAGGCATGTTTCAAGTGCTATACTACATTTTTTCTTGAAAGTCGGTGCTTTCAAATGTTGAATGCAGAATCACAGTTTCAGATAGCTGAAGCATAAAACGCAAGAAAACAAATATTGTTATATAAAGATAAAATAAGAAGGGCTAAAACTAAGCATTAACCAGATGTCATATTAAATCATTTCATATGATAAATTTAAGTCTAGCCCTTAAACTAATTTAGGTTATATTATAAACAATATTTCTAAGTCTAATAGTAATGCTCATTTCTGTTTAAACACAAAAGACAAATATTACTTTCAGCTTGAAAAACCAACTCCCGAAAATGTCTACAAAACTGTGCTGGATTCTTATATTAAGAAAACAATGTATGTAAGTTTTTTTAATTCTGAAATTACCAGGTTGGTTGTACCTTATTTGATGAAATATTATGATATATACACGTGCGCTTGCGCGCTGGCACACACACACACACACACACACACACACACGCACGCACGCACAGACAAACACACACAAACACATACACGCACAAATATGTATCCTTAATGGATTCTTAAGGAGTGAGATTTTGTCATCAGCTTTAAGGTCTGCAAGGCTATTCCACTTTTAATTAAGGGGAACTAAAGGTATTATCACAATTAAAGGTCATATCAGTTATGTATACAATGACTAAGAAATTTGAAGCACTTATTAAAAGTCACATTATGAAATATATTCAAGACAGTAGTATCCTAAGTGAAAATTTATTTTTATAGAGCTGATATAGTCTGTGAAAGGGCCATTCAGTATTTTATCAATTTATGCTTCAAAAATAAACGTTTCCAATATATTTTATGACATAACTAAAGCTTTTCATATATTTAGCATGATATTGTTATTAAAATAGAAGTGTTATGGTTTTAATGAATAGGTTCCATATTTATACAATCATATTTTAGAAACATTTTCTCTCTCTCTCTCTCTCTCTCTCTCTCTCTCTCTCTCTCTGTGTGTGTGTGTGTGTGTGTGTGTGTGTGTGTGTGTGTGTGTGTGTGTGTGCGCCTGAGTTTATGAAAATCAATTCTCGCATTCCTTTAGCACAATTAGAGGGGTTTCTAAGAGATCAATATAGAGATTACCTCAGCTGTCCGTTTACATTAACAACTTAACATAAATCATTAATGTAGGTAGTGTTAATATTAATTTATTTGTTGATGATTTAGCCTAAATATGCCAATTGTAAGTATAAATATGTTAGTTACGAAATACGTTAAACTGATAAGAACATAAATAATTTGGTGTGCAGCAAACTTGTTTCGTGGATAAATGCAAAAAATAGTGATCGATTTGAGTGTAAAAATTACTAGTCACCCGGTAAAAGCTCTGATTGTTTCACTAGAATCAGATTTCAAATGGAAATCTCATATAAAGTTTCCGAAGGACGTTTTTATGATCAGGAAATTGGGGACTATGAAAACTTAGATCTTTAAAGATTTTGCATGAGCTGCACTCACATCCATCTTATCAATGGACTACTTGAAAGTAAAGAGTAATGTTACAAGTTTAAAACCCCTGATACTATAAAATTGAACAGTTGTCTAATGTGCTATGTTGAAAATGAAACTCTCCGAAAATCTCTGTTTAAAAAGTTAAGTGCATTGACAATTATTTTTTTCTACGTGTCAAAATGTTTGATATAAGTGAATATGGCCATAAACAAATATCAGGTAAATAGTTCAAAACACCTATATAAAACTAAAAACTAAAAAAAAAAGAAATTTAAAAGCAGTGTAAAATTACAATTAGGTGTTTATTTGCATAACATCAAATAATATTTTAAAGCAATGAACTGATTTAGCAATATGAGCAGTTATTGGCATTTAGATGAAACTATTCCTTTCAACAATAATGTTCCAAATAAGCTGGCAAAGTATGGTGTGAAAATGTTTGCTTTTGTGGGTGCATAAAGTGCATACACAATATATCTTGAACCATGGGTAGGTATATAACCTGATGCTCCCTATGGGCAAAGCAATAGTTCTCAAGAAATTATTTCCGATTAGTTGAACCTATAAATGCGACAAATATAAACATCACTGGTGATAATTGGTTTTAGATTGTACCTCTTGTCAGAAATTTTCTCACTGAAAAAGAAACTCACATACCTCGGCACCATGAGGAAGAACAAGAGAGAAATCCCAGCTAATTGCTTGGCAAATAATGAAAATAAAACACATCTCTGTTTGGACTTCAGAAAGACGTGACTCTGGTTTTATATTTCCCCAAAAAAGAAAAAAAGCGTAATAATTGTATCGACTATGCACAATGATAGAGCAGAAGATGAAGAAGATACATGCGACCAAAGGAAACTAGAATTAGTGAATTAATATTTAATTAAAGTTAAAACCTACTGTCAACAGTTCATTCTAGATGTAAAAATATTTTTACAAATAAAATGTATTAGTTACTATTACAGAAACCTCTCACATTGAATTGCAACGCGCCTAAACACGTAAATAAAGAGGGCGCGCCCACTGCAGAGTTAAGGAGCGAATTCACAGAATTTGAGAAAGCGAGCGTCAAGTTACCTTGAACCATTGCATTTGTGACTGTGCATAATTAAACTGGAGTACATCTGCTCCTTTGACTTTAGTTTTATTAATTCTCACATACCTAAATAAATAAATAAGTAAATAAATAAATAGCCCATAACATGCCTTAAGGGTAAGGACCTCCCACCCACTGGTGGGGTCAGCTCGGCCATTTCTTAAAGAGTGAACAAATACCTAGCACATACCTAGTAGCTTTTAAATAGACATGGGAATTATTTATTTCATATATGCTACTGAGAGTAAATGGAAGGTGTAAGAAAGTACTGAGATACAAAACCAGTGTGTGTCATTCACATGATTTTGTCTACACGCTGTCGTGCAACGTATTTATTTTCTGCACTCCATTATTACAACAGTGAATATTTCTGTCTTATGCTAATGGTAGTACACATTTACATATTTAGTATCATTGTGTATTTCATGGATACAAAGAAGTTGCGGCAGCTGAAATGGTATTAAAATAATATTGTAGTTTAAAATGAGGGTTTCTTACGAAAAACAAACAATGATTTAAAAATATAATTACGATGATCTACAAAAAATTCAAATAATAACAATGATATTTTAGAAATGGTTAGTGCCATAAAATTTATTTCATATCCCTATGCGTTAACGACATCTACACTCGTATTTTAGTGTGTTTTATCTATTTCTTATAATTTAGGAGTTTCACAAACTCCTAGAAAAACTAATTCCACGAACTAATTCATTTGCGGTGAACGATTCTTCACCAGTATACGTAGACACATCGAGACATATCTTTTATTAATGATACCAAATAACTCAAACTTTTAAAGAAAACTGTAGATACATACTAGGGAAAATTCGAATAAGGATGAAATTTCAGTGTAATAGTAGTTTGAAGTTGGATGCATATTTTGGCACGCACGCACACGCACACATACTACACACAAATTTTTCTGAAAATACTATTTTGGGGCTAACTTTCCGGCACACATTCCATTGAAATATCGATAGCCACTTCTGGATGAAAAAGAACAATGTGCGTTCTATAACTAAGCAGTTGTGATAAAATAAGGTGACAATTATACAAGAAATACTGTTGCATATATCAATATTAACTTAACATAATAGCTTGAAGGTAAGGTTCATTGTTGTCTAGAAAGAATGAGTTTATTCCCTTGCTGTTAAATTCAACAGTATGAACTGCTAGCAAATCATAACATTTGCATTATAAGCGTACGTTAACCTGGAATAAGCGTCAGCATTCTTCAATCTTTTAAGTGTTTTGCGTGTTTTGAAATGTTTTGGAATTAATTAAGAATAAATTTTGTCCCCTGCTGCATGTAAACTGGTAATATCTGTCCATATTTGCCAAGAATGAAGAATAACTGTTTCAATTCAGTAACATGAAATAAAATACTCACTTTATTTCTAGAAATCTCCCATTTTAACACTAAGTTACTTATTCTTGTTAACAATAAATTGTAGTCATATGTAAATGAAATCTCCAACTACATCGATTAATTTTATAAATACTCTTTCTAGTGAATTGAGAATAAATGAATGTCTTATAAGTACCTTACTTTTCTGCATATGTAACTTCTCCTTTCTCTTCTTCGGTTTTCTACGCTTTTAAAACTGTTGCATACATTTTAGGCATGCTTCAAAAGATAAAGAATTCTTATAGGAAAATTGACACACACTTCATAATTGCATTGAAAAGTGGCAAGTCATACCATACGCAAATACAAAATGTTAGCAAAGAGCAACAGTTTGAGACCCAGTTGTTGCACTGTGTTCTGGATTATGATTCAAATTTTAGCCTTGACAAAGATATAACAGATAAAATTTGATTATTTATTCTGAGGCAAAGATTAAATACCCTCAGAAGTTAGGGGAGTTAGGAATTAAATGATAACCAATTAAGTTGCACAAATGAGTCCAGAGATAAACCGGCTCAGAGTTGTGGGATTATTTTGTAGAGTAAGGCAAATTTCCGTAAGAACAATTTAAGGCAATTTACAATATCAAGTTTCGAAATTGGCCTAGCGGATTATCTGTCAAAGAAACTGCTTGATAAGACCGAGATTTATCTAAGTATTTTATTATCATAAGGTTTCAACGAAAGAGTATTTTTTAACCTTTTACTCTTCTTCTACCCCTTTGTAACTTTCCATTCTTGCTGCATTTTCAAATAGTTACTGAACTGTCTCTTATGTAAATTATTGCCGTTTGTTTCCTTGAATGTTATAATTTGCAGTCTTTCCTTGTTAGTTTTTTTTAATTTACGTCCTCCAACGTTGTCATATCGGACGGTGAAAATAATGGGTGAAATGATGCTCAAATGAGTTCAGGGTCCATGGAGCTTACAGCTACCCGACATTTGTCTTTCAAGGATAAGGGAAAACCCTGTAAAAACCTTATCCATATAACTCACCCTAACCGAGATTCGAACTCGGCACCTCTTGAACGTGAGGCAGACACACTACCATCTACGCTACTGAGGCGGGCTGCTATTATTTAGAACACATGGGTTCATTATAATGATATTCATTTAAATACATTGTTTGAAATTTGTTTTTCTGCAAAGTCACATCTCTTTACACAAAGCACTGAACTAAGTCTCGAACATCCTGATTTATTAAGGTGGATGTTTTAAGTGTAACTTACTCATATGTATGTATACACTAATCTATACTACATACTTGTAGAGACAAATAGAACTGTCTCTAGATTGCATATGAAATTAATCCACCTATATTTGTGTCCAACAATTAAGAAAATCATGTTTTTGCATGCTTACATCTAGATATGTGGCATGTTCAACTTGGAGACTTGGGAGGGTGGAGTCTTTATACGGTTACGATCCTGACATTAAAGGGGAAGGGACTTGCGAAATTTCAGTTAACACTTACGAGTATTAGAAAGACCAAACTAAGTTGTACATGAAGAGTGCAGCTTGAATAATTAATCATCACGTATCATGCATTAATACTTTCAAATTTATATCGCCTTGAAAGGAAACTAGTTAAGTAATTTAACTAAATTTGCATTAAAAGCATATTATAATAAAATGCATCACCTAATTAGTTTTAATGACTTGGATAGCCATGGCGGAATGGAAGATGCTGTAAGCCCAGAACAAAGGTTCGTGCACACGCTAAGCTACTGAACAAATTATCATATCTCATTAAATTCAAATTCTGTTTCACTCCTTTCATGCACTTTGTCACACATTCAATGCAGCCACTCCTGCGTGAAAAAAAAAAAAAAACCAAAACACACTTACAAAACTTCTAGTTAAAAACGCCACAATATTCACCAGTTTCGCTTTAATTCGTGGAATATTGTTAACGGGGATTTCTGCAGCGGCGGCTCGTGCCGAAAAATGACAGCGTGCTGCGGGAAGAAGTCCGTGCAACTCACCTAGTTTCGAAAAATGAAGTCCATGCGCCGATGTTTCTACATGGTATAAACAGAATTGCTATTTCCTTTTGCTTTTTGCTCAATTTTTAGATCGGATGTTGGTCTCCCTAACATTTGCATTTTTCTACTAAGCCTTTCTTCTAATGCTCTGCTTGAAAAGACAGTTTTCAGAAGTTCATTAATAGTGTTCATTATTTATTGGGTTAAGTTTTCGTAATATTAATTTGCTTATACACTGAATAAAATAAATTTATAACACGTTTCACAATCTCACTCAAAATAAAGAAACTGATATCAGCCACTAAATAAGGTTACACAGAGGAATACTTGGATACAATGCGAGCATACGAACAACATGCACTTGTTACGGGGTATTCCCATTTTGGTTGCGGGAATGTAATATCGTGCCAACATGATAGGTGCACCACAAACAATCTGTCCTGCGATTTTACAACCACTAGACATTGGATCTGTTTACGTAAGAAGGATGGAATTTTGTTCTAGAACTAAAATATAAAGCAATGATAGATTGTTAAATGATATTCAAATCATATTAAAATTCTACAGCTGTAACTAGGAGTGTTGGTGGCCCTGCTTCACTGTGCAGCGAATGATCACCGCGCAACACCCAGATGCAGCACGAATTTTTGTGACAGTCTAGGGAAGTTAGGACATCAGGGAGGCAAGAGGGGAAGGTTTTACGCATGCGCAATAAGTGATTACCGAGCTTGCTGGCTCTCAGCACGTTGACGTCATGGATGTATTTCATTAGTTACGCAGGTGTTGTCCATGCATTAAGAGTTCATTATTGGTCATACTCGATTTCTTACCTTATAATAATGCATTGTTATTTACACGCTCTTTAAAAATTTCTACATTGTGATTTATAAAGCAAAAGAGCGTGCTGCAGCACTGCAGCACATAAGGACGAGCCGCCTCTGGATTTGTGTATCATAAGAAGCCGGTATAACCTTTATACTGCTGATTAACTGCGAAACTATAGAGAACACATGAACGTTTTAGAATTTCGTCTGCTACAATTAACAAAGAGTCACTCAGTATTTCGATATTTCTTTAACAATTAAAATGTACTTCGGGCTTTATTGGGTCTGTAGAATTTTAAGACTATCAAGAAAATTTTACGTAAATCATAAAATGAGCACAACATCCGCTATTTCATACTCATTTGAAGTGAATATTCTTCCATCATGCAGCACTGAGAAATATACAAAAACACACAAAATTGTATTACTTATTTTTAATTGAAAGCTATCGGTAAAAATATGTTAGTCTATATTTAATAAATTTATTCCTCTAATTTTCACAAGTTTCTTTATAGCATATTTTAAGACTGGGATAACTGATAGCCCTCTGTTTAGTTGGTCTCTTAATGTATATAGCAATGCTGCGTAGAGCCTATAATTTATATTTTGCTTTTTCTGAGCATATTTTAAAATATTCTGTATTCAAGCTTACTTATTTCACGGTTCTTTAATTGTAAGGATTAAAATTCATTCATAATATAGATAACATTTAAGGTAAGAGTTCTAAGCCCACTGTTTAAATATTAATACACCTTTTATTATCAATTTTATCAATATTTTTAAAAATAATTTACTTTTAATCAGGTGTTTCATTATTTGCTACACAAAGAGGATATTTTGTTTTTAAATTAATTTTTCTTTCTGGCATTCATATAAGTATAGTAGTATCCCTTTTGGATTATTTCAGGCAGAATTTGAGAAACTGTGCCTGTTAATGAATAGGATATTAACCGGCAGATATTTTAAGACAACTGCTGCCTCTAACCATTTATCTAGTTAGACTAGAAACTTGGTATTCATTCATTCATTCATTGCCCGCCTCGGTAGCGTGGTGGTAGAATGTCTGCCTCACGTTCAAGAGGTCCCGAGTTCGAATATCGGTCAGGGTGAGTTACCTAGATAAGGGTTTTTCCAGGGTTTTCCCTTATCCTGAAAGACAAATGTCGGGTAACTCTAAGCTCTATGGACCCTGGGCTCATTTGAGCATCATTTCACCCATTGCATTCATCGTCCGATGTGACTAAACGTTGGAGGACGTAAATTACAAACAAACAAATTCATTCTTTTACTGAAAAAATAAAATAAATATGTATGTTCATACATGTCGTACATATTATACATACCTAAATGAATTGATGTTTGCTATTCTCACAAAAACTCGAGAACAGCTGAACCGATTTGCCTAATTTTGGTTTTGAAATATTTGTATAAATCCAAGGAAGGTTTAAAATTGCAGACAACATAGGTGACCTTTATTAAGTTCATTATTTTCTTTGCAACAAAAATGCTGCCGCGCAAATAAATGTGTAGACAACAGCTTCTGAATTACCACTTAAGTTTATTTCAAAAGGCAACAATGAGTGTGATTTTGCTTTTCTTTCAGATTGCATTGCGACGTTGTTGCCAGGGTTGCTAGATCTCCGAGCGCCACTCGGAATGTCCGGGTTTGGAATGTATTCTTCGGATATACGGGTCAATGGCTTTAATCTACGGGTTTTAAATATGACCTTATTCTTCAATTACTTTGAATAACTATGTTCTACTGTAAATTTCTTATTGTAACAAATCGCTGCATTTCTATTCTTATTTGACAATTATTCATTGTTGCGGTTCGGTTCACACAATAAATAATGCAAGTCACGGCAACGTGATATTGGCAACATCTATTTTTGTGTGTGCTGGTTCGTACATTGTCAGTTATCAGTTTACCAGCAACTGTTGGACTGCTGGTTCGTGAATGCAGCGAGATTGTAAGAAGGATATGAACAATAAGATGCGCATTTATAACTAATATTTTACTACTGTTATTTTTATTTGGCATGGTATGGGTTTGGTTAGTGGTAATGGCAGCATTAGTGTTTGTAGTAAATAGCATTACATTTTTATTATCTGAGTAAAAAATGTCACATTGATAATACAGAAAATCTTGTTTAGCAATTTGTACCAAATTACACCAACTATGCCCGTGGTTTTCTTTTTCTTTATCTTTTTCTCCGTGGCCCGTTGGTTGGTCTCCGCTCCTGCCTCGAGTTCATTTTGTTAACCCTAGTTGTAGCTATTAGCAACCTTTGTTGCATACAGTGAAAATTGTGAATGATGCAGTGCAATGACTAGACAGTGTACCAGGGAAACGGGATTAATTACTTAGCGAAAAATGTAAAAAAAGAAGTGTTATCGAAAAAATATTGATCTGGATAAACTTGGAAACATTAAAAAAATTCTACAAGGTGATAATCTGTTGCAGCTAAAATGGATCCTAAATGTTATGTTTCAGACTTGCAACAATAACCTCTGTCGATGTTGAGAGGTCATTTTCTCATATGAAAAATGTGTTATATGTCAGGAGACTCAACATGGCCCCAAAGAACTTTAAAAAGTATTTGGTTGCTCTGTGCAACGAATAAGACATTGTAACACATAAGTCGTTTTGAAAAATATTTCAGTTTTTTGTCAGTTACAATTATAGCATTTTCTTTAAATCTTTGAAGTTGTTTAAAATATGACGATCAAGTTAATGAATATTGTGAGTATAATCTGTTAAATACATGCGTTTATAATTGTCTTTATTGCCTGTTTTAGTTATGCCGTTTTTCCTTCCCGTTTCAGCTATTTATAATGTCTTTTGCCTGCCTAATTTAATGATTTGTAATGCCTGAAGTTCCAGTCTCTGGTTATTTTATATCATAACTGCAATTGTTCCCACCCCACTTTGGCGATATTGTTGTGCTGATAGACATTGAAGAATTTAAGTACGTAGTACTGTCTGAGAACGTTTTCAAATAATAGGATCCAAGGAAATTCATTTACTGTGTGTTGGTACTGCCTAGGCCTGGTAAATGCGGAATGAAGATTGAGGATCGTGAATATACAGTGTGTCCCAAATTTATGTATACACTCTTTGAACTGTTATTTCTCTGCAAAGAAATGAGACAAGTAGTTTTTATTATGTATGATCCACAAGGCACTGGAAGAACATAGCAACACGTTCATAGATCTTCACGTCTTTATAAACAACAATGGCTTGCCCTGTAGCTCAGTCAGTAGAGCACCTGCCTGCCGTGCTAGGGGTCCCGGGTTCAATTCCCGGCGGCGGGGCTGCAGATTTTATTAATATCAAGATAATCTTCTCCACAGTCTGGAAGTATGAATGAGAGTGCGAATGTGTGCGTGATCTCATGATTAAAAACCCAACAAATACGAGTTAACACTTTCGATATGTTCCAAAGGAGAACGACCGCCGATAAGACCATTGGAGTTAAAGGCGGGGTATAAATGGGAAAAATGGCGGCGAGATTATTATTCGAGGAAGGTAAGCGGATACTGAAGTGTTAAAGGAAAGTGGAGAATGTTCTTGAAACTGGATGGTTGAATTTGGTACACCACCACCGCCGCCGCCACCACCACGACGGGTCAAACTTAACTGAAAATGTTGGAAACACTTATTTTATTTATTTTTATTTTCCACTTTACAGCAGTTCACCCTTTGTTCCTGTTTTCCAGAGATCCCTGTCGTTCCATTGTCCTTCTTCCAGGCCCTCTTCTTCATATGATCATATATTTCCTCGTGCCACGTTCTTCTGACTCTTCCCCGATTTCTTCTGTCCGGTATTTCCCACTTTAGGACTTGTTTGAGCCACCGTTCTTCACGGCATCCGTTGTACATGTCCATACTACTGTAGAGCTCTACTGGACATTCTGTCTATAACTGTTTCCAGTGCGTCCATTTCATGACTAATGTAGGCGTTTCTGACATGATATTTCAGATATTGAAGGTCTTTTTGAGAATGAAAATGAGATTTACTTCTAACAAGATGGGACTCGGCCTCACTTTCATGTCAATGTGAGAAATGTTCTCGATTGCACATTAAATCAGAGATGGATAGGACGAAGAGTGAGTGAGTGAGTGAGTGTGTGGTGTTTAAGGGCCCGTCGACAACAAGGTCATTTGGGCCCAGATAGGACGAAGAGGAGGTGTTATGAAGTTCCCACCACGATCTCCTGCTTTTACCCCTCTGTATTTCTTTCTTTGGGGAACTGTAAAGGATATGGTGTACACCACAAACACCACAAACACAATGAAATGTTCTAATTGAACATGCCATTACTGACGTTCCAATAACAATAATCAAAAACGTGTTTCACTCTGTCCAACGTCGCTGTTGCGAGTGTACTGTCTCAGGAAGTGGGCATTTTGAACATGTACAGTCTTAAGAAATAAAACACAACAAAAATTTTTATTTCTGTCTACTTTCGTTGTGGAGAAATAACAGTTCAAAGAGTGTATACATCAATCTGGAACACTCTGTATGTATATCCTGGCAGCATGTATATCCTCAGAAGAATGGAAGCCAAACTACTTATCGCGATCCTTTGTAGAACTTGTTCAAGCAGCAGACATTTAAAAATAAAATGAAAAATGCCAAGTAAATGAAGGATCAAGAGCTAATGTCTCGAAAACATTTATCGGCATAAAATTTTATTTTAACGGAACTTTTTTCTTGTAGCAAGCTCACATTCTTCTTTTGCTATATATTTGGTACATAAATATAAGAGTAGTTTAATAGGATATTTACATAAAATTTATAATTTACGCTTTATTTTCCCTTCAATCACGTTAAGCATAATGCTATTTAATACAATTGTTAGAAATATTATCAAGGAAAGAAATTATGTTAATAAGTTTTATGAAACTGGACACTTATCATCTTAATTGTCGAGCTATGTCATTCAGAGATATACAAGTTCGATTACTTGCATGCACGCGCCCAGAATCAGCGGACATCAAAACACATATATCTATTAAAATTATTATTTTTATGTTTTATTAGAGGAACCTAGAATCAAACCGAGATAAATGTTAGTCAAATACGTTATCTTTACATTTTCAACCCTTGTGTAATTTCGTTTAATGATGAGTCTTCAAGCCAATACACTAATAAGCATTGCTTCATTAAAACTATTTCCATAAATTTTCATACACGTTCTACATTTGCCATACTATGATTACACTGTATGTTTTGAAGATGAGAAGACCTGTAGTTATATCTTTTATCTCTTGATTGCACGAAATGATACAGCTATCTTGCTAGGATTGCTGTGATATTATTCATTGGCGTGTAAATCATTCTCAAGAAACACAAGCACCCGAGAATCACTTTAAGATTTCTTGAAGCTAAAATGTTTTAGTAGTCACCGTATTCATTTCACCGCCATAAACAGTCTCAGTAAGTGTATCAGAGCGACACGCCACATGCAACATATTATGTATATTCATGACCGTTGCTCCGTATGCATGGAATAGCCCCATATATCTTTTAAAATTACCAGCTAGAAACATCAGTGCACAGGTCCGCTAGGAGGAGCTGTATGTTGAAACTAAGAACATAAGCTAATTACAAATCTCATGTTGCTCCACTTAGGCTAATATTCCGTGTTTACTGCTAACAATTGAGAGGCATAGGTACCAGCAAGGTTCTCAAAATAACGAAATTTTTATCTTTGTTAGATATAAAGTATAGTACTTTAAGGAGTCAATTGCTCTTCATCCAGCATATTGATTTTAAAAAAATAGACAAAATAATTTTCTAAACTTTTCTAAAAAGACAATTATGTGTTGCACTCATAAGACTTTCTTTATCTTGTACGAACTATTATTAAACCCCTATATGTTATTCAAGATAAATATTTTCAGAAATCATCTTATTGCTAATTTTCTTGTGGTGCAAGGAAATATGGAATATGAATATGAAATATTAATTTCGAAGTTATGTAGTTACATGGAAATTAATTGTTCTTTCACATGGCCGTGTGTAGGCTAAACTGTGGAAACGTAGAATCAGACTGAAAAATTCAATGCCATAGCCGGGATTTGAACCATGGATCTTCTGGTTTCCGTCCAGCCGCTCTACCATTAATCTACTATGGCAAATGTGCCGATATGACGTTAAATTCTCAAACTGACTCGTATTTGTTCCGCTAAACCACTTAGGAGTTCTCATAAACACATGAGACAACTACCTTAATGGCGACTTACAACATGTAAGTACTTTAAGGCCTGGGCTTTATAGCTAACCACTATTAGGTCAATTAATGGAAATTAATTGCTCTTTCACACAACATGTAGTTACATGTTCTTTTTACATAAATTGTATCTTTTAACGAACTTTACATTTATTATAGTAGGATTTTGCTCTTAAAATTATGCAAAAATCATGCAGAATGAAGAGGACTTCTAGGACAACCCTAGAAAATTCAAAATATTTATTTTACTTCTCATGAGGATATCTAAATTATACAGAATTTTGAGAAAATCGACTTTTTTGAGGAAATAAAAGGGTTCGACAAATTGTCCACGATAAAGATAGCTTGACGTGGAGGGATTTTCTTTATCATCGTTTCGTGTCTTTATAAGAAACTCAATTTAAATGCTAAGTTTGGTATTTAATTTGACTTTTTGCTTTTGAGGTATGCTTCACACACACACACACACACACACACACACACTCTCTCTCTCTCTCTCTCTCTCTCTCTCTCTCTCTCTCTCTCTCTCTCTCTCTCTCATATACACTCATGCACATGAATGTTTCTTTCCTGAAAAAATACGTTTTATGAATTGCCTAGCTCCAAGAAATCTTGTTGTGCGGAATGCAATACATTCCTTCTTTCCTATACGTAGCAGAGAATTTAAAAACTGTTATAATACTTAGTTGCAGAATATTCGTGTGAGATAGAGCGTTTTTATAGTAAAATTTAAAGTAAAATTCTTTTTCAAGGTTGGAAGGCTTGGTGTTGATACTGGTTAAATTATGGGCTTAGAGGCCGAGATCTACTGGGGCTCTTCTTCTTCCCAGACATTTCGTCTAATCCTGCGATAGACATCTTCAGTAGCAAAGGTTGGTTGTGGTGTTCTCAGGGAAATCGGTGATTGTGGCTGCAATCCTGGGACTTTCTTTATATAATTAAAAATAACTTTTGGTATAATTAAAGGCCGGAGACATGTGCGTTTTTCCATATATATACTGCACAAGGACTGTACTGTTATCGTTCGTGCATGTAAACAACTGCAGGTAGGTACGGTCTAACCATAACAGGTACAGCGAGATGAAACAAAGTCGCATTATGCTACACATTGACCTTGCTTCTGCATTTACTTAAAAGGCAATGCTTTCCTAATTCACAGAGTACTAGGTTATGCTGCTTTCGAAAATCGCTTCTAGTGGCAGTTGCACATTTGACGGCTGTGCTGTACATCTGACGTCATTTATACTCTGCGTCCAGCTAACATGTATCCATGCGGTAGCACATCCCTCCGGCCTTTACTCATAATACTTTGTACAACTTTCTCCATTATTGATACATTTACACATATTAATTAGATATCAAACTATCCATCACCACAACCACCGCCCCCACCACCATCTAGCAAACTTATTAAGCCTTATGGCCGTTCCATCCCCATTTTTACGTAATATATCCTTTTTTACTTATTTTTTTTTACTTGGGTTGCAAACAAGATACACTACCTTTTATATAAATTTGTGCATGTTTGTATTTCTTTTAAATTTTTATTTAGTGTTGTGAGGGTTTCTTTAATGTGGGTTAAGGGCGGTTAACTTCAATTGCCAGGATAAGGAACCTAAAATCGGGTGATATAAGGCTCCATGGAACCAATGAAGCTAAAGGTGATCAACTTCCAGCGCTCCTGATTCGGGAAATCAAAGCAGTGCTCCCTTTGTACCACATTTCCAGAATTTTTAATTATCCAGTGTGACATTTCCATTACCAGTCAAATCGCACAACTTTGGAGGGATATATGTTTGAAGCAAATTCTAGGTGCTAGAGTCTCTGAAGGAATTGGGAAACCTCCAGCTGGAGCCCATTAGAACTGATCACTTCATTGTAATTTTAAATGCCCTGTATTTCGTTTTCTTCGTGGTTTATAAAACCTATTCGGTTTTAATACAATCTGCCTAAATGTTCTAGTACTTCTCGGGAGGCAAGCCAGAGGAAAAGACGATATGGAATCGTTTCCGGAGCGCACATCTCTCCCATCATCAGGATATTTATTTAATGTATTAACCACAAATGAATCACTGGATACAGTATAAATATAAACAAAGACAAAACACTATAAACATTTGCATTGCTGAACAAAAGACTGTTTTCAGTAAATTAATTGCCAGGTGAGTATAGAAAATTAATTGGGTGAAAGAAAGGTAACTACTTAACTTGATCAAGCTGTATAGATCTGTGCTATTAAAGTCCAGGTTCCATTTTTAAGGCCGGTTTCCAAGAGGAGCTGAACGGAAATCCAGCATCACGATTAGTGATCAGTTTATTATTATTAATTATTATTTTTATGTATTAATATTAATTATTATTATTTATTATTGTAGTCTCTTTTAGTAGACTCGAAGATTGTCCCACTGAACAGCTAATACAGGGAGGTTAAGAAGCTCTGTAAATGTTTTAAGTATTCTGATTCTACAGCTAATTGTTTAAGTTGTACAAAGTTGTGCCCGTTTTAGCAAGAGAATGAAAGACGAACAATAATGTTTATTCTTTTTTATTTTAGTACACGGCAATTACATTTTGTACTTGCTATCAAAATATTCTATAAATTTTTAATTTTATAATTTTTTATGTTATTAGTTACCGAACTGTAAACTTATTCCAGCTTGAAACATTTATAAGTCGTCATAGGACGAAAGGTAAAGATACAAACGTATCTGCACAAATGGGCAGAGTACCATGGGAAGGAAGGATGGAGAAAGAGAATAGTTTTTCTTAATGGATGTTGTTTAATAGCTATAGTTCTCAGGTGCCATTCTATGCTGGGCGAGAAACCTCTATTAATTTTTTTTTTTTTTTTTTTTTTTTTTTTTTTTGTAATTTACGTCCTCCAACGTTAAGTCATGTCGGACGATGAATGGAATGGGTGAAATGATTCTCAAATGAGCCCGGGGTCAATAGAGCTTAGAGTTACCTGACATTCGTCTTTCAGGATAAGGGAAAACCCCGGCAAAAACCTTATCCAGGTAACTCGCCCTGATCGAGATTGGAACTCGGGACCTCTTGAGCGTGAGGTAAACATGCTTCTACCACGCTACCGAGGTGGGCAATTTTGCTTTTGGGCCTCTTTATCATGTTTGAGGTTCTTTTACGGGCGTAATTGTATGGCCCAGGATCACCTGCTTTATTTCATTAACGAAGGGAGCCTTGTTAATATTTATGCCCGAAAACATCCGTCACTCTCCACCAGGTTTTAACACGCGATCTCAGGAACCAGAAGCTAAGTTAGGGTGAGACGCGAAGGGTGACTAGGACAGATGTCGACGGGCGTAAGCACCTATAACGTTTCCAGCTCAGACGCATCCTACGCAGCTGAGCCCATGCTCGTGCTCCTAAGCCATGGCGGTCTTCCTGGTGGAACCACTTGGAAGCGGGTTCTAACTGGGCAGCTTCGGCAGGAAAGAAATCTCTACCAAGCGCAAATCCACCACCGCTGCCGAACAATGTTGCCTGGCCATACAACCTTCAAGCCACCAGGAGTGATATCAGGATTTTTTTTTTTTTTTTTTTTTTTTTTTTTTTTTTTTTTGTAATTTACGCCCTCCAACATCAAGTCATATCGGACGATGAATGAAATGGGTGAAATGATGTTCAAATGAGCCCGGGGTCCATAGAGCTTAGAGTTACCCGACATTCGTCTTTAAGGATAAGAAAAACCCTGGAAAAAACCTTATCCAGGTACTCACCCGGACCGAGATTCCAACTCGGGACTATTAATATAGAAAGTATTGCGTTTACTATATAATTCGGTGACCAGCTTACCAGCAAGGTAAATATACCATTTTATTCCGTTTAGATTCCGACAACCATCTTATTTTATTCATTTTAAGTTAAATTGCCATTCACATTATATGCCGCAAGGCAGACTGTTCCAACTTAGGTTCGCAATAAGTAGTGGAGGTGCCACCTTACAGTAGCAAGGAATTTAGCTTGGCGCAGGAGAAAGCTGTCGTCTGTATGTTCTGTTACCTCGTCGATTTGAGCACCTTTGGACAAAACACTGTGATAGTCCATTATTTTTGTAAGCAGAAACGTTATTCCCACAAATTAGTTAACGAGCCTCACAAACTTGACATAGTGACGTACGATAAACGATTCAACTGCCAGAACTTGTGCTATGTCCGTCATTCACTGACATTCTGGATGTCACGCTTCCCCTCCAGCGTGAGGGCCCGCACTCAGCCGAGCACAATTGCAACAGTTGCTCCTAATAGTATAATAAGAAATATAATAAACCGTTGTGAATCATGTATCAAATGCATGTGACTTTCCTAGAATTTTGTTAATAAATACAACAACCGCACATACATATGCATGCTAATATAAAAACAAGCTTGTCTGAACATGCAGAATAAATTTACTAATAAACAAGAAGAAATTTAAGGAATTGAACTGTAATATCTGAGTCATCACCTACGTGCTCTGCTAATTCCAATACGAGGTTAGTATGCCTCAAACCTGCAGAGTGAGTGAGTAATATTTCTATTTCCATTAATTGAATGTTAGGACCAATAGGTTATATTAGCTTTTGGAACGCTGATGAAGCTATAGGCGCAGATAGACAGCGTTGAGGAAACCAGCAAAAGTTTTGAAGGTTATGCTGCATCTAGTGAGCAATTATTCTTCTATACATAGCTTTCGCCCTGCGCCGTGGCTAAGGCAGCATGCCTTAATCCTTGGCCATGGAAAGCGGCCCGGGTTCGATCCCACTAATGTGGTGCGGATTTTAAGTCCCGGGTATAGGACCGGTACCCACTCAGCATGTGAGGAAAGTGAGGAACTTAGGCTAGGTAAGCGGCCGTTCACGAAAACAAACGTTCCGGCTGGGAGATCACGAGAAGCTGACGACATCTCCTCCCCGTATAGGTAGGATGAGCAACCACCTCTGCCTTGCATAAGCGGGCGTGAGGCCGGCAGTCGGGTTGGTAGGCCTTGCCCTCTTAGAGCTGTCGCGCCAGGGTTTATTTATTATACATAGGTTGCAGTATCCCAAAGCAATGTTACAGAATTTTTTAACTTCCTCCAACATGAGTATAACGAATGATGAATGAAATGAATGAATTGATTCTCAAATGAGCCAAAGGTCCATAAAACTTACAGCTACCCGATATTTATTTTTCAGGATAAGTAAGAACCCCGAAAAATCGTATCCAGATAACTTACCCAGATCAAGATTGGAACTCTGACCTCTTGAATGCTAGGCAGACACGCACATCACAGAGATGGGCTGTTACAGAGACTTGAGTGTAATAAACATAAAATATTAACTGAGATTACCTAACAGGCTCTGACATAGAAATACGTTTATCTTTCACATATGTAATAACTTAATTTTTTTTTTGAGTATAGCCTCTTTCGATCTTAGCCTTTAATAATAATAATGATAATAATAATGATGATGATAAACGTTTTAACATATTTGTTTCATTTTTTTCTTTTTCTGATTACTCATAGTATTTATTCCACCAATAAATTTGATGTGGAGATTTTAGCCGAAAATATATATTTTGGGAATCTCTGAACCTAAAAAAGCATATTTAAAAACGAAAAGTTGCTTAATAACAATTTTGGCATTTCAGTTTTACATCTTCCTGGGATCCGATAAGATGATTTTCAAAAAAAGTACCCCGAAATTTTTTTGTAAAGGTTGCTTTTTATAAATGGCTGTAACTAGTTTTTTGAAGCGCCACATATTTAAAATATTTTCATGGTCAATGTAATTTACATTTTGATTGTTTTTGGGAAGGTCTTCAGAAGTCCGCTTCATTCTACTAAAGCATAAGAGACAATAAATATTACTGCACAAAAATTCTTAGAACACACAAGTATTGTAAAATACCATTTAGGCAGCATTCTTTGTTATTTATTTGAATGCTGCAATTACCTTCGCTTTTCTCAAATTGGAGTCGTTATTTGTTAATATTCCCTTCGTTATTTAAAGGGAACGGAATTTCAAAACCTTCACTTAGTTACCAGCTATTAAAAGATATGACTATCGCTTAATGCCTAATGTATTCCCACATTCCTCCTGCAGCTACGAATGAATAAGACGAAGTAAGTAGAACTTCGATGGCCATATGGGTGTTTCCTAAAGCCTGCCCCCCCACCAAAAAAAAAAAAAAAAAACGTAACAAGAGGAATGAGCATTTATAAGAATGATTTGGACAAGAGTAGAGAACATCATGTGGGTGCAATGCATCTGCTAACTCTCAAATAATTCATTCCTTCTCATAGTTGTACTTATATTAATGAGGAATGGCTAAATTGTTCCTTATGGTTTCTGAACAAGTATAAGCATTAAATCAATTTGAGCCATTATTAACCGCACGTTGTAAACAAAGGGATGAAGGAGGCTTACGTACGTCTTTCTTCCTTTCTTTCATTGCATGTTTATCCATAATTAAAAAGAGCCGAAACGGGGGCTTTTCTCTTGATAAGGCCGCCGCCAGCCACCCCCGTCGGACTTCTTACAGCCTAATTAATTCAATCTACTGCGATGGTGACGCCGCCTCTTCCTCTGGTGGCAGGAAATGGCACTCTCTCCCCCTCAACAGCTGATTGGAACGTCAAACGTTGCATGCAACCAAGCTGTTCAGTAATTACTTCTTGATACAAGAAAATTTATGCACCGATTGTCAGTAGGTGGAGTCACATTTGTTATTTTAGGCTGAAAATTCCTCAAATTAAAGAGTAGTGCTATTAAGGCAAATTGAGTTCGGCTGTTTTTGTAGGTATTTTAGCGAAAGCTAGTAATGAAAGTATATTTACCATTTACCTTCAAAGGTGAACGCAGCAAAAACAAATACTTGCCTGTTTGCATTGCAAATTTTCGATATATCTTGATGTAAAAAAAACCTTACGTGCATATGGACGAAAATTTAACCAGACAAGCTGCTTTTACGTGCTGCACCACGGAATTCGTGACGCATGACTTTCTAGGGAAGTATGGTCCAGGAGACCACAAACAGGGGAAGAAGGGTAATTTAAGTATTTATTTTCGCAAAATTAGCCAAATATAGTCTATGTTTAGTCCATATTTTTATTACGTAAATATATCAGCTGTTTATGACAATCATTTCAGGTATACATATATTATTTCCTGTCTTTGGATTTTTATGGCTATACAAACCAAAGAATGTGTTTATATATAAACCGTCTTTACTGAGTAGATTTACTGCTTTTAATTTACTTAATTCCCTATACATGCAATGTATTTATGGACTCTATTACTGAAAATACAGTCTATCATTTAGTAAATTAAAGGGCTCTGTTAGAACAACATTTAATAAGTTAAGCCCTCCAGAATATTTCCTTTCATGTACGTACCTACTTATTTAATTTTCCCAAGAAACCATTAAATAACTTCAAAAAATATGCACAAAGAACAATTATTAAGGAAAATTAATTGGAAGCAGTTGTAATGGGTTAGACTGATGGACCAGTTGTAACTACATCTATCATATTAATGATTGTCTGATTCCATTTCCTTTCTCTCAGAACGAAGTATAAGTTGTTATTTTAAAAGATATTTAAATAACTTTATCAAGGCTATTTAAATAAATTAAAAGCATATAACGTATGTTCTGTGCTTCGAATAAACAATAAATTTTCTCGATTATTTAGTAGTATTTATTTTTATAGCTGAATTGTATTTTTTTTAATATTTGTAATTAAATTCCAGAAATAAAATATTAAACTTAAAACTGAAATTGATGATGTAGTTCGAATTCAAACCACTAGGATGAATACCTAAGTATGTTAAATTTAAAGGGTTTAGATTAGGAAATTTCTAATAAATTGGAGTATTCAGGTGATAAAATACATATTATCGAAAAAAGACAAGTTTTATATTTAAACACATTACATAAAAATAGATATAAAGCACGTTGATTACTTATTTAACCTAATAATGTAGGTATGTTTCGTTCATACTTCCAGATAATCCCTCATAAAGTGTTTTGAAATGTGTAGTGTTTAACGCCCGCTTTTACTACATACGGCACCGCAGGTGGTGACACTGATGATACATGAGATGAAGATGGAGCACCGGTGGAATGAGATGGCGGGGGAAAACGGAGGTCCCGGAGAAAACCCGCCCCAACGCCGTGTTGTCCACCACAAATCTCACTTTGCGGTCAATCAATCCCTCCCTTTGATCAGTTCAAATACTAAGCAAAGAACATTCGATACAGTCTTAACGTATTAATGTTTTTCCTAGACAAAATATATATTGTTCAGAAAGAGCAGAAATGAGGTGTCATAGTAATCCTCTGCTTAAAGAGTCATGCATCATATTATTCTTATAGAAAACTTATTTTTCTTCAGTAAAATATATCAGTATGTTTATTTCAGCATGTATTCGAATGAGCATCATTTTCAGAATAATCCAAGTTTTGTGAATATTATCCACGATAGGCACAAGCTGTTAATTCCTTTCACCCATTGAATGTTTCTAATTCAGAATTTTCACTAATACACTATACTGTGAAAGTATTATTGTTACTTTATTATGGCACTTGGCTATTTTCTAAGTTCTACTCTACAATCCTTTAAGCCTGTGTTAAGGTGATACACATAATCAGGAGAAAGTTGTTTTTTGTTTATTTTATTAGGTAATTGCATTAACATTTGTTTTACAGAATGGAATATTTATTTTATCATACTTTCATACTTCGCCATAACTTTTTCCAAAATGAAATAACACATTGAATGTGTGAGATGTAAAACACGTGCTATTTATTAGTCAGAAATGGAGATGTGTAAATTTCGTGAGTTCGAGTCGAATTGCACAATTAATGTTGCTGACTATATATGGTTGTTTCTTATTGTATCAAAGTATTTCAGGAACGCCCTCAAAATTATAATAATAGAAAACAAAATATTAATATGAACATGAGCCTTACGAGATGAAACTGAAAGATATAAGATATATATCTTATATATCTTATTTTACCGCTTTTCATTGTTTTCTGTACTTTTTACACTTTTTACACATGTACACTATACACCATACACAAGGCGGGACTCGAACACGCGACCCACGTGGCGGAACGCTAGTTTCCCATTTGATCACAAGTGTGGATACGATCTCTCATAGAGTCAGTATGTTTTACAGCAGTCGCTTAATCCAGGACTTAAATGTCACCATCCAATGGATTCAAACCAGGAGATAGGCCACACGATGCAACCCCTCGATCAATTCCACTATGGGGAATTTTATTATTTAAGAAATTAGTGGGTACTAATTGAAAAAGCTGGCGTGCCATGTTGTAAAAGCCACATTTGTTTGATGGCATCTAGAGGTGCTTCATCAGTTAAATGATTCAACCTGTTTCTGAGAAATATGGCATATCTCTGCATTGAGGTGGGGGAAAAGAAATAGGTAGCAGTAAACTGATTTTGAATGACTCCATTCCAAACATTTAGGCAGACTTTCTGTCATGTTTACCTTAATGATGTCTTTCATAAGCCGTTAGTAGCATTATGACAATTGAAAATAACGTCGCGAGCTAATCCAGCTTCATATATTTATGAACGAAGCACAAATATATAAAATGTGATGAGAGAAAATTCTTCTTGAATCAAAATCCGCAACGTTTAATTCCTGTACCCGGTGAAGTTTATACAGGTGACTATAGAAGATGTGCATACAAAATTCTCTAGGTACTCATGTGATTAACGCCATCCCTTACTGCGACGCGTCCTGTGCTATATGATGGACTTGAATTCATATCACGAAGAGTCATTCCTCACGATCAAAACTTGGTACCTCTCTTGGCTGCCCAACATCCAATACGGCCCTCTCGAATTCGGTACTCTTTCTTAAGTGTTGAAGAATTTGTGAGAGTATTGGTGAATATTGTATCTTGTAGTAAAAAGCTCAAGTGTCTGAAGCGTTCCCATTTGTGCATATGCATATTGGCCTTTGTTTTCTTCCTCTGTTCTCTACAACAAACAACCAATCAATCTGTGGTCAGAAAATTAATTTATTATTTATTAATTCTTTACTCTGAATCAAACTAATAATCAGCGGAAAATTTAGTTTTATCAGTTATAATTGGCGTAACGACAGCGACAAATATGTCAATAATTCTCTACCAAACCATTTTCGGAACATGTTTGTGTGCATTATCAAGATATTGGGAGCGAGATTTTTGACACCATTAAAGATACCTCCTGTATACGAAATTTTCCGAAACCTGCCGGTGATATCGGTCAGTCAAGAAAAATTGAGCATATATTAACATGTTTCCATCCTCCATTCAAGTTCACTAACCTAAATATTGTCTATTGTGTTAAAAAGGAATATAGAAACACCGGTGAATGAAGAGTACTGGTAAGCAGCGATGTTTGGTATGGTTTACTTTCATTCATATACCTAGAGGTGAATAGCTTCTATGCCCAAAACATCGATGGAGAAAGACAGCAATGTCATATTAGAGAGTGGTGTAAACAAATCAACAGAGTTCATAACATGGAGACAAAAAGAGAAGTTGCAATTATATATGTGACTGAATCAAGTTGAGACATTTATATTGCTTACGTATGTCCATTTTAAATATCCCAAAATAGTCAAGAAATGCAAGTAATACTAAAAAAATTAAATTTATCATGCTTTCAAGAATTGTGATTATTACATTTGTGCACAAACAGCAATCAAAGAAAAAGTCTCAGTTTCTAAATTTCGTCATCTTAAAGAAATAACTAGCGTTGTATGGCTCGTTGTATAAAAAACGAAACGAATGCCCGAAGGAGGTTTATAGGCGTTAGACTTGAATAATATCAACTCTGTGGTTTAAGTAATGCTTTTTATTGTTCCGAAGAATTGTTCCTTTCTATGATTATCCATTTGGTAAATCAGAATGAACATGCCTCTTTCAACCTGAGTTTCACTGCTTCATTAATATACATAATACACACATACAATTTCGCATCTTCATTTTATTGAACTTTTCTCAGTGTTGAGAAAGTAAATAGTAGCAAATTCCAGATTTCATTTCATTCTTTAAGTGGTTTACTTGTTTTGGTGCGAACAATATATACTTAGCACCATTCACAAAACAAAATTTGTTGTCCCTCGCAGTCTAGGAGTAACATGATCACCTCATCCATATTGGAGATTTACGGCTCCTAAAGGATCATCAAATCTCCTAAAGAGACTTTTGAGCAAAATTAAGTGGAATTTCACGCCCAGTAAGTTCACTGAGAGCATGGTTGTAAAAGAGTGTCCTCAAATGAATATTAAAAAATTATATATATATATATATATATATATATATATATATATATATATAACATTAGAAATAGAGAATAATTTTTGTCTAACACATTACCACATTTAAACGTTTTATCCTTATTTAATAGCTGTCCAAGATAAGACGTATTACAGAACGCTTTATTTGCCTTACTAATTATCAACTTTTTCTAAAATCCCAGACATTTATATGACCATGAGAAGACAGAATGGACATCTTCAGATGCTGCGTAAATTGTGATTAAGCATTTGATTTCTTCTGTTCTTTCCCTTATAAAATTAAGTATTTTATGACGAATCCTATGGCTTTAGTGTAGTAACTTTGATTTTGCTTGTATACGTGTGGGTGCATATGTGTAACTGTATAACCAAAATTGCCATCAATTAGCGTGCTCTTTTATTGTACCTTCCTGTAGTAGAATATTCTTGGCGTTCGTTTCTCTCCTTGGATGTAATTTATTCTTATTCTTCTAAAATTGCCATTTTATATCACTACGTAGTGTCAGGGTGTTCTTGTTTCTCTTAACCCTTCTGCGGGTTACATCTGGATCCAAGAGAGAGAATCCAGCCCGTTGCCTAGTATGAGAGTGAGAGAAGTGGATGACAGAATGAGCCGAGATAAAATGATAGGAAAGTTGATGACTATGATGATGGAGCAAATTGGTGGAATGCTGGCGGGAGAAACCAGAGGACCCGGAGAAAACTCGCCCCAGTGCCATGTTTTCCTCCATAAATCCCAATTTGCGATCACTGGGATCGGACCTGGGCCGCTTTGGTGAGAGCCAAGCGTTCTAACCACTCAACCCCGGCGCGGAAGATCTAAATTCGTGATTTCATAATAGGAACAGTTATATATTCCGCATATCAGCTGTGTGTGTATCATCAAAACTTTACGATAACCTTGACGGAACATTGTATTTCTTTACCATCGCACACAAAAACCATTTAAAACAAGAACAGAATGAAGTTCTTTTTTAGGATAAAGACACAACGAAAAGTTAATGAAACACAATCCCTTGCAGTCTCCTATTTCTGTTTTGCCTTGGTATTTTGGTTAAGTAATAAATGTGTCATACGACGTAATAATTATGTAGTGTAAATGTACATGGTAACCATAGAGGTTAGTGCTATTAAAGCAAACTAAACTTAGAGGGAGCTCGTAATACGCACAGAAAAAAATTGTAATAAATTCAATCAAAGTTAAGGCAATTTATTATAAGTAAGGGAAATGGTAGGCTTCTCCGAGATAATACCATATAAGGAAGGAAGATAATGTAAAAGCACACAGCATTTGCCTTGAATTCAAGGATGACAGCGATTACATTTGCATGTGGAAACACATTTCAGTAAAGGGTTGTCGGATTCTAGAAATCGCTGTGTGTTCTAAACCTCGATTTTTGAAAAATAAAAGCTATGTTCACAATTAATTCAAATCTAAATTAAAGTTTAATGCAAATCTAACATGGTCCATTATTCTAAGCAAGCCATCTAGTTTTATCATCCCCACGCCTCCACCATGGATGATCAAGCACTAAACATTTCTTCTGACATTAATCTCTCATTAAATGTATTTATTTTAACTGAAAGAGACACCAGTGTTGCAAGTATGATTAAATGTAATAAAATAAACGAATAAGAATCACCTTAATTGTATTCCTTCTTTTCAAATAAGTCTAAAGTTACCGAAATATTACCTCAAATATATTTAGTATAACATACAGAATAATAAATGAATCGTTTATTTCAGAAACCACCTAAGGGCGCATTTTTCAACTTTAGGAAAACTAAACCTTTTTGCAGCTTAACTATAGTCTAGTCTCCTTCAAATATTTTTTATAAAATCAAAAACATGCTATTGAAATAATCTATTTTTATTTTTTCCTTTAAATTTTTGGGTCATAAATTTTTGAAAAAATTGCACTTAGGTGGTTTCTGCAATAAATGAGTGTATCCAAAGTGATTTTTTTTTAAAATTATTATTTAAATTAAGTCAAATCATTATTTTTATCTGATTTTATATCAAAGGGAAGTAACAAGTCACACTTAAGTATAAAAAAGAGTGCTTTTAATAGGCCTAAATCGAAAAATACAAGTAGACTACAGGCTACAGTATGTCTATATACAAAGATCCGGCCTTATTCACTTATTCAGCTTCTGGCAAGTCTTCTGGCAACTCCTCGTCAGTTGTTGGCCATTGGATGATAGTGTCATAGAAGACTTCATATCCAACAGTGTATTCCATCAACTTTTTTATATTGTCTATCTTTTTTTTTTTTTTTATTGGGACCTAAAACCAAAAATCTCACTGTGCAAAACCCGATAAATTTTAAAATTTGTTATAGGCTACAAAAACGTTTAGCTAACAGTAAAATATAAACCTTTAAAATAACCTTGGTAAAATAAAAGTAAACATATCTTCCCCAAAGGATAAGCTTTCTCTGTTGGTAGTTCTGGAGGGCTGGCAGGTTTTAGCAATGTGAAAGTAGTTATTGTTAATCCTCCAATGAATTCGCTTGCTACCACTTTTCTCGGAGTATCCTTGTTGTAGAGAAACTGCTTGTACTTGGTCACTTAGAATGGCTGCTTACTTTCCTGCCTGATGTTTCGTCCGAATTTGGCATTTTATCATATGATTTGGGCCACCACTTTTTGAAACTGAGAACATCGTCTGATGTAAGGTGATATACAGTAAATTGGCCAGACTTTACTAGCTTTTAGAATGAGCTCTGCATATTCATCAGGAACATAAATCCTGTCCATCTTTCTCAAGAGATGCTTTATGCTTCCAAAATCTCTTTCACAGGAGAAAATGAGTGGCCACGTACAGTTTGGGTTCTTTCTGAAATAAACGGATTATTTCCAAGGCTGAAAATAGCATTGCTGATATGAAACATAGGTTATTTCTGCATTAAAAGATGTATTTACCTTTAAATTGTACAGTACCACCAAAAACTCATTTTTTGATATTTTGTCTCTTAGGTGGTTTCTGAAATAAACGATTCAAATGTTGTTTAACACTAATATTCTGCAGTTCTACTCGCGTTATTGCAATAAATGCCGAAATTCCTGTCTTTGTTGTACCTCTCTCTCATTTCTTCAGATCTGCTACTCCGTTTTTCTCTACCTCTTCTCTCTGTCTTTCATTATCTGCTTTCTTTCTTCAACACTTTCCCTCTTCATTTTGATCCTTTTTCTCCTCTCTCTGGTATTCCTGCGTTCTCGCAATATTTCTCCGTCACCATTCACTTTTTTCCCCCTCTCTATTAGCAACTGTGCATTAATGTGCTCTTAGAAAATTGGTGGTAAAACAGTTTAATAAAATTAAAGTGCAGTTAAAGGGTAAAGGGTACCCCGTTTATTATTTACCGGTCTACGGTAATGGTTAAATACTACTGTGCATGGTAATCAATTCATTTTTGTCTGTTAACTCTTTCGTGTAATAGAATCTTCAATCATTTAATTAGAAATCTCCTGGAAAACTTTACAAATGATATAGTAAATTACATACATATGAATCTCCTTGAAATTTATAATTTACTACAAATAGAAGAAATGTAAAATAAAACTCAGAAGTAGATTCTCTTAAAATATTGGGAAATTTGTTTGTAAGTGTTTTTATAATTCTTTAAAAGTATATCAAATTCTGAATAATTGACAAAATATGTTTGATATCTGACGCCTATAGCTGACATATTTCATATAGCACATTTCAACGCATAAAGCTCAGTAGAAAATATTTACAATACTTTTATTTTGCCATATCCAAACGGTTATTAAAATACAAATAAGAAGTGTTGTTACGAGTAGTACTGATTATTGCGACAGTTCGTGTTCAATTCATTAGAGGCCAAGTGTCAATTAAATTTAAGCTAGACATTCATAAAAGGATCACTCATAACATTATTGTAGTATTACAGACATAAAGGCTCTTTAGTTGGACCATATTTAAAATGCACTCAATCAAATAAGATTTTCGGATTGTAATACAGTACAACTAAATAGTACTATGAATCCCTTTTTAAGTCCTGGTAGAGTTAGATGAGCTCACAGATCCTTGTTATGTGTTATTTCTTCTACAGTGGTTTCACTCTGGCCAATTCTGTGAACGTCAAGCACGTGTATCCTCCACTCCGACTCTGCAGGTCTTCGCATGACGCTGCTTTCCGTCCCTCACAGCCATTCATCAAAAGGAGGGGAGGAACGGCTGCAAATCGAGGGAAAAATGAACATGAAAATAGTATAGTTGCAAGCGACCATTGGGTCTAATGCTTGAAAGAAATGAGATCTCTTCTATAACATTTCTTAGCCCATTGATCATTCGCTTAGAAACCATGCATTACATAATTGGCTTACAATAATCCTGACAACTTAAAACAGGCTACTCAAAAATAAGGATCAGACTCCAAACACTTATTTCTTCCAATGTAAAAAGGTTAGAAACACAATTCCAGCGTTCCTGGGAAGAGAAAAGTTCCATTTTAACTTTTTTATGCACACAATATGAGAACAATGTATTACACGTCAAATATAACTCGGTGGCTTATTTCTTGCCACGAACCTCTTCATGAGTGTCAGGCATGAGGCGGGAGGCAAATCACGGTGTTTTACATTAACCCAACAGATAAAAGTCACGAGTCAGGTCTGGAGACCTGAGAGGTCACAATGCAATGCTTGCAATAACTGCCGTTTATACAGTTTCAGGTGAAGATCGGTGTTTCAGAACTTGTCCTAGAATTGGCTGAGGAATGTTACGTTCCTTGATTGTTCGTGCTATAACTCCTTTTGGGCTCCTTTCCCAAACTGTAGGAGGAATACGTTCAACATTTTCATTCAATGTGCATGGATATCCTGTGTTTTTCCGTTTGCAAGTGCAACCATTTTCTATGAATTTTCGATGCTAATGGTAAATCTGCTTGTGTTGAGGCGGTTAGTTATTAAACTGACGGCGAGAAGCACGTTTAATTCCAATAATGGGCTCTAGTCGTGTTAAGTTAAAAAAAAAGTTAACCACTGGCGCGACAACCCTTAGAGGGCCAATGCCTACCAACCCGACTGCCGGCCTCACGCCCACTTACGCACGGCAGAGGTGGACGATCGTCCAACCGATACGGGGAGGAGATATGGTCAGCATCTCGGCATCCCCCACCCGGAATGTTGGTTTCCGTGACCAGGGCTGCTTACCTAGCGTAAGCTCCTCACTTTCCTCAAGATGCTGAGTGGGTACCTGTCCTATACCCGGGACCTAAAATCCGCACCCCATGGGTGGGATCGAACCCGGGCCGCTTTCTGTAACTAGGGACTAAAATGTGGCAAGTAACAGCGCATGCGGCCATCATTGTAACTTCTACCTGGACTATTTAAATTTTAAAATTTTGTCTGGTCAGGAACGTTAGGACTGTGGTTCCATTTTTTATAATTTGGAAGAAATTTTTGAATTTGTTCCTTCTTTTTGAATAGTCCTGTATTTTCATCTTATGTCCACTATAGCGTTATAATTATTGGACGAATATGTAATAAAACT
This sequence comes from Mantis religiosa, assembly GCA_030765055.1. Classification (NCBI taxonomy): domain Eukaryota; kingdom Metazoa; phylum Arthropoda; class Insecta; order Mantodea; family Mantidae; genus Mantis; species Mantis religiosa. The sequence goes on from CM060947.1 coordinate 178,407,333, forward strand.
TTGTGTTCTGCATCCGAAAACATATACTTTTTGGGCGGAAAAGAAAAAAAGCTTATACTTAAAATCTGACTAGCATTGAATTTTCATCTTACATTAAATTGATAGATGCAAGCTGATTGCAATACACGATATGTACAGATACTAGATATTGTGACATGTTATTATATAATTCGCCATTTTTGAACTAAAAATTGTGTAAATTAGAACAGGTCTAATAAACCGTATGTTTAAAATATTCTGTGCTGGTATAAATTTAAATTACAAAGTATAATATAAAATGGTTTGAGATATCTCATTAAAATACGTATAAGCTCCATTTGCTTTAAGTTCTGTAATTTGGAAAATATTACAGATCAGTTAAAAAAAAACTGTTGGGGACTTTTTAACTTTTCACAAATGCATTGCTTCAAAACACAATAACACAAACCAATTGTAGTTCCTTCAACTCGTGTAAAAGTAGTTGTACAATTATTCTTCTTTGATAATAAAATGAATATTATATAAACTGATATTTCAAGTTTAATACTTCTAAACCTGATGAGGGGGACTGTAAAGATGTAGTCGTTACATAACATTAAAAGACTTTGGTTATTTCCTTTTTGAACAAAGGTGGGTAAATGAAGTGTTCGCAATATATTTCTTCTGAGACACCTGACCTTATAATGCATAGTGAGCGAGAAACACGCCGTGTACTTGCTCTCTCCCTCTCCCCCCCCCCTCTCTCTCTCTCTCTCTCTCTCTCTCTCTCTCTCTCCCTCTCTCTCTCTCTCTCTTTCTCTCTCTCTCTATTTCTGCGCAGTGGCTCCTCTCACCCACCAACGTCAACTACAGGAGTACCCACGGCATCAAAGAATCGGATAGGATATTCACTAGCAGATCGAGTACGTACTTGCGAGTTCTAAGTGAGTTAAGTGTCTAAGTTAGATAAATACTTCTTTATATAACCTCATTTCCCTGAACCTTGTAACGTAATTTAAGCCGAATATGATGCACCAGCGTCCATTTAAAACACATCACAACGTAACGGTATCCAATTAAACATGATTCTGCTTGTTACTGGCCAGAAGGAAAATCACGGCAAAGTAAATAAATTAGAATAGGTAAGATGATTAGAACATAATTAATAGACAGGGAGCAAGGAATACGGTAACATTAAGAATCGACGACAGTTGAAAATCAGAAAATATGAACTAATGTAGGAGATACGAACACTTTGAAATAGAACGTTTAAGAAAGAATGGAGTAGTGGAAATATGTTTGCAATAAAATATTGTCGCGAAACCGTTATCTACGATAGCGCGGCTTGTGTACACAAAGAGCCGTCAAATAAAGATAGCGGAGGTAAAGGAATTGCCGGCGAAGATTAAGTTACGCTTCTGGAAGGTTCGGATTTCGTCATTCGATGTCTTGTTATTCCAGAAACATCTAATGATTGTACGGAATATTCGGCTTCTTGTTTTCCCAGAAATCTCTCGAATTTATGAATGAGACATATAAGAGATTGTGACACGCCAGCGGACAGTTGTAAAACAAGAGTGGGTCGTGAGTGGTAGAAAACAGCTGTAATATGTGTAACAAGAGTGTTGTAAACAGAGGTAATCAGAACGTTTGTTGTGATCATCGACCTTGGTAGACAGTGTGTGTATGTGACGTTATGTTACATGAGAATTGAACAGTGTATTTCTACGCAAATAAAGAACATTTAGAATTTCTGTAATTGCACTTTTAATTCTACTAACCTCCAAAGTCACAGTATGAAGATAGGCATTCTCTTGCGGTATATCAGAGATAATTCGGTTATTTGGACTAAAAGTGACAAAAAGAATGTCCGTTGTATGAGTGTGTAGATAAAAATATGTTTTTTATGGTAGAAAATATATCATGGAGAGAAAAGAGTGGAAAAAGGAGAAAGAGAGGTACAGTTTGAAAAATAAAGTGGTACATCTTACAGGCAGAAATGTTGACATTAAAATGCTTTGGACTATAAGGAGTGATCAGAAACTAAGTTTACGAGGTTAATATTTCTGCAATGTCGACCAATATAAGGAAATTAGCAGTGAGTGATGCACCAGAACTTTAATTAACTTCTTTCCTTTACAAATATATTTCAACCTATACAATGATTTCACGATAACGAACACTGAACATTCGTGAAAATAAAACATTTGCTTTTATATAAAATTAGACTGAACAGTTTTAGAATGTTTTTCAACTTCATGCCAACGAACAATGAACAGTTTAAAAATGTCCTTCACAATTCCACACCGCTTGCCGAGACGAGCCCTCAACCCCAACTGCCTCGCTCAAGGCAAGGTACCAAGCTTCGACCTCCCGATTGAAACGGTGGCGCATGCAGACACTAAACAAAACACAATAAGCCACTACCATCGCCCCTATAGAGAAGTCAGACAATTACCTGCAATAAGCCTCTGTGCCAATCGGCACAGTGGTTATTCTAATATATGCATTTTCCAAATGTGCAGAGTTTCAGCCATCCGCCTCCTAAAGCAGCAGTTGTGGGTAAACACAGGACTCGTTTGAAAAAATTGGTCTCACCAAGATATCCGCTCAGTTATTCGATTTTTGTGGGTGAAATAAGTAACTACGGCTGCAACATCTCATCAGTATGGCACACAATATGTGTCAAAAGTTTGAGACCGGTAGAGAAAACGTCCCTATGACGATCAGAATGGTGATCTAGCACGGCATCAAACGAGTTCAACAGAACTTGCGCGGATGAGCTGATTTAGGACAAGGAGGATCACACTCTGGCATATAACGGTGGAATTGAGAACGTCTTTCGGAAACGTTCGTTAAATTCTTCACGATATTCTGCAGTACCAGAAAGTTTGTTCCGGATGTGCACAGTGAGCGGAATTTAATGTGCAGTACCGGGAATTTAATTCCACGAAATCTGTCGAACCATCAAGGAGAAGCGTATGGATGCAAGTCCGCAACTTTAGCAACGGTTCTCCACAGAAGGGAACCATTTCCTTCGCCATATTTGGTCAAGAGTGGTGAAATTTGGATCTACTTTTACACCCCCAGCAGTAAGTGGGCGTCAGTGGTAAGAGGCACACAGTGATCGGTGACCGATTCTGTGAGATCTTGACAGGATTGCGAGAAGCATTCAGGAGGAAATAGCCGAACTTCTCACCGACTTCTCTCCCTCATCTTCATTTATGAAACGCGTGGGCTCATACAGCCCAGAAGACGACTACGCTGTTAAAACAGCTTCACTGGGTCATCGTTGACTACTCTCATTTTCAGCCCAAACTCCCTCCAAGTTACGTTCATCTTTTTACTCACTGAAGGAGCAACTAGGAGGGCGCCGCTTTTCTTCAATACGAGGAGGTGAAAAACTTCGAGACAACGTAGCTGAACACGCAAGGACAGGATTTTTATCGGGAAGGAATGAAAAATGATCTAAATGATCTAAAGTATGCATGCACGAGTAGTAGAAAAATATTTTAGAACAATTTGGCAATTACGGCAAAAAGAATTAATGGAAGACGATAAATATGGAAAAGTAGAATTTCAAGAGTTGTGTTCATTAACTGCTGAAGCACTTTGGGATATTTGACTCGCTAACTTCTAGCTCATTGACTGGGTTTTTACTCATTTTCATTAGCAAATACATTTGCATTCAGTTTCAAATTAAAATTTCCCGGCTCTGCGGAGAGTAGGGCATACTACTAATTAAACAAACATTTTGCCGGCTCAATCGTAAATCGATCTCTGACCTTCAGATTTAGAAACTGCAAAGGCATTGAATGACCAGATAGTTTAAAAAGCAAAAGATCGAAAAAGGATAGGATATTTTATGCACAATAACCAGGATGCAAGTTGTACGAATTCCAAAATACCAAGCCCTCTAAGAATATTTTTCAACATACTTCCTTTTTCGACAATTTATGTTTCCACCAGTAGCCAGTAGGCGGAACGTGTGCCTCTCGTTCTTTTTTACTATTTTGAAAATAAAAATATATACCTAAATATTTTTTTCTTTCTCTTATTTTATCATTCTTTACTGTTTCCGTTTGATTACTCCTTTCTGTACATAAATGCACTACACACATAAACACCCTTGCCCAAGGCGGGACTCGAACCCGCGACGCTCTACGCGGCAGAACTCTAACAGACATACGCTCTAGCGGCAGCGGCTATGAGGGCCAGCAGTTCAGAGACAAAGAGCTGCCAACATTTGATTGAAATACACGCTGTAAAAGGAAAGGAATTTCACCTGTGTTGGTAGATTCTTCTGCACTTGCATAGTAGTAACAAGCAATGGGAGGGGGTGGTTCATTGTTGATGTTTCCGCGATGACTTCTGTATAAAAGCAACTTTGTTAAAAAGGAGGGCGAGTGCTCTTCAGGTTTATTAAGTGTTGATATTATTTTCCTAAATCTCTTATATAGGTATTTTCATTGCTTTCTTTTTGATCTAGGAAAAGTAATTTAGCGCATTTGTATTGCATTACTGGTATTAAAACTGTATTTGAAATATATGTTGTGTAAAATTCTTTCCTTCATAATGCTGAATTAGACAAAATAAAAATGCAGTTGTCTCTCAGGGAGACAACATATAATGTTAAGAACCAATGTTCAGTTTAAAATATACTGCGATTACATGATAGCATCCAGTTCAGCACGATTCTGAGAGAGGAAAATGTCATTAGTACATTCCTTGAAAGTTGTCATTCGGAAGTAGTGCACTAAATGTCTTCATAATAACTTACTTTATGCAAAAGTATAAAACAGCGTCTAAATGAAACTTAATTGTCTAGGTATTGGGATTGGGCGGAGGGGATTCGGTACGTAGGCCACCATGCTGGACGCATTGCTCCTATGTCCCCAAGTGGGCGCACCCCCGGGAGGAAGGATGAGGCGAAGGAGACAGAGGGCGGCCGACGCAAGGAGCCACGACAGTACAGAGAACAGAGTCCCTACAGTTCACTTGGATAGAGACTTCCGCCGACAGGCCAGGACAACAAACTCGCTCCCCTACAGCGGGACGGCAACAAATCCAGCAGCCGAGCCCTAATGGTCCCAGACAGGCGATCCGAGTCCGAAAGGTCAGATGAGAGATGATATGAAATGAGATGAAGATGAAATGGAGGGAGAGGAAATTCGGTGGATGTAATTAATCTACCCAGCATTCGCCTAACGACCCGGGAAAACCACCAAAAAACCCATGGGTCAGGTAGGTCGGCCACGGGAATCGAACTCGGGTCTCCCAAATGCGGACCACAGACGAAACCGCCTGAGCCATCCCGCTCGGTGTCTAAGTATTAATAATGCCGATAATATATCAAATTAATACGATCCTCTGCTGTACATTTGATGAGGATATGCACAAAGAAACCAAGCATCACTTTTAAAATAATTATAACCTATAACTAAAGGTTGTTACTTGCTATGACTTCGAGTATAACATTGTTACAGAGGTGCTATGAGGGGCACTATTTATATTTTGAGCCACATGATTAAAACAAAGTAATTTCTGATTGAAAACTACTTTATTGTTTTACAAAATATTCTCCTTCATGATCAACATATCCGTTTGAATCATTTGCCAAAGCACTTATTCCAGTTTTCCTGAGACACCTCCAAAGCATGGTTTTTGAAGACATCGACGGTTTCTCCGGCGAAAATCTTTGTCCACGCAATTTATTCTTGAGGTTCGGGAACAAAACGGATTAATTGGTTTCCAAATCAGGACTGTATGGCGGATAACCCATTCAATTCGATTTTTTTAGCCTTCAAATACTCTGTTGTTAGAAACGTGAATGAGCTCGCATTGTCTTGGTGAAGAACGACCCTACGGTTCTTGTTGGTTTTCTTACATCACCGAAGATTTCCTGCAAACAAATGGTGGTGTACCATTTGGCATTGACCGTTTTACGTTCCTTAAAGGGCACTGTTACATCATGGCCAGTTTTGCTAAAAAATCAGGTGACCATTTGCTTCGAAGTGCGAGTGCGCACAGCTTCTGTTGGATTTGCTTCATCTTGAAACCCCCATACAGTCGACTGCTGTTTACATTCCAGCTCATACGCATAGATCCATGTTTCATCACCTGATGAGGTGATGAAGGCACCGCCATTGTATTTCTTGAGTATTTTTGTGCACCATCGACATCAGCATCTTTTAGAGATTGCCTTAAACTATGTGGGATCCAACGAGAGCAAACCTTTTTCACGGCTTAATAATCATGGAATATTTTATATATGCTGATGGAACTAATGGCCAGGGTTACCTCAATCTTACAATATGTCGCACGACATCTTGCATTATTAGTTTTTGCAGCATCAATGTTTTCTGCCACAACAATTGATTTTCAACGACCTTCACGAACTTCATCATTGAGCGAACGGCGGATACGATTAAATTCGTTATACCAGCATTTCACAATGGCAAAGGATGGCGCTTCGTCACCAAATGTGGAAGTTTGTTGATCGATGCACTCTTATCTTGATAATCCACGTCGAAAGTCGTAATAAATCATTGCACCAGCATTTTCTTGAGTTAATTCCATGTTTTCGTTGAGACACCATTTTAAGTTAATGTAAACAAAACAAATGGCGCTCTATTGTCAAAATGAAACAGATAATGGTAAAAAATTTCAAACATTTCATTGGAAACGTCAGAAGGCACCTACAACATTCAGGGTTGCCAACGCTCAAAATATAAATAGTGCCCGGAAATATGGGGAAGTCTAGAAAATATTAAAATCATTACAATTTTACAAGCAAATAAAAAGAAATTGGGGACGAGAAGTATATGTAGATTACTGCAATAGGAAAGAGAGAGAAGGGTTAGCTTGGATGACAACAGGAACAGTATTTCTAAGAGGGATAAGTCGTAGGAAAAAAGGAATTTGTTAATTGTGTGGGGGAAAACACAGCATAGATCACAACGTAACAGAATGCGAGGAGGTTGCAATGTGGGGAAAAAGGTTTGGAAGGAAAAATGGGAGAAAGTAGAAAAGAGGATAGTAGCTATAAAAATGTTAACGGGCAGGGAGGTAAAGAAGGTAAGAAGTATTGGTGAGTTCTTGCAGAAAGTTAAAGAAAAATGGGCCAGAAATGTAAAGAATATAAGAAAAGAAGATGAGGGGGAAGAATGGAAATAATTAAGTAACAAGGAGGCATGGAGATTAAGAGCTACCTGGCAGAGCAGAAGATCAGGGTGTCATGTAAGCCAAGGTAGCAACAAGGTAAAGACAAATAAATGTAGCCAAAAGTTGTAAATTGTAAAATTTTGGAATATGCACAATATATAATGCCCCTCGTATAGCATTGGAAATGAATTACACCTTCTAAATTTGTATTATTATCAACTATGAGTATGTAGCTCCTATTTCTTTTATGTTAATATAGTCAAATTTTGAAAACTGCAATGCTAAGCCGTATTCATGTTTGTATTCAGATATTTAGAATAAAATACAGTATTAAAGCTATAAAACATAAATACAATTTTCAGCATTGAGTGAAACATTTTAATAATATTTCTTTTAAAATGTATTCATAAACATAAAAGCAGAAAGCTTTTGCCAAATACACAAATTAATATATTATTATGAATAGTTTTTGAAAAAGAATGAACGCAAATTTAATAAATTAAATCTTTTAAACATAAATGTGCAATTTACACTTAAATAAGAAATTTAGTCAACCTCATAAGCATGAAGGAAAACAAAATTATTGCCACCCACACATTTTGCTACAACTCAGGTGAAAATCAAATAACTCATGAGAGATTTCAGTTGCAGTGCAGGGCAATTTTTTAAAATTCTCAGCAGCAACATGCTGGCTGCTGGAAGAAAAAACAGAAATATGTTTATGATGACATAATAAGTATGCGAGAGCGGGTGCACAAACACGGGTCACCGAAGCGTAACATAACAGATTAATTCCGACTCGTTGCCCTTGTTTTGTGGATGGTGAAATCATATAACATTCTCGTTATGTTATATGCGAGGGGAGACGGGTTCTCTTTTGTGTGTGTGTAAAATGCTTGTAGAGCTCTCATAAGGGTAAAGGATTCGCCTTTTTATTGGCAGCAAGTATAAGGCTATTAACGTCAGTTCTTAGCATCGGTCAAACGTTTCTTTGCACTCGCAGAATGAAGTTGATATATTCAACATTTAAAGCTGAAATTAAATCCTTTGAAGTTATACATTATAGATGAATCACTTGAAAATACGCGTAACATAGGAAAGATCTTACTAAGTAATCTTATACTCTGAGATAGTTTGCTTGACTGAAGGGTATGTAGGTATTTCGGCTTGTACATAGTGGACCAAAAGGCCACAATGATTAAAACCTTGTAACAAATACCGAAATTATAGGGACAGGAACTGGATTTGTTTAGACCTATTTAGAGCTATACGTTCCTCAAGATAGCTTATTAACTACTGTTCGTTATAAAGTCTGGTAGCTGAAATAACCAAGCCACATTATATTAATGAATGGAGTCATTTATGGTGCTAGACCAATAGTACATACAATTTTTTCTACTGATTGTTGCCTTCCAGTAGTACTGTCGTTTGAAATATGTAAAAATATGATTATATTATTTCAAAAGATTCCAATAGCAGTTTTCTAGAAGAATATTTAATGCTATCTGCTGCTATGATTATAGTTAAGTACTGAACACAATGAGTCGTATTCCAGCTCCTTAGTTCTCTGCTAACCAAAATCCAATATTATTTGTACATAATTCGTCTTTATATGTACGTATAAACTTAAATTATTGTGTTAATTTGAGCCCAATGTTTCTCTTTAATTACGAAACTAAAATAAATAATTGGATGAGTAGAGCCAGACTGAAAAATCCAATGGCATAGCTGGGATTTGAACCACGGATCTTCCGCTCTCCGTGCAGTTGCTTTAAACAACTGAGCTTTTATGGCTAACGTACCGACATGGCATTAAATGCTCCAACTGAGTCGTATGTTTCCCGGTAGACCACTAGGGCTTCTCATATGCTATGAGACACACCTGTCCTGGCCTGTCGGGAGTGGTTTCCATTTTAGTAAAATATTGAGATCCTACCCTCTTCACTTTCGTGGCTCCTTGGGACGGTCGTCCTCTGACTGCTCTCGCCTCATCCTTCCCCCCGGGTATGCCTCACTTGGACGCATAGATACAATAGATTAAGGCTGGTTGCAGGGCCGAATCCCCTCCGGAGTAATTATTATCCTAATCCAAAGTATTTTAAAATGCCTAAGTGACAAGGGGAAATCATGAAAATCCCAAAACTGAGTGCGCGGTTGAGAAGATCGAATCCTCGATCTCCTGAGTGAGAGTCACACACGCTACTGCGGCGCCACCTCGGTCGATCTATTCTACTAACAAATTAATATTTTTTAGATAAAACAGAAGAAGTTTGTATATTTAAAAAACCAAGAACTGGAAGTACAATCATGATCTAAGATAATTCTGGATATACTAAGCCGTAATGTTTTTTTTTTTTTTGTTTTTTTTTTCTGTGTCTGTTTAAAATCTCGAACGAAATACAGAAAGGGTGGTAGTAGTAGTCGAATTCCTCAGTCAAAGCCCGTCACGCTGATTCCCGTGTTTGCTCCCTTCACAAGATTGCGTTACACCTTCCTTGCCGCCTAGCTCAACCAACTTTGTGTATTATGTGGATATATAGATTCATTTTCGTGCTATGGGCGGAAGCAACAGCGGCTTACCTTTTTTCAGGCCTCCCCGAACGTTGTTTGCCATTGTAGGTAGCACATCCATCATTCTTCCGCGGTGGGTTGGTTTGCATGTGGTCGGGGAGGGAGCCAGGCAGTTTATTCATACATACCAGCAGAATCATTTCTTCCTGCATGCCGCCTCCGTTCTTGCTGCTGCGGCGCTGCGCGAAACGAATACGCATCGACAAAGGAAAAATGCTTTCGGTTTTCACTTATTCTGGGGGAGGGAGAGAGCAGGATGTTTGTGGAGAGAAGAGGGAAATCACAAAATACGAGAGGGACAAATTTAAACTACACCGCTGATGTAATGTAAACAGAAACATCCCTCCCTCCCTTTGGAAGGAATCAACTGTCCGGTAACAAAAATATTCATGTGACAGTTTTCTGACATGAATAACGTATGTTAGGGAGTGCACGCAGATTGAATAACTCTTTCAGTCTATAGCTCTTAGAAAGCGATATCATTATTTTAAAAATGAAGAGTTTTCTAACTGGTACAGTGCTTAGCTTATTTTTACTTTATAAACAGAATAAATACAAAAGGCAGTTGATATCAGGAAAGCTTAAAGGCATAAGCGCTATAACTGCGGAAAATTCTTTTTGGTGCGTCAGTATAATGTGTTTGTTCATATAATGTTTTCTAAACCGACGAATAGCAAATGACTGACTACTTTACCCGTATTCAAAATCTGCTTTACGCTTGTACACACTTACCTTAACTTTTCTTTCCTTTTGAGACTCCCTGAATTCCAAGGAAAAAGTATTTTTGGAAAATAGATCTCTGTACGTTTCTGTGTGTGGATAAATGCGTTGCTCAGGATTCTGCTTTTACCAAAAATCGATTTAACCCGTTTTAAGTTGCGATACAACAATTTTGACGACGTATCTTAAAATTGCCTTCAACTCCTTGTAAAATCGCTGCTGAAACTATATACCTACATAAAGTAACCTATAATATTAACCTTTCAATAGACTATTATTTGCTGATAATCAAGTAATTGTCGCTAATTCAGAGGATAGACTTCAGATAGTGTTTACAAATTAAATAATATAATTAAGGGATATAATTTAAATACAGGTTATTTAAAAACGTCACTGAACAGTTATAGCCGTTGCGTAGTTTTTAACTTAACTATTCCGAATTTCGGTGTCGCAGCTTTGAAGTTTTGTTAGGTATAACTTTATGCAGCATTAAATATTACAAGATTTTGTGATTAGGCAGCGCAGGAACCACTGGTGTGCGAACTTCAAAAGTTTTTATTGTGCTGAAATTGTAATGGAAACTGTACAAATAAGTATCAAGTATCAAAACTTTTTATTGGGACGCACCAGCCACAAAAACAAAAGCATTGTTATTTATCAGTTATCCTAGCCTCGCTTTCAGGTAATGGGGCAAAGTGCAGCTACTTGAGAAAAAGTCGAATAATTACTCGGACAGTTCCAAGGTTGCTTATTTTACTGTGATCTTAATTGTAGTGTTTTCAACCAGTTGTTGTAAAATCAACCGCTTCCTTTACAGTTACAAATGCTTCATTTAGTATTATTACATGAAGTGAAATAAAATGCTTGTCTCATTGCATAAAGCATTTAGTTTTAGTTAACTTTACAATTCGTTGATATTGTTCTCTGCTCTTTTCATCATTTAATACTTCCGTCTTCAATTTCACTAACATTAACTTCCCTCTAAAAGGCTTAAGTTTCATATGTCCACCAGCTTATTTGCCATCATGGACTGCTATAACGGAATTTTGGAACACGTTAAACACTCATAAGCAATAATTAATGAATAGCTTCTTTATTGTGATTTCATAAGCCAAAGAAATTCGTAGCAAGCTACTGCGGAGTATGCCGGTATGTTTACAAACATCTACAGCACGCGGCACGGCGTGTGACCTATACCTGCGAACTCCGACAGCGTGAGGCACGCGTCGTTGTTCCTGTCACTGTCTAATCCACACTCATTCTGGAGCATTTTTAATGCGGCTCTATTGGCAGTAAAAACTATCTATATGTGTCACACGGAAGCTGAGAAACTACTTCTACGTGTTCGTTCGGTGTCGTTTTGAAACCTCTGTACATCAACAAACAAAAGTAATGTCATTCATATGAAAAAATCTCAAAAGATCTAAGAGGTCACCAACTTAAAACATTTGGGATGCAGATTATCGTACCAGAGACGAATGAATGTGGAAGAAAAGTTCCATAAATAATCATATACATGTGAAACACCAAGAAAATTATTAGGGAATAAAACCCTCGAGGGTTAATAAAACAGTAGCAATTCCATAACTTGTGTATGGATCAGAAACATGGGAATTTATGCAAAAGGATACAAAGAATTAGAAGCATCAGAAATGAAATTCCTAAGACCAGTATTGTGTATAAATCGCACGGACCAAATATAAGAAATTCAGATGTAAGATATAAACTAAATGTACAAAGTATAACTGAAAAATTCAACGCCGTCAAAATAACTGGATATATCCCATGCTACCAAAAAGAGCTCTCAACTACAATCCAAGAGGGAGAAGAAATCTTGGTCGTCCTAGATTACGTTGGATACAACAATTCTAAGATGAACGGAATGGTCATGGGCCCCAAACTGTGCTGCTGATGATCATGATGAATATGAACTAATAATGAACTGTAGACTTAATCCTCAGCACTCAGGAGACTAATGCTGTAGTTACTTGTTTAAGTTCCTGACACAATTCCTATTTGCTGACCATGCTCTCTTTAGATGGAGAGTGGGCATGAAAGCAGTACACTAGAATGTTAAAACCCTAACTGCTTAGTTACACCCTGTAACCAGATTTCTGTTTTGAAGATAGGATGCACGTTGACTTTTTCGAAGACCCAGGTCGGGAAGCCAGATGTAACAGGGCTACTTCGTTATAGTTTGAATTGTTTCTTGATTATTTTATCTACTTAAATAAGAGTCATGAGATCTCTCGTTTTTAGGTGTGGTTTCGAGTAAAATAAATAAAATTTTGGAGAAGTCCAATTTCGTAATATAATTTAATTGTATAATCTGGATTACATTTTACTCGAACTTTCTTTCCTAGTCAATCATTGCAGGTTACCTCCAGCATATCGATAAATCCTTACTTCCTTAATAAATAGTTTCCGTTGTTTACATAAAATGTCTCACTCCTGCACGTCCACTCATCACTGTCTAAACGTTTTATCTTCCCCGCGTCGTCATTCCACCATCAAGATTGCAGAACATATTTTTATGAAGATTATTGATTTTCTGTTACTATCCAAAACTTTTATATTCACCGCGACATTTTCCCATCATCATGAAATAAGATTACAGAACATAGCTTCATCAAGATTATCGATTTTCTTTTCCTAGAACCGTTCAATTTTTTATATTGTCATTACATGGCCTACTAATAGTTAGATCAGAAAACAAGAATTTCCAACTGGATATTCATATAAAAAGTTCCAACTAACACTTACCGTTACAACCCTTAGAGACAAAAACGTAACACATGGCGTAATAGCCCAAAGTGGGCCTGAGCCTGCCAACCCGACTGGCGGCCTCACGCTCACGTACGCAAATAAAGTCCAGCAACGCAAAGAAGGTCCCTGTAAGGAATGTGCGTGTTATACAGTGGAACAAGGTCAGCGAATGTGTGTGGCAGAGAACGAAAAAAAAAAACATGCTTCCTATTCGCTCTGTAAACTAAAACCGAGAAGATTCATTCACAAAATAGAAGCCGTCAGAATATTTTTGATCGTCTGTAACTGAACTGACATGGGGTGTCATAAACTGTCCAGGGAGGGTGTGGGAACCTTTGCCAACCCCCCTGCGTCTCGTCCCTCGGAGACTTTCTCTCCTGTGGAGGAGTATATACATGGGCGATCATCCAACCGATAAGGGGAATAGATGTGGTCTGCATATCCGTACCCCCAGCCGGAAAGCTGGTTTCTATACCAGGATTCGTTACCTAGCGTAGCTCCTCAATTTCCTCACGATACTGAGTGGGCACCGGTTCTATACCCGGGACTAAAAATCCGCAACCCCAGGTATGGGATCGATTCCAGGCGCATTCTGGGCGCAAGGAACCAAAGCTCAACTTTCTAGCCCACTACACCACGGAGCAGAACCTTAGAGACTACATGATGATGATGATGATGATGATGATGATGATGATGATGATGATGATGATGATGATGATGATGATGATGATGATGATGATGATGATGATGATGATAATGATGATGACCCAATTTTTGAAGACTGCATTTCTCTGCCGCTTCCATCTGTGAAATTTCTAAAATACTTTCACATTAATTCATCAATTCGTTTGAAAAGTTAATACAGCAATCAAGTTGTAATATACTATTGAGGCCAGATTCCGTTCTTATTTTAAAATAAATTTGAGATATATTATTAATTGTATTACATTTTCTGTTTAAAAAAATTTCACAGAATGCAATTGGTATTGAAAAAAATATTTTATCTTTAATAGTATGTAAATAAGTTTTAGACATAGGTTTTTAATTTTCTTACCAGTTTAGGAGCGAATAAATGCTAAATATATGGATTCAATATTTTGCATAAAATTTACTCAGTTTGAATACTATTACCCAACAACATCACAACTGTTTTCCAGTTTCATTCGTTCCAGGAGGCCGTGATTGAAGTTTAATGTTCTGAGTGTTTCCGCATAAATAATTATATATAATTAGTGATGCAGTCATTTTCAAGAGTGTTAACTATTGAAATTTACACAGTGTAACTTCAGCACAGCTATAAGAAAAGAATCCGGTGAGTGGATAAACGTAATAAGTATTAATCAGACAATATTTGATGATATTAACCTTAACCTAAAAATGTCTGCAGCTGATCGCTGCCAGTTAAACAAGACCAATGGTTATAATACAGCTAATGATTCATCTAGAAATGTATCATATTCTAGAAGCTTACACCCAAACAGAGAGCAAGATTTAGTAATTGAAGCCCATAATGATATATCAATAAAAGAATATTTCCTAGCAATAGGCCAACTAACTGATCCCTCAAACATACGTTTCAAGAATATCAAACAACAGAATATGTATGTATTTAACAAGTAAATCTGTTGTAAATGAATTAACCACAAGACACCATAGATTGATGATAATGTTTCGCTTCAAATTAGGCCCCTTTTTGAAAAAAACTAAGCGGGTGATCATATCTAATGTATGTCCAGTGATACCAACTTCTGTTCTCCAAGAAAGCTTACTACAGCTAGGAATCTAGTCTGTTTCTCATATAGAGTATGTAAAGGCTCGGATTGCTGCTCCTGTATTTTCTCATATCCTAAGTTTTAGATGACAAATGTATATACATCCAGACAATGTTGAAAAGCTCCCAGATAATATGGTAATTGAATATGAAGTTACAAATTACTGGATATATTTTTCAACAGACACACCAGTATGCTTTCTGTGTAAACAAGAAGGTCATTTAGCTAGACAGTGTAAACAAAATGGCCAAGCCAAAGCTACAGATCACACTCATTCACAAGTTCATAATCTAATACTTCCTTCAGAAACTGAATTTCCACCACTTAGCGGCACTTCCGAACCTACTTCAAATAAGCAGCTAGAAACCACACATATAAAAAGCTCCAGAGCACTAAATAATTTAATAGTGAATTTAACTGAAATTGAAGTATCCGTTACTAATACAGAAAAAAACCCACAGCATATGCATGTATTAGCTGACGATATCACAGCTGACAAACCAACTAATGAGGACAAAACACAAGGTTTTGAAGAAAGTAACTTGAATTTACCAATAAATTTATCCCAAAAAGTTTCATATGTCAATAGCACAGATGACGCTTTAGAATCAGTTCACGTTCCCACTGCTCAAAAAATAAACATTCACAAACAGAAAACAGGTTGTAAAAGACAAATTTCTGAACCAAACACCTCTGAGATGACTGACCCTAATGAAGTTCCCAATCATTACACTGAAAGTGATTCTTTTATATTAGATGAAGATACCTTAGAGAATAAAACATCTAAAAAGAAGACAGAAAATAAAGCACGTAAACCTCCTGTCAAAAAGTCAAAACTAGTATGAACGAAATCCTTTCACCAATAAAGTAATAGAAGAAGCACCACAAGATTATGCATTAAACTATATACAGCTTCTAAGCTGTAGAATGCCTCTGATAATAAAGACATTATTAAAATTGCAGAAAATTGTGATATTAGTTGAGACATACTAATTGAAACTTTGAGAAAAGTGAGAGAGCATCTCACAAACCAAAGTTTAAAGAACAAAACCACACGAATGAAAAAAAAATTACTCGCCTCCCTAAATGTTGAAAGAAACACTCTAGCTACAAGTCAGTAACATACACATAGTAGTGGCTACATAATATGGAAAGAAACTCTTTTACCAAAGACAGCCCTTCATTATTATCTAATTTTGTATTATGACCTGTAAAATTTTGCAGTGGAATATTAATGGAGCAAAACCCCAACTAGAAGAATTGCAATTCTTGATAAATAAGCATCAACCTGAAATTATATGCCTCCAGGAAACAAACTTCAGAGAAATTTACATTTATCCAATTAAAAAGTATATGCCATATAATAAAAACCGACTTGATACTCGCCATGCAATTGGAGGAGTGGCAATCTACATTAATAATAGTATAAACCAAAAAAATTATACAGCTGAATACTACACTTGAAGCCATTGCAGTTAAGATATATATACCTAAAGAAATTTGTATATGTAATGTATACCTGTCAAAGTTTTGACATCAATTTAAATATGTTATTAGAACTGGTAAACAAATTAACCACACCATTTATAATAATTGGTGACTAATAGTCACAACAGTTTATGGGGCTCTACTTTCACTGATAAAAGGGGAAAAATAATAGAACAGATGATTGAGACAACTAATATAATATTATTAAACCAGGGACAACCAACCTATTATAATGTTGCCCATAATACTAAAAGTAGCATAGACCTCACTATGAGCTCACCAGATATTGCACATTTGTTATATTGGACAGCTTCTCAAATTCTTCATGGAAGTGACCATTTTCCGATTTATATAAACAGTGATTCAATTTCTTCTAATAACTATAGAGTGCCTAAATGGATCCTAAATAAATGTGATTTGACAAAATTTAGACTTTCCATCAACTATATTCTGAAAGAGCTGCCACCACTTACTGAATTCCAAAATTATAATATAAGTAATATGTCAACAACGGAAAAACTGTTAGAGGGAACGATATCAAATATAGAGACTTGGTTACAAGAGACTGGATTAAAACTTTCAGTGAACAAAAGTAAATGTATAGTATTTTCGAAAACTAGGAAAAAAACCTATTGAACCTGTAATACATGTCCATAGTCATAAACTTCAGGTAGTTAAAACAATAAAACTACTCGGTGTTACATTTGATCCAAGATTAACATGGATTCACAACTTCGGGATAATTGTAAAAAACGTCTGAATATTCTCAACACATTGGCAGCCAACAACTTGGGAGCAGATTACTATGTTCTTAGTATGACCTACAAAACATTAATCCGAAACAAGATAGACTGTGGATCTATAATCTATAATTCAGCTAGACCCAGGACAACTAAAATGCTTGATATGATACATTCAGCAGCACTACGAATAATTCTTGTAGCTCACCACACAAGTCCTATTGAAAGCTTACAGATTGAAGAAGATGAACCGCCACTTGAAGTAGGAAGAAAACAGTTAAGCCTTACATACCTGTTAAGATCAATTACATTTATTAATCCATCTAAAGTTGCCGATGCCAAATACACTACAACAAGGAAGCATCACAAATATTTACAGTTCCATAAAAACAGAGAATTTCCTATTACTTGAAACAGCTTAGTCTAGAACTTCCTTTGTTAATATGCAGAACTAGTAAGAATGAAATTCTCCCATGGATACTTTCAGTTCCAAAGATAAATTTGGAAATCTCTGTGTATATTAAAGGTCAAGTGGACAGAACAGTGTACCAGAGACTATTTAAAGATATAAATACACACTATCCTGGGTATATGGAAATTTATACTGACGGTTCCCATTCTCAGTTTGGAAATGGCTGTGCTGTTGTATCCCAAGAAGTTACAATGCTACGTAAACTACCAGAATTCTACAATATTCTCTAGTGAAGTATATGCAATTAAAAAGTCCCTAGAAGTGATACAATCTGCAATGCACCCAAAATATGTGATTTACTCAGATCCCATAAGTGCTTTATTGTCCCTCCAAGATTTGTTGTCTACTAAATTGATAATCAAGTATATCCAAAATTTATACAATAAACTTATTCTAGAAAACAAAGAAATACTGTTAACCTGGATACCATCCCACCAAGGAATAGCCGGAAATGAAAAGGCTGATGAAGCTGCTAAAGAGGCAGCAAAACAATCGCCAGTATACCCCCCACTACCTATTCCACATGAAGATGTTATAAAGCCATACCAAAAAGGACATAATTCAGGAATGGAAACATCATTGGCTAGAAACCAATGTACATAGTAAACTCCGACAAGTGACTCCTACTCAGTGTCTTTATAAACAGCAAATATTACTCTCCAGACTTAGAATTGGACATATAAAGCTCACACAAAATTATCTATTTTCCAGAGAGAGGCCTCCACACTGTGAACCATGCAACCAACCATGATCAGTAAATCATATTATAAATGAATGTTCTTGCTACTCGACTTATAGGACTCTTCATAAAATTCCTACAGATCTTCATACCCTGCTAGATAAACAGAAGAAACTACAATCACTGTATTTATTTCTAAAAGACTGTATATTAATTTCTTCAGTATGAAAAGTCTCTTCAGTGTTACCTATTTTCAGTGTATTCTGAGAAGTGAGAATGACTATAATTAATAAGTAATACATAAAAAAGTATGAACATAGTGCGGTGCAATATATATTCTTCAGTTGAATGTACAGTTTGTGTAAACGTATGTGTTTATATTGTACCGTAACCTAATAGTTCCTAAAATGTTAATTGTACTGACCAGCTGTATACAAAATTTGTTATACCATCTTATAGTTGTCGCTATAAGACCATAGATGTTAGGTGACATTAAATAAATTTATCTTTAAAAAATGCTACTTTTATGCTTCTATAACAAAGACGTACACACATCTCATTGAAAAAACAGAAAAATTCTCATGTGGAAATTTTTGCAGTTGAGTATATGGCAAAAAATAACCGAAGAAAAGAGATTTTCAAACTAATAACGCTGCATAATGCTGTTTATGACTTTATATTATTTGAAAATCTTTTAATGTATATAAATCTATACAAAACTCCTCAGTTTTTCCTGATTCTTATATAGAACTTCTTAAAGATTCCTCAGTTCTCCCCTGAATGTTTCGTTCACTTTTGAATAGGGAAATCTTATTGTTTTTACTAAAATGTTATAAAAATCTAGGCTAATTAAGACACACATGCATTTAACAGCTCAGCCATTAGAACACATAAAAATTAATTATATGTATATCCTTTTTCGTTAATAAGAACACCCTCAGGAAAAATATTGCTTGACTTATAAAAATATGCAGTTGAGATATCACAGAAATGTTATGTTTTGGGGCCTTCGAATAAAAATTAATTACGTTTTTCCGTGTTCATATGTGTAAGTGCTTGTTTGTGTGTGTGGGTTTTTTTGTTTTGTTTTTTGTTTTTAATTTACGTTCTCCTATAAAATATTAACTTCACTCATAAATAATAGACTTCAGAAATACACAGAAAGTATAATTGGGGAGTATCAGGTAGGCTTTAGGCCTGGGAGATCAACCATTGACCAGATATTCACAGTTAAAAATATATTAGAAAAAGCATGGGAGCATAATATCGAAATACATCAAATATTTATATATTTCCAAAAAGCGTATGACAGCATTAAAAGAGGGAAGTTACTCTCTATAATGGGAAGTTTTGGAATACCAAAGAAACTGATTAGTTTAACGAAAGCATCAATGGTAGAGCTCAAATACCATGTTAAAATAGGAACAAGTATAACAGATGAGTTTGAAGTACATTGCGGTTTGAAACAGGGAGATGGGCTGGTACCTACCCTTTTTAACATAGCATTGGAATATGTTATTAGACAAATGCACGTACGAACAAACTCAACAATTTTCTATAAGTCAGTACAATTAATAGGGTACGCAGATGATATTAATATAATGGGAAGAACGAGGACAGCAGTATCTGAAGCATACAGAGAATTAAAAGAAGGAGCAAAAACAATAGGCCTGGAAATCAACATATCTAAAACAAAAGCCATGATACAAAGTAGGAGAAGAAAGTATACAGGAACACTGGAAATGGACCAACATAACATAGATATAGTAAGGAACTTTAAATATCTGGGAACAATAATTAACAACAATAACGATGAATCGGAAGAAATAAAAACAAGAATCTTAATGGCTAATAAAGTTTATTACTCACTTCACGCAATACTTAGATCTAAACAAATCCATAGGAACAACAAAATTAGGTTATACAAAACATTAATAAAACCAGTACTGTGCTATGGAAGTGAAACATGGGTATTGACACAGAATTTGGAAGATGCCCTAAAAACTTTTGAAAGAAAGATTCTGAGGAAAATATATGGACCAATACAGGAAGGAGGGCAATGGCGTATAAGATGGAATGAAGAATTGTACAGCATATATAAAGATATAAATATTGTTCAGGATATTAAAATCAGGAGGATGAGATGGGCAGGTCATATAATAAGAATGGAAGAAGGAAGAATACCAAAAAGAGTCCTTAATGGTAAATTCTACAACACAAGAGCAGTAGGAAGACCGAGAATGAGATGGGAAGATGCCATACAGAGAGACACACAACATATATTGGGAATACGAGGGTGGAGGAAGAGAGCTGAAAATAGAGAGGAATGGAGGCACCTGCTGAAGGAGGCCAAGGCCCAGAAGGGGCTGTAGCGCCACTCGAGAAGAAGAATTTACGTTCTCCAACCTTAAGTCATATCGGACGATGAATGAAATGGGTGAAGTGATGCTCAAAAGAGTCCGGGGTCCATGGAGCTTATAGTACCTGAAATTCGTCTTTCAGGATAAGGGAAACCCGGGAAAAAAACTTATCCAGGTAACTCACCCTGACCGAGATTCGAACTCGGGACTTTTTGAACGTGAGGCAGACACGCTACCATCCACGCTACCCAGGCGGGCTTGTGTGTGTGTGTGTGTGTGTGTGTGTGTGTGTGTGTGTGTGTGTGTGTGTGTGTGTGTGTGTGTGTGTGTGTGTGTGTGTGTGTGTGTGTTATGGGACCCGAATATTTCCATGAAAATCCTCCAACCGTAAACTTTCCGTAACATTATAACATTTTTCTATAGTTTTCATTTGCTGAAAAATTGTATGTAACTATATTTTTATATCTTTTGCTGTTTGTGAAAGAGCTTTAGGTTTATTAATTTTAGTTTCAATAATTCGTACTCATGGAAATGATTATTTTTATTATTTTAGTTTATAAATAACTCTAACGATTCTGATTAAAACTAGAATATTTCAGACAGGAACAGCAAATAAAATGCTTATATCGAATTATGCAAACAGCTTGGTAAGTATTTTTATTCAAAAGGGATTTTGTACAACGAGTAGGTATACCATATAAAATATTGGCGCGTTTAAAAGAACGCAACAGAGTCAAATATTATTATTATCGTCATCATCAATCATCATCATTATTGGAATCAGCCGATTCTGAGGTATCATCCGTGTTATTTGTTGTTTGTCGCGCTGAAATGCAAGGGGTAGGTATGGGATTTCAAGGCTAGCAAATAATGACACAGTTCTAAATATCTTACTATTGATTTGGGTTCCTTATGCCTACAACTAAATGTGTAATTCAACTATTTCTTCAAAGTTTTACCTCGATAATTTGAAGCAGATAAACAAGTAAGCTTTCCTAAGATATGTTTTAAGAAACTGTATACATGTAAATGTAACACTTTATTCTTGTTTTTGGACATAATTTTTTTTTTTTTTTTTTTTTTTTTTTTTTTTTTTTTTTGCTGAAACACATCACGTATTAAACTTAAAAAATATATATTGTAATTTAAAAAGTAAATGTTATACTTAAGAAGGGTTCGATCGTAACTTAAACTAACACCAAAATTCTCTCAAATGAACGGAACGAAACTGGTCGACCGACGGAGAGGATATACTAATCTAAATTCAGTTCTGCCAGGTTGAACTAAGAGGTTATTAAACCATCTTCTGTGCATATTTACAAAATGTGGGTTAGGTAATGCATTTGCATAAAATACACCATCAGTAGAGGGGTTGTAGCTAATTTTAACTTGCTGAAGGGGCAACACACGCCTGGTATGGAAATGTGGAATGATTACAAAGCATTGCTTCTTTCGGGCAGATCAATCATTTGTCTTGCAATGAAATTGACTGTCCGGAAAGCAAAACAAGACTTAACATCATAAAGATTACTATCTGAATTGCTTAATGTATTTATTGCATATGTCTACATCACCTAACGTATAGGTTTATCAAAATTGATTAAAACATTTTTATGGTTCATAGTTATTTTTACGGTGATGTGACTGTAAAATGTTTATTTGTTTAGAGATAGAATGTTTTGTTTCCCAAACGAGGGCTGCAGAACTCGTAAAGGAAAGCCATAGGGTTTACTGTCGTAGCGCATAATAAAATTAGAGTCCACTTTTGCATACCTACAATGTGCTTCTCAACTAGAAATCCTTGCGGAAGAAGACACTATAAACAAACAACTCACTGTATCCTTTACTGTTGCGCCATTTTAACAGAACTTAAATCTTTAGGATACAATTAAAGCACTATAGAGGTGGCATCACAAACAACAACTTTTGGAAGTAAACATAAAACTCACAACCTTTAAATAACTTTCAGTACCTCCCATCACATAGAGACCAAATATAGATAAGTATACCTAATAGTTTGGGAAATTATTACGTTATCATTTTCAAATATGTTCACAATTGTAAAGAAAAGCAATATTTAAATGTACTAAAACTGTAATTTAAATTATATCCTAATGTTAAAAGGTAATGTTTAGGGAACTCTCGTAACCTATTTGTAGTTATAAATACCATAAGCACCTTCTCTTATTTGACATTTGAAACAAAAAAGATAATTTAAACCACCAGTTCCTATCAATTCATCCATCTTAGAGGCAGGTAGTTTACTCTAAAAATTAACTTAATCAAAATACCTACTGCCTTTATATGAAATTACATGTGCATAAATAATTATGTGCAGTTCTCAATAACATTAAATTCTTCAGAATATTAATCCATAGAAGTGTTTAAGGCGATATTCTACGTAAACATTGGTTAAAATTGATTTAAATAAATATGCTTATATTCCCTAAGAGTATTGACTATTGCCAATGCAAAGAAAGTCCCTGAGAGGAATGTGCCATCCTTACACATTCTTGGACAAGGACAGCCAATGTGTGTGATAGAACGCATGCTACACAAGTAGTAGAACCGTTAAAACAGGTCCCATATTCATTCAGTACACTTAAACTGGAAAAACTTATTCACTAAAGTAGAAGACGCCAGAATGTTTTTGAATGGGCTATAACTGAACTGACCTTAAGTGTCATAATCATGTCGAGGTAAGGTGTTGGAACCTTCTCCAATCCCCCCTGCGTCTCATTGCCCGGGGAATTTCTTTGCTGTGGTAAACAGTACTCATCCCTCGAGGGAACACAAGTTGAAAGCCTGCACTGCACACTGTCATTCTGAAAAATACGAGTACAATATAGAATTGGAAACCCTTAATTTTAACTCCGTGAACAACACACATACACACACAAATAAACAAACAAACAAACACACTCACATACATAAATTTACAGAAGTACTGGAAGGAACTGAAGAATTGACTTTGTTTTTCCAAAGCATGTACACGAACAAGAAGAGAGAAAGAGAGAGAGTGAGCGAGAGAATTTGAGACACTTTAAATCATAAATATTCACATGTACTCTTAGCTATTGCGAAAACCATTGCTGAAACATACTCGTAGATTAGGATAGGGCAGTAAAACACTACCATCGGTTTCCCCTTCTTCTATATTTAGATATCATATTGAATCATATACATTAAATTTAAATAGACAAAATTATATTTTTATTTAGACTCTGTAAAAAATGAGCAATAATTGTGTTTTATTTCAGTTCCATATGTTCTGGTTGGTGTAACAGAAAATGCTGAAGTTAATTTTCTAATAGAAATTTATTTCCTAAGGGGCATGTTAAGGTGGTCAGTAGGTAACGCATTCGTCTATGCTTCTTTAATAGGATGCTGATCATATTAATCATTCATAACATATGCATATACATTTGAATAAATATAAATTACAAGAATAACAATACTAAAGGTTTACACTGCAACAGTAAATTGTGCAAAATTGTTCAAAAGGCGCGAGAGACGGATGATTAATTACTCTGACCTTTGATGATCTGGAAGAATTCTTGTACATCTATGCCTCGGCGCTCTGGAGCAATGAGTCTTATCTCTGGCCATGGTATCGAAGTGAAAATTATTTTATGCTGTTATGGTTTAAAATAACAATTCCCTTCCTTTAAAAAATCTTGGAATTTATTCTACAAAACCATTAATATATTCTATTGCAATTTTAAATTTCGTAGATTATGTCCTTTCATAAGATGATTACTGTAGCATCGTTGAGCTATAAGTTTCTGCAGACTTTTACGACACCAAAAGAAGAAGAAGAAAAAAATACATATCTTACCACGACGGCGATCTTGTACAGAATGACGCCAAACTATCTGAATATTCTGTATTCTCTGCGCACGATGTTTCTAGAACATCTAAGTTACTTCTATCCTATTGGTCCACGTCACAACATTACGTAATTAATATTATTATAATAACCAATAGGAACATTATTACGTAAGTTGTATTATTCTGTGGCCTACCCTATTTCACACTTTCTATTTTATATAAATCACCTTTTCCAGAACAATCCAGAACAAATTCTCAAACATTTAAAAAAATATGAAATAACCGTCACAACATACTAGTTAATGAGCATAAATATTTTTTTGCATCAGACCATAAATGACTGAATGAATGAATGAATGACTGAATCAATGCTTTCCTGCACATCGAACCCTCCGTTCTTTCCACTTCCCTGGACGTCTTCGCCTATGGATTCTATATCATGATATTTACCATTTGGCTTTATTTCCTTCTAGAAATTTTGTTCTACATTCAGAGTGATTCTTCTTGCAATTTTGTTTCTTCTGTTAGGTGATATTCCTCTCATCCCTTACCTCCTTTACTCTTCCTGATTATGTTTCCTCCTTCACTATCATTAGCCACATATTACATATTCTTTTAATTTCAAATATGTATCTCTCTTCTCCATACCTATGATACCAATGCTTCCAATATTGAAAAATTTTTGTCATTTATAGTTTCGCACTTCTCACAAAGACTTGTGCTAGTTTCTCTCTTTCAAATGATTACCCATGAGAAATAATTAATGGTTATTTTATAAAAATGTAGAGTGCAAAAGCATATTATGTAATGTTTACATTCTCTACCACGTACCTTCATGAACAGTAGAGAAGATATTATTTAAACATACCTACACAATTTTAAATTTTCTATCCAAAAATTCAATATCCAAATTTAACGGGAATTACATATTGTAAGGTCTTCTGAATCCTGAAATAGCATTTTTAGAATAAAAAAGGTTTGTGTTTTAGCATGAGTTTGTGAACTGTTTAACTCCGAAATGAAAAGCCAACTTAAAAGAACTTTGTATCTATTCAAATTCAGTCTATTGCAATAATGCAATATTAAGACGTTTAAGAAAATCTCCTACCCACCAATCATTCATTACATGCAACCTAATAGATTTGTTTAATATACAACATGTTAATATATTTAGAAATATATAATCGAATTTACCTTCCATTTGAATTTCTCTTCATTCAGAAGAAATTTTATATACATAACCGGTTGACGTTAAGCGATAGACGAAAATGTACTTTGCGCAAGATGTATATTTATTTAAAACACATAACTTATTTAAAATACCTTTTCTGTGGCATAAGATGCTTCCAAGATATCCGTTACTAATGGTTCCATTTAGTAACTTGTCATTCTGTTAACGTCCTGTCAAGTTTCTGTTGTTTCTCGCATTTATATAACGAAATGTGCAATGTAGCTGTTTCTGTGAGTTATTTCGAATAAATAGAAAAATACATTTCGTAAGAATAGTTTGCACGATCAAAAATAAAGGCAGAGAAAATCATATGAATTTAATACATCAGATTCTTCAACCCAACATTTCCGTTTAATATCTCTTCCTGAGAACACACGATTTTGGCGCTGTTTACATTCAGAGTAACGAAATATAACTTTGATTTTTCTATACATTTGCAATACAGTATGTTCTCATTTATTGCACAATAACTTTATAAGGGCATTTTCCCGTTTTCTCCAACAATTTTCTTCTGCTTTGCACTGTTCCCGAAGCCGTTCCTGATTTACTGGAAGGTCCGGCACCAGGTCACGGTCGACCGCTACGGTTCGCATATTTCACCTTTTTATCTTTTCCGGGGTAGCTGGAGTGTCGTCACTGCTGACTCAATCGCCCCGTCCTTCACCCACAAACTCTGGGGCCACAACGTGCAATATTTCAGAAGGGTTTGCCCAGATAGCACATGCTCTGTATTATCATCCACATACCGCAAAAAATAAACTGTTTGCCGAGTATTTTATAGTGAACCACTGGTTTAAAAGGCATGAACATTACTTCGGAACTCAAAAGGGCAGTGTGGCAGATCACAGTCAAAATCACCATTTATCCATTAGGTTTATGGGCTGACTCTTTTGCAGTTTAATATTCATCCGAGTCAGTGATCCTCAATTTAGTTTATAAATATCGCTCAGAAAGGCGTGAACTGTAGCATACTAAAATGCAACGTAAATAATAATAAAAAAACTTTCGTGTATTAAAAGAGTTGAAAATGTTTATAATGCCTTTTAGTTATATAGAATATAATGGAACAGTATATTTAATACCAATGTTTCACTAGGAACATGTATTGAGGTTCCCTGAATAAAAAAGAAAAGTATGTTAACTTTCTCTGTTACCTACTTACAATAAATAAAGTACTGTATTCCATCCAAAAATTCGATATAGAGATTTCACAGTAGTTACCTCACTCCACGTGGGGGATATTGATAGTAATAGGGAAATGAAATGATAATTTGGAAGCGAAATTCGGGAAGCAGCGTTAAAGGAGACCTCCTAGATATTCTTAAATT
Organism: Mantis religiosa; assembly: GCA_030765055.1. Classification (NCBI taxonomy): domain Eukaryota; kingdom Metazoa; phylum Arthropoda; class Insecta; order Mantodea; family Mantidae; genus Mantis; species Mantis religiosa. Next base: position 178,434,413 of record CM060947.1, read on the forward strand.
TATTAGGCATGTGAACTGAAGAAAACCTGAAAAAGAAAGGGCAAAAAAGCCTACATCATGGTGTTCACGAGTCCGTATCTTAACGACGGAGACAAAGACCGCAATTTCTTTCCATGATAATTATGTACTAATTCGAGAATCGACAGCAGCTGTTTATAATTTTTACTATGTCAACCCAGATTTATATTCTGACCAAGCCAGCAATTGAATAAATTACAATTGTGGACTTTTCCTGGCTTCTAAATCTGTTGAAAAAGAAACGGCAACAGAAGTTCATGTACTGGTTTTTGTGTGTTACTGGTATAAATACCTTATACAAATTTTACCAACTGAAAATATAGTCTTCACTATTCACAAAATAAAAGGCTTACATATGTACCATACAATTAAATCACTCTTCTGACAATTTTACCAATGAATAGCAGCCATAGACTTCCTAAAATGTTGTCTTATTAATTTTTCAACACTGTCATTTCGTCGCGTTTTGCAAAACTAAAAGACCACTGCAAGTACGATATAGCTGTTATCTGAGAGAAGGCGCGAAAATTAGCTTTTTTAGAGGTAATTTTGGTCAAATGTACCTATTGTACTGAATTCTAAAGGTTGTTTGCAGCAGTGCACTCTGAATGACCTTAATTTTAAGTAACGTGTTTTATATGCTGAACTGTAAATATCAGGCTGTAAATGACTTTATTGTTAATGGATGCGATGTACAAGCTGTTTACAAAAGTGTATATACTTTTTCCTTACTTGAGTGAGTCTCCTTCATTAGTGATTTACTTCAACAGTAACCGTTTACGTTGTTTGATTTGCAGGTGGCGGGGCTCAGTATGTACGAGAGCTCGTGCTCGTACCAGAGCGCTCTGGACCTGAAGCGCGTGGCCGCCACAGTACCCGCCATCAAGAGCGAGGACTGTATGAGCGCGGCAGCTGGAGCGGGAGCGGCGGCTGGAGACTGGACTGCGGCCGCAGGATGCGCCTACCGTTTCGCTTGCAACTCGTCCACCTTCGAGCAGCTCAAACAGTCCGTGGAAAAAGCTAAGGCGGCACTTCAGGATCGGGGTTCATATCTGGCTGCGTCCAGCGCATTTAGCGATCTTGCCGCAGCGGCTGCTTCCTCGCCATTCGCTCCACCTCCTCGTAGTTCTAATGGTGGCGGTGGCTCCACGACGGCGCAGCAACACGAACACCTTCAGCAAGACGGCACCAGCAACGCGGCGCGCAGAGACGATTCAAATTCTATAGCAGCTGTCTCGGACAAAAGGACGCACAGTAAGTGAATCTGTATTCCTAGCTAGGATTTATTTTATTTCAAATATTTACTGAATGGTATCTCAATTTCTGTAGCGTTCATCTGACTGTAGTACTTCACATGTGTCTAATGTAATTAAGTACTTAAAATACTACAATGGAGTAAAAAAGTTGAAAAGAAAGGGAAATTCTTTGTGTAGCAATTACACATCCTTTTCAAACTGATATATCCACATCAGAAGTAATTCTACACTTTTTTCATAATATATTGAGCTAACTGCAGAAGATTCTAATTCTCTAAACTCATATTTGCATGCGAAAGTGCATATGAAAGAGTAATCACACATAAACAACTTTTCTTCCTTGCTTTTCCTTCATCCCTTTTCCCCGCGCTCTCTCTATATAATATATAATATATAAGCACACCATTGAAATGCCTGCCTCGGCAGCCTAGATGGCAGAGTGCCTGCCTCACGTTCAAGAGGTCCCGAGTTCGAATCTCAGTCAGAGTGACTTACCTGGATAAGGTTTGTTCCGGAGTTTCCCTTATCCTGAAAGACGAATGTCAGGTAACTCTAAGCTCTCTTGACCCTGGGCTCATTTGAGCATCAGTTCATCCATTCCATTCATCGTCCGATATGACTTAACGTTGGAGGACGTAAACTACAACAAAAATCGCCGTTGAAATAAGATTTCTTCGGTGGCAAAGGACTGCTGCGCACTTTCTATACATACTTAACAAAGGAAGAAAGGAAAGATCAGTCTGGTCTGGAACGTTGAGGCCATAGAAAATAACTGACGATTCTGGCAGAAAAAATCTGACAATGCTGTGATTTGGTTGAAGATTGGGTGGAATGTGTACAGTGGGAAAACTGCCGAATAACTATTAAGCTCGCATATAAACACTTTAGTTCTGGTAGGAGATTGGCATGTTGGCAGCTTCTGGCTGACCAAAGGAATTAATAAAAATTGGGCAATTTCCTGGCTGAAGTGCGCGAAGCGCTATCAAATGTGTTCATTTTGTCAGATGTAACCTCCCGTAGGGGAAGGGATCCGTCCCTTTCAGCTGCCAAAGTGCGGGCGCTGCGGACCCTTAGCACTCGTGGTACCTCTGACGTTACTAGAGGAACCTCGGGCCGAACAGCCGAGCCACTACTTCGGGAGTTGTTCGGATTGGGATGGCTTCGAGGGGGCAGTGTGTTCCCGATACCCGTGGGAGATTGGGTACGTCTTCGGACGGGGTTGAGGGAAGCCATTAAGTTTCCGGGTACTAGCCTGCTCAGCTAGTAGAAGGTGTGCTAGATCACCAGGCGGCCCCACCGAGGTCATATCGGTAGTCTTCACCTTGAGTGTTGACGCGCGTAAGTGGCGTATCTTTTCCGTCCCGTCTTGTGTCCCTAGGACCAGATGGGGGGGGGGGCTTGTTAGGAAACTAGGTCTTGCCCTAATGGAAAGCCCCACGGAGGATGCCGGGCGCCCTTTAAAAGGGACAGCTCGGATAACTCCCTGGTAGAAAGAGGCCCGGGTCTTGTTCCTACGGGTTCAAGGCTAATGGGAGTAGAACCTCTGGACTCAACTGTTAGATGTAACTTATAATATATATTTCCTTTTTTCCCCCCGTTTCCTTTTCATTTACTCTTCTCTCTCTTTTTTGTTAATTTCAACATTCATCTTAAGTATGCATATACAGGATGCGTCAGAAAAATATATACACACCTTGAACCATCGCAGAAACTGTATTCCCCTCGCTAAAGGGTCCAATTTCTGGGAGAAAACAATATTACCTTTGTTCAGTAGGTGTCAGCAGAATTGTCGCCCTAGGTACTCAACCCAGTTAGTGGCAAGGAAGCTACTGCAAGATGACGGACGTATGTTTGAGATTTATTGTCCCCCCACGCTCTCCAGAACTTACACCACTATATTCCTTCTTATAGAGCACAGTAAAAGATGAGGTGTATAAACGTAAACACACCTAGTGTGTAACCTAGCAACTCTTTGTAATGAAATTCAAGCGCTGTATGCAGAAATCCTACTGGGCACATTGGTACGATGTAGGGAAGCAGTGGTGACTCGTACTCTGCAATGTATTGAAGTTGAAGGCCACCGGATTGAACAGTAATCACATTTACATCAGAAAGTGCATTTATGCTTCAAATTGGACTTTCATCTTTCCATTTCCAAGAAATGAACCCATTACAACGGAACATAAATTTTGTATGACAGTTCAAGTGTGTACATATTTTTAATGCATCCTGTATGGTTACTGATCTATGCACTACTTTTATAATCATTTTAGTTATTTGACACCTATAAAGATACTTTATCATCTACACTCAGTACCTACCTATTCATTGATCTATCCGTAATTTGCATCTCAACCAAGAATTAGATGTAAATATATGATTCGAAGTTACCTGAATAAAAACGATGTATTTCTAGAAAAGGCTCAGTGTGAATGTCTTCTTGTGTGTCTATGGCCAGCATAATACAAGTTATTCAGTTATTCGTTATCAATTTTTAATAAAAATGTTTTTATTTATGATTTTAATGTGATTGTATGATGAATAATTATGAATTGAGTTTAATTTAATTGTTGTAATAGCTGGAACAACTACAAATACTCAAATTTCTTTTTCGGCAAAAATAAGTTAAATATTAAGTTCAGCGTCCACCAAAGATAAGACACTAAGACTTTCAAGAATATTTCTCCATTTCCTTTATTTTGAAAATGTTAGGTTTGTTTTTAATTTACAGAAACGGGGCAACAGTTTTGTTTAAAATAAATGTTTAATATATTTACTCAATATATAAATAAAGCTTGTATAGACCAAAATCTACTGCACAAAATATCAAGATCTCGTTTAAAACACACATTTTATAAAAAATATATTTTGATTGCATTGTACTTTTCCAAGATATTACTTTTGTTGTTCTTAATTTTTAATACTTCACAGCTTTTTGATCTGCTATAGCGATTCGCTTCTTTATGATGTTTATACAAGAAAAATGTAATTTTGTAGTCATCCAACTCATAGCAGTGGATAGCACTACCAATTCTTCTGAATTCCTCTTGTAAAGCAAGGACATGTGCAAGGCAAATACAATAATGTAAGAATAGTTTGAGAAAAGTGGGTAAAGAAGATCATATCCTCGTTAACATAAAAGTACTTTTAATATTAACAAAGAAATACAAAACAAATTCAGAGGATAATAGCTAACGAATATTGCATATACTTGAAACCTTCTCGTGGTCAAGGTTTTAGCTTCACAGAAATAGAAGCTCCTTGCAAACGACAGAAAACTGTTCATAGGTTACACCTAGTTATTAACGAAATCGTAAAATCTTGCAATAAGGTTTCCTCGGTCGTTAAAAGTCCCCTTGACGTCGCCGTCATCATTCTCGGACAAGATTACACCATCGATTTTTGTAGGACGTTTCAACATAAACTTCTTTTGTGATGCTAAATCACTAGCATTTTCTGAACAGTACCTTTGTAGTTTTAAAACAAGAGAACTAGTTTTTATGTAAAACTTTTATAGTTTTGCAAATTAAAACGAACTTTTCACCACTAACATATACACACCATAAATCTCACTGAGATAAGAGAAATTTTAGGTGCTATTTCTCTTACTAATTAACCACTGGCGCGACAGCCCTAAGAGGGCCAAGGCCTACCAACCCGACTACCAGCTTCACGCCCACTTACGCACGGCAGAGGTGGGCGATCATCCAACCAATACGGGAAGGAGATGTAGTCAGCATTTCGGCATCCCCCAGCCGGAACGTTAGTTTTCGTGACCAGGGCTGCTTTCCTAGCGATGCTGAGTAGGCACCGGTCCTATACCCGGGACCTAAAATCCGGACCCCATGGGTGGGATCGAACCCGGGCCGCTTTCCGTGGCCAGGGACCAAGGCATGCTGTCTTAGCCCCCTACGCCACGGCGCAGGACTCTCTTACTAATTACTATTCTATAATTCTATTTTTCTGCTATACCTAATAAATTTTCGACACTGTTATTATTGCAAAAATAAAGGTTAATGCACTGAATTCTCCATAGAGAACTTCCTTTGTCCATGGCCTATGCATAACAAAATAACATCCAACGACACCGCTTTGATTTCCAAAGAAAAGTGTTATTAATTTTCCAAAAGTATATTTATATGCATCAGTGTTGTGTAGTTTCTCTTGATCTTGAAAAAGCAAAAGGATCGCTAAAAATACATTCCAGGTCTAAGTTTGTGTAAATTCCCTGACATTTACTAAGTTATGAGGACTGAGAAAACATGAAAGGAAATCTTATTCAGAGAGAATGTCCTGGCAGGATTTGAACCGCAGACTTCCTGGTTCACTTCCTGATTAGTGTCCTCGATTACCCATGTTGATGAAACTATTATGGTACACTCCGTGTTATGGGTACCGAGTGGGATGACTCAGGCGGTTTCGTCTTTGGCTCGCATTCGGGAGGTTCGGGTACGATTCCCGTGGCCAACTTCCTGAGCCATGAATTTTCTGGAGTTTTCCCTGGTCGGCAGACGAATGCTGGGTGGGTTAATTACATCCTTTTAATTTTCTGTCGCTCCATTTCATCTCCATTATCATTTCATATCATCTCTCATCTGGTGGTCTCCTTCAGAGTAGAAGCGTCGGTAGCAGTCTCGGTGCTGCATGGCAGGATGATATACTCTAAGTTAACACTTCCTCCTTCGGTATGACAGTCGCTGTTCTCCAGGCCGGCCTGGTGAGCCGTTTCCGGACCACACTGAGTGGGCGGCCAGCTGTACTGGCAACCGGGGAGTTTCCAACTGGTCAATGGTAGGGATTCTGTCTCCTCTCACCTCATCCTTCCTCCCAGTGGTGCCCCCCTTTGGGCATGGGTGCCAGGACTGGAACTCCGTGCCAAGTTTCTTTCTAGTATACTGCAATCTAATTCAGTGTGATACTTGTATAGTGCAGAAACTGGAAGCCTATCATTTCACCCCTGCTAAGATGAACTACATGTAAATTTTAAACGTGACAGTGTTAAGTGTTAAATTAACTGTTTAACAGTAGTATGTCTTTTTGAAGTTCCATTGTTTTATCTGTGAAAGTCCTCCTGCATTCCATTGGAATGAATATTTGAATATTTGAATGAATTTGAATGAATATTTGAATGAATTTGAATGAATGCTCCTTTAGAGGAGCAGCCACTAATACAACATGAACAAATGTTGCGCTTAAAAACAACAAAATAGGAGAAAAGATTGCTACAATCAATCAAGATGAAAACACAAACAAGTTTCCTACTCAAATTTATGGAATTAAAAGCAGATCTGAATCTTCCTAATTCTAAAGAAAACATCTTAATCAAAGAAAACCCACTAACTTTTGAACCAATTAATATTCAATTAGATTTAGAACAAATAGTTACAAAATCTGAAACTTCCAAGCCTGTACTAAAAGCACTAGCATTAAAAACTGTGAACAATAGATACCCACCCGAAGAATGGTTACATATCTACACAGATGGATCTAACTGGGACAACAACTCAGGAGCAGGAATTAAGTGTGCAGTTTTCTCATTCTATCAACCAGCAGGATACCACACAACAAATTTTGATGCAGAAGTAACGGCTATTCATATTTCACTCCAACATCTTCTATATAGAATAGATAAATTCAAAAATGCTGTCATAATTTCTGATTCTAAAGCAGCATTATGTGTAATAAGTGCATATAAAATGAAGTCAATCCAAATTAAAGAATGTCACAAAATGATCCAACAACTTCAAGAACTACAGAAAAGAATTATATTACAGTGGATACCTGCACATTGTGGAATTGCTGGGAATGAATCAGCTGATTTTCTTGCCAAAAAAGGTGCAAATTTAATTCAGAACAAAAGTAAAAACTTACCCTTTACATCCATAAAAAGATTAATCAAAAGAAAATATAAAAACAAACCAAATCAATCAATATCTAACAAAGCCAAAGATAAAAAAATGGAACATTTTAATTAAAAATCCAGAAATTATTCAAGGAATCCCAAGTAAAGCTGCAGTAGCAAATTTTAGATTACTTACGGAACATAATTATTTGGCCAAACACACAGAATAGAAATGTATACAAGTCCAAATTGTCCTTTGTGCAACAAATAAGAGGAAATTACTGAACTTTTAATCTGTGAAGCCCTACCTGCCGGACCCATTGCACAGAAATATTGGGGAGCAAGAGAGCTAATGGCTTCATTGTCAAAGCCTAGCATTTGAAAACAATAACAACATTAGTAGTATGTTCCTTTTTTCAATGCTGTGCATAATTGGTCCATTATGACAAGTGTAACGATAATAGTAAAGAGATATTTCTTACAGCAATGACGTCATGCCGGATTTCTAAGCTACTATGTCTTAAAGAAACAAGATGAAACCGTTTTATTGCATTATTTCTCTGAGCAACAAGATGGAGAAATCTCTGTACATGTTTAAATATAGAATAATTTATAATTACTTAGCATATTGTTTGCTCATAGTAATAGGCTAATATCAATTAGTAGCTCCCGTCAGCTTCCCTCCCGGAAAGCGGAATGCGTACTAGTGGTTGTCTTGCTTATCGGTTCAGCACACCAGGTATTAACAAATCAAATGCAGGGAGGAAAACTAAGCTTTCATTTATTAACATATAGAGACGCTCTCACTTATGAATGCCAAACTATTAATTGTTTATTTTCTACTAGTTTTAGTGTTAACCAATTTAAATCAATTAGTGAATAATCTTAATATAATGTCGCAAGAACGATATTAAAAGGCCCTGACATCTACCATAATAATCAAGATTATCAACGTCTTGCTTAGCTTACTATCATAATGTTTGTTTCATCTCTGGTTGCTGTGCAGAATCCGAAGCTGTTTAATGCTTTTCAGTTTAAGACATAATTTTGTGAACTGGAAACAAGGGACAGCATGACCGCAGAGGATCCACAGAGACAAGGACCACCTTTGGCTTGTCTATGGTATTAGTTGTGCTAATTGTAAATCTAGTTTAAATGTTTATGTGTGTTATTCAGTGTTGAAATGCTGTGTTACAAGAGAGTTGACAAAGTTCCCCAAAAGCAAAAGAGAGAAGGTGAACAAATTCAGTTTGAGTATGACATGGTCAATATCCTGTCGCATCACTGTGAACAAGAAACACTGCACATTTTGCAGCGATGCGGCGAGGGCAACAAATTGAAGCTTGCCCAAGATAAAGCCAACAGGGAAAGGGAAGGGAAGTAAGTCCCCGTATCAATAACCATAACGGCGAAATGGCTGCCGGGAGAGCACTACCCGAGCCGACATGACCCGTCGGTTCCGGCCGCGGCAATTAATCTGGGCCTCCCAACGATACAGCAACGGGGAAAACCATCAATCTCAACCTGATCAATTAGAGGGCCATATTCATGTCAGGTCAGCGATCCCATCAATTTCTGGCACTCATCAGTAATCCCTGTAGGTATTGTGTTACACGGACATCCCCCTCTATAAACACTTTCTCTTTATGTGGTCCCTTTATTTGTATTACTGATGATACCACACTGGCATCAAGAGTTCGGTAAATGATGACCAACAGAAGATGAGATGACATTTTACTTCCATGTTGCTTTATTAAATTTGATTTTCTTCCACATTTGTGTTTCAATAATGCCAGTAGTACTTCATTTTGAGTCTAATGATAGTCAAAACAATTACTAGCTAACTACTTCTTAAATTACCGCAAGATAAAAAAGGGTAGAGTAATGTTGTAAATAATGCAGTTTCAACGTCCAGTATGGTAAAACTACATGTCTTTTTCAGTCTTATGTAATTGCTGTTACTATATTTCCCGCATATCTCCCATTCCTATGCCCTAATAAAGCTCGAACTGAAGGCCAGAGTGGCTTACTTCTGAACATACCAAGTAAATATCATTTATTCTGATGATTTCATTCGGTTACACGTTTTATTGCACTCTAAGCTGCACTAATATCACAGTTGTACCTCTTCTATATTTTTATGATCCTCAAACTGTCCCGTAGGGGAGGGGATCCGTCCCCTTCAGCTGCCGAGGTGCGGGCGCTGCGGACCCTTGGCACTCGTGGTACCTCTGACGTTACCAGAGAAACCTCGGGCCGAACTGCCGAGCCCCTCCCGTCGGGGAGTTGTTCGGATTGGGTTGGACTCGAGGGGGCAGTGTGTTCCTGACACCCACGGGGAATTAGGTACCTCCGGCCAGGCTACGGCTACCCGGAGGGGGTAGAGGGTTGCCCATAAAGTCCCGGGTACTAGCCTGCAGAGCTAGTAGAAGGTGTGCTAGATCACCAAGCGGACCCACCGAGGTTTTCGGTAGTCTTCCCTGCGGGGTTGACGCGCGTAAGTGGCGTATCCACTTTCACCCGTTGTAGTCGATGGGGGGGGGCATTTTAGACTCAAGGTACTGCCCCATGGAAAGAACCCTGGAGTTTTCCATCGCTCCAAGGTAGAAGGAGGCCCGGGTCCTTGGTCCTACGGGTCCAGGACTAATGGGAGTAGAGCCTATGGTGTTAAAAAAAATCCTTAAACTGAAGATCACGCTGACTCGTTGCTGCAGCACTCGCATTGGATTACACAAATTATATCTCCATACGCCATTCTCTACTTCATCATAGCTGAACTCGCAATATTTTAGCTAAGTTAATTTATTCTTCCATTATATCTTCTTGTCTCAGTTTCTTTATTTGTGCTGGTGAAACGACGAAAATGGGTTACAAAATGTATCATATGTTACATTTTATTTTATAACTTTTTGAACTAATATGGCTGTAATCTTAATAAGCTTTACTACCGATTAATAAGATAATGATTATCCTGTCTTGTAGGCCGTGGTCTAGTGGAAGATCTTCCAGACGTTTCGTTCGAAACTGTGTCAAACATCCTCAGTGGCGTGGCCGTAACACTCTCGTTGTACTCTCGGCTACGACTGATACGGAGTACAACGAGAGTGTTACGGCAACGACACTGAGGAGGTTCAACACAGTTTCGAACGAAACGTCTGGAAGAAGATCTTCCACTAGACCACGGCCTACAAGACAGGATAATCATTATCTACCAAATGACTCCGGCCGTGAAAGCCTACACACTACAACAAGATTTATAATCAAAACTATACATTTGTAACTTCCAATTGTTGCGACTGTTTGTAGAAGCTTTTATAGGAAGAGTGGATTATAAAAATTAATAATGCTGATTGCTGTATTCCCACACAAACACAAAATATCTTATTATACAGTCGCACAAATTTCTCTGTTTATTACAAACCATTCACATATATCCTCGTATACTTACTATACCTATTACTATTGAAATAATATTACTATGTCAATGTTTTATTGTTCATGGTACTTTTTATCCAGAAATGATTTTAAATTTATCTACATGTGTTTAGTTATATAAAATATGGGAAAGTATTCAAATGTTCAAAATGTATGGAAAATGCGTTACGCGAAGAAATAGCGAAAAAGAAGAAAATTCGCGAACTCTTAAATATGTTCCGCAGATGAGACAAGTGCATTTTAAGCATAGGTATACAGTAAATGGCCAACGCTAAGAAAACGATGATGCAAATGACATATTTTAATGAGGTGTATTTTTGTCAAGTACGTTCTTATCTTTCATGCTTTTCTAGTTGTGCAACATTCAATAGAACTGAAGAATGCTCGTCGGAAATTTCAAGATATACTTACAATTTGAATAGATAGGATCATACTGAAAAATTCGATGTCATAGCCGGGATTTGAACCACGGATCTCGTGATATCCGACCGGTTGCTCTTAACCATTGATTGTGGCATTACATTCTCCAAATGTCTCATAATAACCTAATAAAAATTACTAAACTATGGAGCCTGTAACTTAAGTGCACTCATCAAGCCAAAAATAAAAAATAGATGTTTACTTTCTTGCATATAATGAAAATATGGTTAATTCTGCTTAATTTGGTGTTTGGTTCAATAACATATTCAAATATTTACTATTTTAAATAAGCTTTCAAGTATATTACTGTATTTAGGTATCAGAGTGATAATTTCGCAACATTTCACAAAAAATATTATCTCCCCTCTCTCCAGGGGATATAAATATGGAGGGCCCTGCCCAGGGTTAAGGGTGAAGACGGACAGAGAACGTCCGATAGCTAAGTGAAGGCAGCTTCTCTAGGGGAGTAAACTTCGATTAAAAATCCTGCTAGTCTGAAAGCAGTAAGGTGGCAACCCCACTATCAGATTGTGCTTGCATAGGGCTTGTAACTCTATCAAGCAAGACTTTCTTACTAAAAAGCCTAAAGGTAATGAGCAGGATGGACAACAACTACATGTTTTAAGCCGGAACAGGCTGCATTGCCTAGCCCTTGGAGTGAAGAAGAAGAAGAAGAAGAAGAAGAAGAAGAAGAAGAAGAAGAAGAAGAAGAAGAAGAAGAATAAGAATAAGAAGAATAAGAAGAATTAAACTTAGAAGTCTGTGGTTTCGGTTGTTTTGCAGGAACATTTACGGTTCACATTTTGACTAAACTGGATGTGCAATATCAGTTTTCTTACAGCTTATAGCGGTAAATCACTTTGAATTAGGAAAGGACTCTTATTTTTTTTGGTATTTTCTGTGTATTTTTACATTTTGGTGCTTTTCACAATGACTAAACCTAAGGGCATTTTTAAGAAAAGAAAATACAAGGAGAGAAAAGGCTGCAAAACAAATGTAACAAGAGTGTAAAATGAAGTTATTGTGAAACTAAATGATAGTTACCATGTTGTTACAAGTAATTTTGCAGGTTCAGGTGTTACTAATCCTCTAAATGCTTCTAAGAAAAAAACTGAGTAAAACAGACAAGTTCAGTGAAACCAACGAACATGAAACAAACATAAGTATGATAATTAATTTTTTTCATTTTAACTCTACGCTCAAGTGAGTTTTGTAGATGTTTTTACTTTAAAAGCGAACTACTTAGAACAACATTTTTGACCCGCTTTCGCTGAAATTACAAGGTGTCTCTGCATAGAACTTTTACCACATAGTACAATTAATGCCATGATTGTGTGGAATTCATTTAGTTGAAATTACTCAAGTAGTTTATTTTTATAAAATAAAATGTCAGAAAATTTATTGAAAAGTTTAGAAGTTCACAAAAAAAATCATACTTTATCTTTTAACATCAGTATTTTAACATTGAAACAAAAGAAGGAAACAGAAGGAATGAATCAACATCAGGTAAAGATTTCACATTTCTAGGTCAAGTGGATTCAGAGAAAATAGGTTATCAACATAGCTAATTTAACATTGGCGAGATAGAACTTAAGTAGACCCTTAAGTACTTAAGGCATTAGTCACCGCAGGCGGTGCGTGTCTAATTGTATATGAGAATCCCTAGTAGTTTACCTGGAAAAATAATAGTCTCTAGGAGAATTTAATGCCATGCCGGTAAGCTGACCATGGGTAGCTCAACAGTTAAGAGCAAACGGTCGGAGACCGGGAGATCTGTGGTTCATATCCCGGCTATGGAACTGAATTGTTCAGTCTATCTATTTGCATGACTTGTTCTACTCATTCTTCAACAAACTATTCATAAAAACGTTATTCCTCTCTTTCTTTTAATGAGATAAATATTTTTGCACATGCCTGAAAATATATTCCTTTTAGATAAGATATTTCAGGAGTATGTCATCACGTGAGATTTCGTTCGCTTTACATGACCAGCGTAAGAAGTAACCAATGACTTCCCCGATTCAGAAAGTATAAGCATATTAAAATTGAGACAAGTCTCCAGTAATATTTCGGAAATGTTTATGTAATATGGCAAAATGTGTGTGCTTTAACGATATAAGGCTTTATCTGATTCTTACAGCTTATAACTTATATAAAATTGATTCAGAATTAAAAGGTTTCTCATCATTCAAATACCATATTACATCATTCTTTGTTTTTTGTACTGCTCATGAAAAGCGAGCGAAATTTCACATAACGAACTACTCTTAAAACATTTCAGAATCAGCTTTACTGTTTCCCAATTGAAAATTCGGCATTGAATTTTTGTGAGGGATGCATAACTTCTCAAAAATTATTCCCCAAAAAATTCAAGATATAATTCCATTTGTCCTGAAATTGTCTTAAGCATATTATTTTAATCAAAATCGCTAGAGCCATTTTTGATAAAATCAAAACATTAGACAAATTTCTATATCCCTTGCATAATATTATTTGAGATGTAGAAGATCTTAAAATATGTATTTATGGTGAAATAAACGTAGAAAGGAAAACATTTGGTAAAATACAATAGTTTTTCTATCTACCACAGATAAGTGGTAGAGAAATATAAACAATGATACATTGCTGTAATATATACTACAATATAGAGTTCCGTATCAACTATAAACTGAATTTAAAACAATCTATACTATCTGAGCTATCAAAATTTCAAATCCCTTTTGACAATTTAAATAATTTAATTTAGCTTCTTCCTTAGTTATATTGGTAATGGAAAATGGTCCACTAGACTATTATGAATCCTTCTCTTCATCTCTTATTAATTCTAATTTCAAAATATCTCACGATGTGCATCATAAAAATGAAAAACTCTCATATATATGTGCAAATGGATGTAAAATACTGTTGGATAAGTACTGCTGTATTTTTGTTCTAGAAATGATGACTCGCTCTTAAGTAGCTCTGGACGGTGAAAACATTCAGGAATTTTCTAATAATCTCACTAGATGTTATTATAAACTTAAGCACCTTTTCTTTAGTCCCGACATATTTATTAAATAAAGGTTACATAGCTTTCACATTTTGCAGAAACTCTTAACAATAATCTAAATGAAACTGGGGAAAAAGAACGTTCTCCACACCTAAGCCACAAAGTAAAATATTTTGAAAAAGAAATGCTCTTGAGAAAAATTATAGGTTCTGAGTTGACAATATTGGTTGACTAATTTCTGTGTTATATTGCTTATCATTTCACTCTTATGTGTTTATTTTTTGTTTTTACAAACTACAGCTTGCAGAAGTTGTGTATCCACATGTATTTGAAAGATGTTGATATTAGCATCGTGTTCACATGTGTCTGCTCTAAGCAGATACAATTGTGTATCGTTTAAGTTAATCAATGGAAATTAATAATTTCTTCACACTAGCCGTATATAAGCTAAGGTTTTAGATAGAGCCAACCTGAAAAATGCAATGCCATGGCCGGGATTTGAATCGCGGATGTCCTGGTTTCCGTCCAGTTGCTCTTACCCATTGAGCTACCATGGCCGACGTGCCGTCCTGACATTAAATTCTCCAATTGACTCATATATTTTCACGGTAGACCACTAGGGGCTCTCGTATTCGAGATACACCGCTCGTGGCGACTTACTATTGTAAGTACTTGAGTTCCAGGCTCAATTGGAGAATTTATTCCAATTAAGTCCTTTGGAGAATTTAATGTCAGGGCGGCACGTTGGCCATGGTAGCTCAATGGCTAAGAGTGACTGGATGGAAACCAAGAGATCCGTGGCTCAAATCCCGGCAATGGCATTGAATTTTTTCAGGTTGACTCTATCTAATTGTGTATCGGTTTACCTGGTCTTCTACTTTTTCTTCCAGTTGCTAAATGCCAACTTGCATTTGTTGGAATTCGTCGCTTTAGCGTTGTTCCATTCCCTATTATGTATTTAGTACAGAAAGTACTGTACCCTCCAAAAAGTTTAATGCCTAATTTACCATTTTGAGGCACTATGACCTTCACCAAGAAACACATTTTTAGAAAAAAAAAAAAAAACATCTGTGCGCATGGGTTCATCTTTGAACGCAAACTCAAAACTTACGTCATTTAAGCACTAAACTTTGTGTTTAAATTCAGCATCTTCCAAGAAAGCACATAAACTTTTTCAAGTAAAATCCTTACCCAAAACTACACTTTGCATAAAAAAATTCAAAAAATTGGGTTGCTTAAAACAGATTTAAGGAATTTCATTAAAATTCAGCATGTTTAAGATATTTTCATACCAAATTAAACACGAATCTAAAATTTTATGGGAGGATTAGCATCTGAAGTTCTCTTCATTTTTCATAACCTTTACTTAACTAGCAAACTGTAAGATAGACAAAATCTTACTACATAAAAATGGAGTTCTTGTTAAATCATACAATTTATGTGAGATCAAATCTTTTGAGGCATTAACCATTTCTGATATATCCTTTGTCGTTAATCCGAATTTTGAAATACTCTATTCTTAGGAGAGACAAAAATCGCTATTCATTTAGTTTTCTTGCCTATACAAAGAAAACAAGCAGAATTTCAAGCGAACTGCTCTTGAAAGAGTTGACTATCGCTTAAAATTACTGTATTCCCCTAATCACCATGTATTATGCGATAACACAAAATTTGTAAATGTTTATCTTGATGAAATAGATAAAGAATAAGTGCAATTAAGAGTGATTTTATATATTAATAAATAGAGAAAGTCGTGCGAATGAAATTCATTATATATTTTTACCAACATTTTCTGTGAAGTAACAACCTGTTTTCTCAGCAAAATGATAAAGGTAACATAACAAACATACTCTTAATTCCTATGCGTTTGTATTCTAACATACAGACACTGTAAATCCTTTTTAATATTTTAGTCATTTAGAAGTTGTAATTAAATGACATATTTTGTCGGTGAAAACACTGCCCTTCAATGGTTGAAGAACGATAACAATGGTTAGATATTAAACTATAGAGGCATGGTATAATGTTAATTGTAAAGGACGCTAAAGATATTAGCATTTCAGCAGAAAATATTCAAAAAAGCCAAAGAAATTATGTATATATGTAAGTATATTATACTGCAGGCTTAATATTACAAAGATACCAGCTGAAAAGGAGAACTTGGATGAATAAATAAAATTTGATTATATAAGTTTTTACTAGAGACGTAACTGGACTCTAAAACCCTACAAAGACTGAATGGCGATTTAAAGCCCAGGAATCCAGATTTGGAGTACCTTCCAATAAAAGGATAGACGTTGCAATACTCCAGGGATCCCTTGCCCTTTTCTTCAGCCCTTGCTCCTTTTCTCTCTCTCTCTCTTCGCTGGAGCCTATAGCACAATGAGACCGCATCCCAGCTAGTTTCCATGGTAACAAGCAGGAAGTGCCGCTGCCGGGGGCCTGGGAAAGGGGGCGGGAAGCTGCGACAAGGAGGCGGTAATAAAGCAACGCGTGGCGTGATTCGTCTTTCACATTCTTCCACAGTAATCACTTCACACCGCCAGAGGCTTCACCACGAGAAGCGAAACTTTTCAAAACTACTCCCCCAATAACAAGGGAGGAGTCAAAGAACTACGAAAATCAAACTCGGAGTACAATATGTCTAGATAGTTGTACAAGTCTCGTGAGCTCCTGCTCAGACTCCAGGAAGAGAAATTACAGGCTGGATGGTGAGGTAGGGGAGAAAAAGAAAGAAAGAAAATAAAGCACTTTTAAAAGTTTGTTTCACCGTTCCAACTTTTTTTTCCCTCGCTGCACATTGGAGCTGATCATTAAGACGGCTCCGCCAAAGTTTATTTTTATTATTATTTTTAACCTCTTGCCTCTCTAGAAGTTTTAAATGCTTCATTAATTAAAACCAGCGAAAGGGGGAGGCGTAGAGAAGAAAAAAAAAACTCATTTATACTAAACTGCTTCGTTAAACACAGTTTTTATTGCTGCGCTTTCATCCCCTCTATCTTCATAAACAACGCACACTCCTGGTATCTCCTCTTTTTATAATTATCTTCTCAGCTCTTTAATTACACTTGAGCAAAAGTGAGAAAACTGCACACCCACTAACAGAAGTTAGCATTAAAAATGGAGCGATAATATTAAATGCTCGCAAGAAACTAGTTTTTGTTTCGGCTACTTAGAAAAAGAATGCTAAAAGTAAAGTCATTAGGGAGAAATATGCATACGCAGGAGAGCTTATCGCTGGTGAAAACTTTTACAATTTAATACTCTGCTTGAAGCCACAGTCAAAGAAGACTATCTCTTAAAAGCATACTTTTTATGTGTGAAATTCTTTATCAGCTCTGTAAAATGTTACACAACAAACCATTTACTAGAAATCAGGAAATTGTTTACTATTTCATATTTTAAGAAATAAATGGGCTGGTCCATAAATTCTGACTTTTTTAAGGGAATGTTTTTCCTGCAATATAGTGTTCTGACATTTCTATCAGTTGTTCCAAACAGAATTCTATATGTTAAAACATAGTGTCTTTAGGTTTGTATTTTCACGTACTGCATATGCTTTTCAAATCAAAAAAATGGAATGCCAATTTGATAACAGAATGTAGATGGCGTTGAAAATTCGTTCCGTGTTATTGACGGGAAAAGAACAAACAGTGCATACGAAAACTAAGCACATTATTTTGTGGAGTACATGACACTTATCATATAACAAAACGCATTGCCAAAATATTTTATTTTGCACGCAAAACTTTCAGTTTAAGTAACGCCAGAACTTATGATACAATTTATTAATACGAGTAGTATCTAATTCTAACTTCAGAAATAAGCTTCCGCATTTACAAGATTTTTCTCATAGGTAATTCTGGAAGAGGATACGAGCTTATTGATAGATTCGATTAAGTTCGTATCACGAATTTATCTGATCAAGTTTTTAATCTCAACTGAAAGATATGAGCACTATTCCAAGAGCAAAATATAATAGATGATATAGGTTTAGGGCAGGGGTGGACTGCCATTAAGGGTTATAGGGGCTGGGAACCACCGATATCATCACGCAACATAAGCGTTTCTTTTCTAATTAGAAGAAAACATTTATTCAATCCTAATAATCACTACTAACAATAGTTTATCATACCATGATTCTTAATGGTTAGCAAAGCTTGGAACTCGCAGTGTTGTACATAACAAGTACACCAATCTCCTTGCGGCAAAGCAGAACGTTGGGCCAGATTACATGAGCCCGCGGTAACTCCTCTCCCCTCTCTACACTTTGTTGGCCAGGTGTCTATACCTTTCTTGCTCTCCTACTCCTCTCTTTCTACGTTCAGCAACATTTGGGGCCGGCTAGTTGTGGCCCGTTATACGATTTTAGCATTCGTGTAATTCTGGTTGGAGTCTTAATTGTTTGATTGATAAAGTAGTATAGTTTTAAAACGAATAGAGCCAATTATTTACTAAAAAGCCACTTTTATTCATTAAAGGCAGAATAAAAACTGAAATTAAACGCTTAGGTGTCCATCAACCAACTAATTTTGCATTTACACAACTAGAAGATAGAAAAAAATAACAGAATTTCTGTGACAGTTTAGTAAGAAATCGTGATTTACAGTATCGTTTGTTTTAATCAGCTGTTTCTGAAGTTCGTGAAGTTCTGATGATAACTTTGCTAGTCTCTCAAGAAAGTAACAGAATTACTGTTCTAAAGCAAACCGAATTCAAATGCCAAAGAAATGTGTAACACATTGGTCAATCAAAAGAAATGACAATTGCTACAGTCTCAAATATTCATTACTTTTGGAATTATTGACCCCCCAAAATTTATTACATTCAGAAAACATTTCCTGCTCAGTCTGAGAAAATTTGCATTAAATTACAGTACTGTGATCTCCTACGAAAATTAAAAATGAACTACCAGCTATTTATAATAATGATACATTCAAAGATATCCCTACAGGCCCGCCTCGATATCATAGGTGGTAGCGAGTCTGCCTCACGTACAAGAGGTCCCGAGTTCAAATCTCGGTCAGGGTGAGTTATCTGGATAAGGTTTTTCCAGGGTTTTCCCTTATCCTGAAAGACTAATGTCGGGTAACTCTAAGCTCTATGGACCCTGGGCTCATTTGAGTATCATTTCACCCATCCCATGCATCGTCCGATATGACTTAACGTTGGAGGACATAAAAGACAAAAGAAAAGGATATCCCTACAGTCAGAACTCTTCTTTTTTCATGAGGATGCGCTTTCTGAAGTGCACAAAATGCTGCAAATTGCCTAATAACTGCAATTCTAACAGGTGAGAAAAAAGTTTCATAATGAAAGGAATTAAATATTCTCTTAACACCATGAGTCAAGATAGACTTAATTCGTTGGCTCTTTGTTCCATTCACAAAGAGGAAAATTGTGAAATACCTAACTTAACAACAGAGTAATTTAGATGTTTGCCTTCCAGAAGAATAGACGTGCTCAGCTCTTGTACAAGTAGTACTTTACTTGGTGAGTTTTATTTTATATTTTATTATTAGTTACTTGATATTTAAAAATGTACAGTTGAAACGATTTAAATGATTATGTAAATCTATTTAGTAATTTAAATAAGTAAAAATATATGTAATTTTGTGATTGGCTGTAGTAATAATTGTATGACGTAATGTGGTGACGTAGTATTAAATCGACCAATCACAAAAGTAATATAGGAGTAACGATAGTTATGAAAAATCAATAATCTTGAGAGATGTTTTGTAATCTGAACAGTGATGAATTGTTGTGCAGGATCAAGAAATTTATATAATTAAAAGAAGCTATTTATCAAGTAAGCATTTATCGATAGACAGGAGGTAACCTGCAATTGACTAGGAAGGGAAGTTCAAGTAAAATGTAATCCAGATAATACAATTAAATTGTTACAAAATTGTCTTCTCCGAAACATTTTCCGAACCATGCCTGAAAACTAGATGTCACATGACTCTTATTTAATCAAACACAATCATCAAGAAACGACTCAAAATACAACTGATTAACCCTGTTATACCTATCTGGCTCCTCGACTTGGTCTTCGGTCAACGTGCATCCTATTTCCAACATAGAAATCCTGCTACACTGTGTTTTGACACATTTCTTCTAATGCTGTTTCTTTGACAATGCAACTAAAGGTGACCTGTTTTAAAAGGTATAACCCCACTTTACTTTCATTACGAGCGTCTTCATATCAGACCCCACCTGGAAAAAGCAACTGATTTAGGGTAATTTTACGGAGTGAGACACCTCACACGCTTATACCCACATAGGTCCATACCCCTAGGCAAGAGAAAGAAATGAAGTGAAGGAAGCACACACTGCACGCAGACAGTAGTGTCGCGCGGTAATTCCACGCTCGAAAACCCTACCCACTCCAGGAGCTGCCTGGAGAGGATGAGTGAGTGTCCCTGTGTGGGGGAGTTTAAGAATCCGTAGAAGACCCATCGACCAAGCAGCCCTCTAGTGTCAACGGGAGATAACTTTTTTCGCGTCTTCCGTTATACGTCACGAAACTTAGAAGTGCACCTGAAAGATGGGAAGGAAACGGAATGAAATAGTACTGATGGAAAGTAAATCGTGGTAGATGAGAAACTACCCCCAGGAATTGTTTACCCAATCGTGAAACAATCAAAGGTCGGAGTGGATGGTCGAAGGAGACGAACACAGGATCACCCGAATGCGAACTTCACAATTCCGCTGACCCATCTTGCTTGATTACAGATTATATAAATAATAATATTAATAATTAGATTCTTATTTTTGTTATTTAAAATAAAATAAGATTTCAGATCACATCATATTAAATAAATGAACAATTGAATGTATTGAGAAATACTGGCCATCGCTGCAAACAACGGGAATGAGAAAATAATAAATCAAGAGCCTCGTGTATTTGCAAATTGACAAGGTCAAAAAGCAAACTTTAAATCATAAACTAGTGATCACGGCATATGATAGTATTACTATTCAGTGTTGGTCACCATAAAATATGAACACGATGCTTACTAATCCAATACTCATTTACAGAATATGATGACATAAGCACAGTTTTAAAACACATTCAAGAATTGCTTACTTATTCTAAGAGTTCATTAAACCATTAACTCAAATTATCTTTTCGTTTCTATCCCTGAAATATTTTAAAAATTTCGTCACATGATCATTTAAATTAATTGCCGTAATATACTGAACTATTTTAAATACCTTATTCTTGACTTTGATTTTTCTTACATTAGTATACTCTATTATATTTCGCATGATATAGTTGGTATCCAGTCTCGTTTAAATTTTCAACGGAAACAGAATAAATTTAAAATGTTAGAAAATGCATTTCACCTCGTTTGTTTCTCAAGATGTGGAAAATGAGATGAGGGAAAATAAAAAAAAAGGCTTTATATGTGAAAGTTAAACACATTCGTTGTTTTCACGATCAGAATAACAATTTTGAAGGACAGTTGTGTGAATCAGGATTTGAATGTGTAATATGTTAGCATTTTTATTGTTTTAAAATTATTATTTGGGTACCATGTGGACATATCATTGTCTAAAATATTAAGAGTAGTCATTTTTTCTACTTTTAATTATGTAATTAATATTATAATTATGGAATGTTACATTAAAACATTTACATAAAACAGCAGAACTTAGAAATGTCATAAGTGGATCACCACTTGTTATACCAGGTTTTAGAATTAACACCTTTAATGCGCAGGAACAAAATATAATATTTCATAACTAAATCATGAGTTAGTACTGTCCTGGCTACAAATGAAATGCACAATACGTTTAATTTAATTATAATTTTCTTTTCTAAATGACACACGCATTGCTTAACTCTGTTATGCCAAAATTTGAATTTGGTTAAGAACATGACATGGACTGCTTATGCCTTACTTAATATGAAGGAGTGCAACAGAATAGAAATGCAACATTGTTTGCTATACGCTATCGCAAATAAATGCCGTTGCTTCGACTGCTTATTTGCCACCTACAGCAGATTGCACAAATGGACGATGAAACAACTATGAACGTACTATGTGTAGTTAGTTTATTTGCTATTTCTTATTCTAATATAATTACACAACTTCATACTTATATAACATAATTGGTATACAATAAATACAAAATCTGGCATACTCGTTTTGGAGTTGCATTTTCTTTCGCCCCATTATAATTAGCCCAGGTTTTGTATATAATGGAGCATTATAAAACTTGAGATCTAGATTTTTGTTTCCCTTTATGCCTTATATATTTTTCCTAGATGTTCTCATTAATCTTCCCTGTTTTCCAAAACCATTCTTGCCTTACCTTGCTAATAAATTTTCCCAGTTTTATTACTCGTATATTTTCTTCTGGTCTTAGATTCAAAATTCTTTTGCCTCTTATTTCAATTGATATGTTTTCCCACTTATGCAATAGAAATTCGTCTCCCCAATATTTTGTTTTTTGACAATCAAAAATATAATGCCAAGTACTATCTTCTTTTACACACATTGGACATATTCCCTTAATACATTCATTCCTTATAACCCTTAAGTATATTAATCCTGTTCTAAACCATACCAACCCTTCTTTTCCTACTTTATCACAGATGTCAATATATATATATATATATATATATATATATATATATATATATATATATATATATATAAGATTTTCGTGAGGTTTTATTTATGTTACCACGGGAAATTGCATCATAATGAACATTAAGAATCCGATGCAATTTTGTACGGCATTAAAATATTTACTTGCGTTTTAATTGTTGCTAGCAACCAAGAAATCAGCTTTAATATTGATTTCATGAAAATTACACGACGTGTATAAAGATGCAAACAAGTGGCCCATTATGGAAAGTAATTAAATTGAGAATAAAGCGATACCATTTCCACCAATAGCAATCGGCTCTTCTAAGTATTATTCCAGTAACTCACCACCCCTTGCACTGCGTCTTTTTTTTTAATTTGCGTCCTCCAACGTCAAGTCATATTGGACGGTTAATGGAATGGGTGAAATGATGCTCAAATGAGCCCAGGGTCCATAGAGCTTAGAGTTACACGACATTCATCTTTCAGGATAGGGGAAAAACCCGCAAAAAACCTTATCCATGCAACTCAACCTCACCTAGATTCGAACTTGCGACCTCTTGAACGTGAGGGCAGACACGCTACCATCTACACTACCGAGGCGGGTACCACTATTCGATAGTAGTAATATTTTTAGATTTCGCTTCTAGTCTACTTCATAAGAAATTCATATAATCATCAGTTATACTGTACTATAATGTCGAGGTGCTAATCATATTGCACCAGAGATCGCCCCTAGTTGTTTATACCAGTAAGGCCAGAATTTATTAAGAGAATCTACACAATTCTGATCACTCCCCTCCTTTATAGCAATATATAACAAGGATCTTCGGTTCATTTTTGTTACTTGGAATTGGTTCAAATTAGGCTTAAGCGATACAGGGAATCTAGTCTTGTATGGATAAATGTGGACAATTTGTAATAAAAAGCAATATTGTGATGGACCGGAATGGGCCACTGTTTTGTACCTGAAGTGAACGTCGTTATATAGGGCGTAACAGGGATAGGTGAGGTCGTTAAGGCACATATCTTTCGTTAAAATCCCGGTAGCAGTATTATTTCTGACAGCTCCTTTCTAGGTTTACCTCAGTTCTAATTGCCACATATTGGGACGTACTCTAAACTTAGACCTGGAAATTTCCTTAGCAAATTTTGTTCACCAATTATGATCTCGTATCATTTATGATCACTGTTAGCGTAATGATGTATAGAGAAATGACACCATTAAACACTGTTTAGAAAGCAGAACAATAGAGGAGCAAGTCAGAGTAACATAGAAAGAAGAGGGAAGTATAAAAAGAGGGATAATTAACATTTAATACAATAACGCCAAGGCAGTTGTACTTCTTCTAAATTGGGGAGTACCCACTAAAGCGAAATAACTAACAAGTTATCCTTAGAACAATGGAAAGATTAAGTAAATTTGAAACCATGTGCTACCGTTCCCTTAAGAAAAACATAAAATGTGTAGTGTCAAACGCCTGCTTTTACTATAGAGGCACCGCAGGCGGTAACACTAATGATTCATAAGATGGAGATGGAGCACCGGTGAAAGTGATGGCGGGGGAACTGGAGATCCAGGAGAAAACCCGCCCAGGCGCCGTGTTGTCCACCAAAAATCTCATCTTGTGCTCGCCTGAGATCGAACCCGGACCGCCTTGGTGAGGAGGTAGTCTTTGGAACATTTTCTGCACTATCCTTTTGTCACTTTTCAATCACATGATCATTTTATTTCCTTTTCTTTTAATAACTTAGCAATGAATGATAATTCAAATGTAATTAAGATACTAGAGTAGATAATCTTCGTATTTTAAATGAAAGAAACGCAAGTGTATAGTAAATTTTATGTCCCTTTTAGTGTATCGTATTCATCTTTATTCAATAAGACTATGAATATTAAGTATTAGATGGAGGCCCTTTAATTCATCTGCTAAGTAAGCGGGCAAAGGGTTATGAAGAACGAAATAGTGTGTAGTATCAGAAGCAGCATCTGCACACGCAGTTTAATGCAATTCTTGAGTCGATGACGTATGCCGCTATACAGTAAATTAATTCCCTGTTTAGGCGATAGAGTGTTGACAGAGATTAGGGCGTGATTTGTGTGTGGAGTCGCAATCAACACAACAGATGTAATCCCCCGTTAACGACAGCCTTGTGGGTTACAGTCTGTAGGGGTGTCCAGAGTGCACACTCACTTGGGCTTCGTTTGCCTTCTCGATGATGAAGTTAAAGCAGTGATTCGAACTATATTTTATTCGATTCCCCACACATTAATTTGAAATGTACATACTTTATACTTAACATATCTGCAGTAAGTCAAGATCCTATTGTGGAATTGCCTTTCTGGTCATTTAATTCCACAAAAATTCCCGTCCAAAATTAGACTGGAGCGTCAAGCTTTGTTTCTCAGCCAGATAATCGTCCAAGGCCACTTTCACCCATAACGTTTCGGGTATAGGAAGTTGTCCGTTCAGTATCTTAAGGAAAGTGAAGATCTAGGAGAGATAGCAATCCTAGCCAAGATAATCAACATTCCGGCAGGGGGATGCGTGGATGGAGAGTGGCCTATCATCTACAAGTACTTATCGGTTGGGTGATATTTGTATTTAAATATTAATCCCTGCCGCTAAAGCCCTGCAGGCTTGACAACGCAACTGTCGACCTCACGCCCACGTGACACGGCAGGTATGGAGAATCATCCAACCGATAAGTACTTGGAGGTGATAGGCCACTCTCCATACCTGCCGTGTCACGTGGGCGTGAGGTCGACAGTTGCGTTGTCAAGCCCTAGACCCTTCAGGGCTTTAACGGCAGGGATTAATATTTATTCAACTATATACATTCAAAGTCCTATTTTCTCGTAATCTGATCTTACAGTTATGTCAATATAAGTAATCACACGATGAAAACTTTGTTCATTTCAATTTTCCCAATATACGCCAAGAGATCTAAAGAGCCTTTTCTTGATATTAAGTTTAGCTTTGGATTTACGGTTTTAATCCTTAAATATATGATCACTTTTAAACATTTAATATTGTTTAGTACGAAGCCATATTTGAGAAATTATATGCAACATTTAAATATTTAAACTTTTCGAACTTTATCAAGGAAAATTTCTGTATGAAATAATTTTAATTTTTGAACACTTTTATTTTCATTCTTTACAAATCTGTCACAAACATTTCAGTTAAATTGCTTGCACAAACTGATAAATTTACTGACTAAAATTTTCCTAAACATCTAGGTAGAACAGAATATAAGCTTTCGCATTACAATCTTATTTATGTAATCTCTACTATAACTTGTGACATTCTCGGAGGATCTTGAAAAACAACGAATTTTTAAACATCTTTTAACCAAATATTGTTTAGTCGCATATTTTTCATCCTTATTTAGCTCTTTATATTGTCCATTTGTGCTTCTGCGCCACGTACATAGCAGGTAGAGAAGATATTGCAGTCCACCCAACAATTCAATATCGAGAGTTTTATACAAATACACGTTTTGTGGCACACAGAATTCAGAGAAAAACTTTTTGATGAAAAAATGTATGTGTGTTTAAGGATAGCATTACTTAAACAGGAAAGGTCGGTTAAACACCAAACTTGGTACATATGTTTACCAATATTATATCATGGATGGGACACTAACATTTAAAAACATCTTTTACTCCATACTATCCTTTACGTAGAAAAGTTTAATAAAACCCAGATTTTCTCAAAAAGTTTGCTAATGATTTTGATTAAAATACCATGTATTTAAAATATCGAATATCTTGAATATCTTGAATTTTCTGGTAATAACCAATAGAGTGCTCTTTATTCTGGATGACTACATTATATGTCAACTAACATTTAATTACGGAAATCAACTTTCCTGCTTAATAATTGCTTCATTGTCATCGCCAAGTAACTCATGACATTTGCTTTACTAAAAGGAAAAACAAATAGTGTTTTGAAAATTTCAAAGGAATGCACTTTTTGTGTGGTTCTTTTATAGTTTATCAATTGAAAAAAACAAGTGTGTTAAAGGAATTAGCATTAGTCACTTTGTGCATCCTCAGTGACCACACTTAGAGTTCTTTCTATCATGCCAAACCTTCTGAGCTACCTTTTCTTGTGTAAGGAAGTTCGGCATTTTCAGCACAACTCATTTGCAATATTTTTGAGTTTATCCATCCTGATGCTATATAACGCGTTAGAGGACTGGGTTGGATTCCAAGCAGAGGGAATTCCACACTGAACTACACTTGTCAGGATCTACCCGGGGGAGCCGCACGCGACTCAGCGAATTTTTACAGTAGGACGGTACTTAGGTAACAAACCCCTCTCCCCGAATTAAGGTCTCTGTACATCAGACCTCTGGAGGGAAGGGATGAGGTGAGTGTACTCTATGGGTATCCAAAGCGAGGGCCAGGAGAATCCCAACCGTGAACTAGAGATTCATCTCGGTGCCGAGGTTGACCGTGCAACCGCCAAACGCTTGGGATTTAACGTTAGCCCCCCTCAGCAAGCAAGCGACTAAAATGCCACTCCTATACCCAGAACGTAGTTACAGTCCACGAAGTCACATATGGCAATGCCACACTCCCCCATCTTCGACACTTCCAATCCCGAAAAGACGGGATTGAAATTAAATTGAAATGTAGGAAAAGGAAGTCGTGAAATGTGACGTGCATATTCCCTTGGTGACCAGGGAAAACTACCAATAAATAATCTTTGGTCAAATTGATCGCTCAACAAGAATCATGCCTGTGACTTCCTAATGGAGAGTCTCAAGTGTTAACACTGAGCCACTCCACTCGGTAGCTCACAGGAAGGAATACTTTATTGTTAAACGTTGCTGAGTCTTTCATGCGTTTGGATTATGATTATAAATATTGTGTGAACTGAAGTTATAGTATCCAGAGTTTAATAAATGGGAGGAGTGATGGCTTACTTGATCCGCAGTCTGTTCACCCCTGGTGACATTATATGGGTAGATTCACTGAGAGGCTGGCAGCTACTCAGACCTTCCTTTATCTGATGAAACCACCTCCCCTCAATACGAGAGAGGGATGTTTACGAGGGTTGGACCAACAGAACACTTTAACTTTAATCAGTGAAGAGACACCACTTGCTTCACCAGATAGGATGAAGTAGAATGCCATGTGCAGGTGCTTATACCATGGTCAATTATACAACAAAGCTGACGTACAATGAGGTATTTAAGGGTTATATTAAATCTGTCACAGTTGCATTCTTCACTTATTCCAAGCATTGCCTTAATTCGCCCTAATCAGTTATTTTGTGTCTCCCCTGCTAACTTTATATTTCTCCATTTATACGAAAGGAGTTTGTTTTTTCAATGAAAATCATTCTTCAGAATTGTGTAAGAGTTCTCTCACTTTTTCCTCACTTTTGTAGGCGTGTGCTTTTCTCATTGCTGTCCAGCTTAGGGTACTGGCTACTGAAATTGCCAGTTTACACCATTTAAACCAATTTATACCATTTTAATCACTTTAAAACACACACACACACACACACACACACACACACACACACACACAAACACACACACACACACACACGCACACACACACACAGAAAGAGAGAGAGATAGAGAGAGAGATTTTTTCGTCATTCTCATATGTAACGAGTTTGCTGGTTAGCGTGCAGGCTTCTAAATTTAAGAGATACCGGGTCGATTCGCAGCTGGGAGTTTTTGTTTAGTTTTCCTCTTCTGTTTTTTGTTTGGGTTTTTGGTTTTGTTTTTTGTTTGTAATTTACGTTCTCCAACGTTAAGTCATATCGGACGAAGAATGAAATGGGTGAAAATGATGCTCAAATGAGTCCGAGGTCCATGGAGCTTAGAGTTACGTGACTTTTGTCTATCAGGATAAGGGAAAACTCCGGAAAAACCGTATCCAAGTAACTCACCCTAACTGAGATTCGGACTCAGGACCTCTTGAACGTGAGGCAGACACGCTACCACCACGCTACCGAGGCGAGCTCTTTCTGTTTAGCCATGATTGTTCCTCATCCCCTCTAGAGTTTGGAAGTAAGGGTAACAGTGTAAATATCTGCGTTAAATAAAATACCTGAAGTAAATAAACCCCGAGTAACATGACAATATATCGTGAAAATCATTGCAAATACGCAATTTTTCCAAAAGCAAAGACGCTTAGATGATGTTAAAGGCGGCGTATAAAATTAGAGAAAAATGCCTTGGAGATATACGTCCTTCCTTCCTTCCTTCGTTTGCTCCTTCCTTCCTTCCTTCTTCCTTCCTTCCTTCCAAAATATCCCTTATTAATAATGATTTGATTTCATGACTCATCAACGTTCACCACTTTAACTGGCCTTAAATACACACACAAACGTAGAGGGGGGGGGATTCAGAAACTGCAAAACCTGTATTTTAGGTAAATTTTGGTTACCAACTTTTGAGCAAAATACTATATATTCTCTACGTAATAGACATGCTTTAGAAGAAGTAAAAACTTGCGACCGCCTACTTCAGTCATCAAAATCCTTCCACCTGACTAATTCTAGAAGTTATTTGAATACCATGTTTTACCTGTGACTGCTTCCGTTGTATCAAGCTACTGAATTTCAGGCAAGAGCATATCTGGAGATGGAGAACAGTTATTCTCAACTGTTCCTTGCATATATAATTGACTATCGTACTTTGTCCACAGTTGCTATTGTTCCGTTGCCGAATACAAACCACGGTATCAGATCGATGTACACATTGTACA
The DNA here is from genome assembly GCA_030765055.1 of Mantis religiosa. Classification (NCBI taxonomy): domain Eukaryota; kingdom Metazoa; phylum Arthropoda; class Insecta; order Mantodea; family Mantidae; genus Mantis; species Mantis religiosa. The sequence continues at coordinate 178,463,712 of CM060947.1, forward strand.
CAGCCGTTTGTAGCCATTACAGGCTGCTTAAGGTCAACGCACTCCTTTGTGAATAAAGTTTTCTTGGTGTTTAAATGGAGCTTCTTTGCAATACATAAGCATATATGCGGCGGCTCTTTAAAAATGGAGTATATTGTTATACTACAAAGACTTCTTTTGTTCCATTTATACCCCGCCTTTAACTGCAATGGTCATATCGAAGGTGTTAACTCGAATTCGTTGGGTTTTAATCATTAGATCACGCACATATTCGCACTTCCATTCATACTTCCAGACTCTGGAGAAGACGAGGAATTATTTTGGCGGGAGAAAAATCCCCACCCCTACCGCCGGGAATCGAACCAGGGACCCCTAGCACGGAAGGCAGGTGCACCACTGACTGAGCTACGGGGCCAGCCACAAATACTTTGAGAGATGAAAAGATGAAATTATTGAGTAAATTTAACATTTGCAAAAACTGTTAGAATTTAAGATAAGGTGTGTTTGCTTTAAACATAATACATTTTCCGGGTAATTTCATACTTAATTTGCCTTTCTGAAATTGTTTTAGTAGTATTTACGAACTTTCCCTGTATTTTATAGGTACTTATTATTTTGGATGCTTAAATATTCATATTTATATGTTCCTTCGTCCTGCACCGTGGCGTAGTGGGCAAAGGCATCATGCTTTGGTTCGCTGCCACGGAATGCACCCCGTTTTTTTTTAATTTACCTCCTCCAACGTTAAGTCATATCGGACGATGAATGGAATGGGTGAAATGATGCTCAAATGAGCCCGGGGTCCGAGCTTAGAGTTACCCTACATTCGTCTTTCAGGATAAGGGAAAACCCCGGAAAAAACCTTATCCAGGTAAATCACCCTGACCGAGATTCGAACTCGGGACCTCTTGAACGTGAGGCAGACATGCTACCACCACGCTACCGAGGCGGGCACACCCCGGGTTCAATCTCACCTCTGGGGTGCGGATTTTAAGTCCCGGTTGTAGGAGCGGTACCCATTCATAATCGTGAGGAAATTTAGGAGCTTAAGATATGTAAGCGGCCCTGGTAAAGAAAGCCAACTTTCCGCCTGGAGGATGCCGAGATAGTGACCACATCTCCTCCCCGTATAGATTGGATGATCGCCCACCTCTACCTTTCGTATGTGGGCGTGAGGCCGGTAAGTAGGGTTGGCAGGCCTTGGCGCTCTACGAGCTGTCGTGCCATGGATTATGTTTCCTCTCGAGAGCTTATTGATTATTTTGATTACTGTCCACTTTATTCGTTGGTACCTTGGTAAGTGCTAGAATAATTTTAAAAAAAACTGGTTAGCCGAAGATTATACAATTATGTAAGCCTAAAAAATGGATCCAAAAATTGTATTCTGAGATCGACTATATTGATATTTAGAATTAATTAAATGTTTATCTTTCTTCCTCCTATGTATTTAAAGAGAGAAGAAAGGCTTCATTTATTAAACATGTTTCAATAATTTTAATCAAAATATAATTAAAAACGAATATGCAATCTCATGCTTGTGTCATATTCTGTAAGGATGGAGAGCGAGGACTTTTAGGCAACTTTTATCCAATACAAGAAACATTTATAAATTAATTTTCTCAAAATTGTTGTCAAATTTGTTTAGAATTGTCTCTGGAATCTTCTCGCTTGTTAAATTTTAAATTATTACAAGATCTTAAGAGACAGCATAACTCCTAAAAGAGTCACTTTCCCTTTTCTGCAAGTCCTTCCTAACCCAACTTTTGCGACTTCCTTCGTTATTGATTTATTCAATTTTAATCACTTTTTACAAAACATTTCATATGAATGTTATACAGACTTATTTCTTACATTTGCCCCCCATAATTCGATCCCATGAGTCATTTTTGCTTCTTCTATTGTTTCATACACTATTTCGAGCCATTTTACCGATATATCTGGCAGTTAATATTTATAATTTCTGCCATGACTGCCTTGTGGAACACCTGCACAGAATTGGAATCTTCCCCTCACCGAAGTGTGCTGTATGCAAAAGAGAAAACACTATCATGAACTGGGAGCATCTAAGAATCTGCGAAAGACTGCAATGATGTGACGGGATGTCAGATGTACACTTAAATTGTATTGAGAATTTAGGAAACTAATGAGTATATATCAAATGTCTGAGTATTGAATAAATAAATAGTTACTATTTCTTACTCCTCTGACTGCCATCATGCTTTTCAGACCATCTTACCATGCGGACCGCGCAGCCCAGCCAGAATACGATGTTATTACCTCTTTACAGTTGCTATCATCTTAATATAACGCACGGCGTTAACACCTCTTCGTACCTGCTGTGGCGCTAATAGCATGCGGGGCAGAGAATCCTCTAGGGGGAAGCTCACACCTCCTTACGCGTTCTGTTATTGTAACACTGTATGTAACGAAAATGTTACATTGAATTCATGGTTTCACATTGTATTCACGGTTTCACATTTGAACTAGTCGGCAATCATCATCACCATCATCATCATCATCATCATCATCATCATCGTCGTCGTCGTCGTCGTCGTCGTCGTCGTCTTCTTCTTCTTCTTCTTCTTCTTCTTCTTCTTCTTCTTCTTCTTCTTCTTCTTCTTCTTCTTCTTCTTCTTCTTCTTCTTCTTCTTCTTCTTCTTCTTATTCCTCCTCTTCTCCTTCTTCTTCAAGGACTGGGCCCTGTGACCTGTTCCGTTCTCTTCAAGAGCCTACCGATCCTTCCAGCGTAGAGCTGGGCGTCCCACACCTCTCTTTCCCTTCGGCATATAATCTAAAACTCTTCTTGGAAGTCATTCCGCGTCCATTCTTAAAATATGATTTTTCTATTCATTTTTTTCTTTATTATTTTACTGTTTAAATTAAAAATCCCAAGTTCTTCTCTTATTTTTTCGTTTCTTACGTGTTCTATTCTTTTATAACCTGCCACGCTTCTCAAAAATCTCATCTCTGCCGATTCCAGCTGTTTGCGTTGGTTCTTTGACAGTGTCCATATTTCGGAACCGTATGTTAACGTTGGGACTGCCATTATCTTATAAAATATCATCTGTGTTTCCTTTCGTGTTTTCCTGTTCAGCGTTCTTATTATAGTCCCACACATTTGATTGAATCTGTTTAATTTCACCTCCATATCCTTTGTTATTTGCTACTGCTATTGTGTAGCCTAGATAGTTAAAACATGTTCTATTATTTTATTGTTTATAACTATTTTTGCTCTTATGTTGTTTTTTTTCCTCTAAAAGTCATTACTTTAGTTTTGTGTTCTGAAATTGAAAGGTTATATGTTTTCGCTACGTTGTTTAAACTATATACTGCTTTGCATATCATCTTCTGAGTGGGATATTATCACTTGATAACCAGCAAGTAATACTGTATTTAAAATTATGTTTCCATTCAGTACGTTTTGTTTTATACTTTGCTGCCAGTCTTGTATCATATTATCAAATAGATATAGAAGAGTATAGGCGATAGAGGGCATCCTTGTTGTACTCCTTTATTTATGTCCACTGCTTCTGTTTTCCTACCAGTCTTTATTATTGCTATTTTAGTGTTTTTATATATACCTTGTACAGTCCCTATTAAATGTGCTGGTATTCCACAATTTTCCATTGCTATCCAAAGTTTATCCCTTAAAACTGAATCGAAGGCTTTAACATAGTCAACAAAAAGCATAAATGTGTCAACATTAAATTCTTTGTGTTTATCAATTAGTTGTTGAATTATAAATATACTATCTGTGCATGATGTTCCTTTTCTAAATGCGTTTTGGGCCTCATGAAGCCGTGTTTCCGGTATTGTACTTATTCTTCTTAAATTCTTTGTAGCCCAATACTGCTTCACCAATTATTAGAGGAACACCTCCAAAATTAAATAGCTACTGTGATTTCACCGTAAGTAAATGTTTTGAGGTCACCTGGATTTAAAAAGAAAACTCTTTTTAGGAAAAGTTGTGCCCCTGGCCTGTGAATAATACATAATCAAAAGCATTTTACATTTTAGTGCTACAATCCCCTGTACCTAACTTACAAATGGTCATTTAGGTACTGTCTTTCTCTACTGTATAAGTTTCTGCATATTGGTTTCCATACCAATAATAATTTAAATAATAGTAATATATTTCCATCCGAACAGGGGCAGCCCACACAGAACTGCGGTGTTTATACCTCTTCAAAGTTGCTACCATCCTAACATCACTCTCGGCGCTACTACCTCCTCGGATTTGCTGTGGCTCTAATACCACGAGCAGAAGAGAATTTTCCGTTATACCGGTATGGCTAGAAGTTCACACCTCCTTCCTTACTCGTTCGGTTATTGTAACACTTCCAGTCGGCAAATGCTTTGTAGCCCAATAATGCATAATTAATTATTAGAGGAATACCTCCAAAAATCAAATAGCTGCCGTGATTTCACCGCAATTACATGTTTTGAGGTCACCTGGATTTAAAAAGAAAACTGTGTGTAATCAAAAGCATTTTACATTTTAGTGCTACAATCCCCTGTTCCTAACCTCCGAATGGTTATTTAGGTAGTCTTTCTCTACTGTATAATTTTCTGCATATTGGTTTCCATGCCAATAATAATCTAAATAATAATAATAATATCTTTCCAAGCGCAACGCGCACCTCATACAGAAGTACGGTGTTATTACCTCTTCACAGCTGCTATCATCCTAATATCACGCACGGCGCTACTACCTCTCCGGATTTGCTGTGCCCCTAATACCTCGTGCAGAAGAGAATTTACCGTTATACCAGTGTGGCCAGTAGCTAGAAGTTCAGACCTCCTTAGGCGTTCTGTCATTGTTACAATGTATGTAACGGAAATGTTACATTGTATTCACGGTTTCACATTTAAACTATTCGCTAAATTCTTTGTAGCTCAATAATGCTTAACCGTTTACACTGGGCGACAAAAAATAATTTTTGAATGTTTCGAGCACTTCATGAGGCAATTCCTACTAATTTTGGGTTGAGAAAAAGAATTATGACAATGAAAAAATTTTATTACCTCTAGTTTCTATGATATAAACAAGGTGGAAGTATTACATATTAACGGATTGAGAGAAAATGATACATTTTAATTACATACATGCTAACAACAATGAAAGTGCATTTGATTTTTTTAACAAGTAAACAAATGTAACGTAACAAATGTCACAGCGCTAACAAAGCTGTTAAATTTCTTGCATTTCACAACCTGTTTTCTGAAAATGTTAACAAACCTGTGTTAACGCCAAGAAACTTGTAAATATCACAGCTATAGAAGGCTATGGATGAGTCGTATTATTTACTGAACGAACTGCAATGCGCTTTTGTTTTCATTTTCGTCTGCACAAGCTGAAAAATGGCGGATGAACAAAATCATTAATAAAGCCGTGAAACAAATTTCTCATCTATGGAGAAAGAATTGTTAATTGAATAGGTGACGAAGTTTAAGGCTTTCGTGGAAAATAAGAGGACGGATGCAGTGAATGTAAAAGAGAAAGATGTCACGGGGAAAATATTGGAAACGAATTTAATTAAAATGCATGTGTCACTACTACAAGCACCAAACAAGTTGTCAGTATTGTAACATGACCGCTAGAACACCCTGTACCAGCTGCGAACGGAAGGCAGGGGGGAGGACCGCGTTAGCCACACCTTCTCCTCGTTTGTCTTGTAGTGGTGACAGGCTTGTGGTTAGGGGAAAACATGACTGGTCGTCTGTTTTCCTTCTACCTGTTTCTCGATCTTTCGTTTACCAGAACAATCTTGTAAACACCAGAAACCGGCGATATTCCTATAAAGAGGGTTACAGACAGACAGTGTGGGTCAGTTGTTGAGTTGGTTTTGGTGTAGTCAGTCAGTTGTTGGTTTGAGAATGAGGACAGTTCTTGGTGTAAGAAGAGTTAGTCAGTGACGTGTTAATGAACGAAAGGATTGTGAATGAGAAGACTGTGCGTGCATCGGAGTTTATGTAATCGCGAGTACAAGTGAAGTTGTAACGGACGAACTGGTGAATCGTAATTGTGAGCATTACGTAATTTTGTGTAATTGGCAAGTGTTAAACTGCAAGTCGGTAGAAATAAAGAACATTGTTGAGTGGTGTAATTGGACTTTTTATTCCACGAACCCACAAAGTCACAGTATTATGTAAATTTAAAACGATGTGCGAAGGACAAGTGACTTGAACGTTTCAGGACAGCAGGTGGACAATGTATTATCCACATAATTCAGTGAATTATAAAATCGCAAGGTTATTAATACTTGAAAAAAGGCGAGATCGCCATAGGTATCTTTCGATGCATGTTCTAACCTCTCTTGTACTTCCGCAGTAACCTTCATAACAACATGTTTCGACAGTGTAGGCCTCCGTAAAAAATTTTCTTCGGATAGCTCCTCAAAATCATTTCTCCTCATAGGCCGTACACTATTACGAATGCCATTTAGACAGTCTTAAATATAGCAAATCGACATCAACAGCTGAGTTCATGCTCGCCTTCTTGACTATTTATAATTGTTAAGGACTTAACATCAGAAATTTGGCTTGTTAGTTTAACAATGGTTTTAACACGAGTGTTACGCTAACACTTGTTGGTGAAATGCAATTTTTGTTTCAACTATTGCTAAACTCGTGTTAAGTCTTAACATCTGTTGCTGAAATCGGGCATAAGGTTCTAAATTGCTGGAAAAGTACTCTCGCAGATAGTCATGTTTGAAGAGAATCATGTGGTGGCCTATTGACTTCGTCGTCTTTTAGCTTGCCTCTTGTGATGGAGTTCCGCAGAATACCTATACAAAGACCAACAGTAATCCGCAAGCATTACTTCATTCCAACGGCCCTGATATCTTTGTTCCATAACAGAAATGCCCTGATGGAATCTCTCCCCATGTTCATCACTAACAGCTCCACAACTAGGAGGGAAACAGTCTATGTGAGAGTGGAGAAAATGGATCTTAAGGGACATGCCGCTTCCAAGGTTACCGTGTTTCTGCAGGAGTAGTCATCAAATGCTTGTAGTTATCTCTTTTGTTGCTAGAAATCCATGAACAACACCCTTGAAGGCTTCCCAATCTTCCTTTTCTTTCGCCTCCAAAATTTGGTCAAATGCAGGATCCTTTACAAGTTTTCTTATTTATGGTCCGACAAAAATGCCTTCCTTAACTTTTTCATCACTTAATTTCCAAAATTTATCTCTGATTGTGTTTTGTTATTTGGCAGGTGTGCCAACTCCCCCCAAAATTCCACAAAATTTAAACTCTCCACTCTAAAAGTGCAATGTCACTTTATCTTCAAAACAAGAGCGAATCTATCACTTTTATGGTGATTTTTGAATTCAGCAGATGGAAATACATGTAAATTCACTATTTTTAAGCCCGAAACATTTTCATTGTTGCCGAGTGTTATTAGAGGAACACCTCCAAAAATTAAATAGCTACCGAGATTTCACCACAAGTACATGTTTTGAGGATTTAAAAAGAAAACTATTTTTAGAAAAAGTTGTGCCCCTGGCCTGTGAGTAGTATATAATCAAAAGCATTTTACGTTTTGGTGCTACAATCCCCCTTCCTAAGGTCCAAATGGTAATTTAAGTACTGTCTTTTTCTACTGTATAATTTTCTGCATATTGGTTTCCATACCAATAATAATTTAAATAATAATAATAATAATAATAATAATAATAATAATAATAATAATAATAATAATAATAATAATAATAATAATAATAATAATAATAATAATAATAATAATAATAATAATAATAATAATAATAATAATAATAATAATAATAATAATAATAATAATAATAATAATAATAATAATAATAATAATAATAATAATAATAATAATAATAATAATAATAATAATAATAATAATAATAATAATAATAATAATAATAATAATAATAATAATAATAATAATAATAATAATAATAATAATAATAATAATAATAATAATAATAATAATAATAATCATAATAATAATAATCATAATAATAATAATAATAATAATAATAATAATAATAATAATAATAATAATAATAATAATAATAATAGTAATAATAATAATAATAATAATAATAATAATAATAATAATAGTAATAATAATAATAGTAATAGTAATAATAATAGTAATAGTAATAATAATAATAATAGTAATAATAATAATAATAATAGTAATAATAATAATAATAATAATAATAATAATAATAATAATAATAATAATAATAATAATAATAATAATAATAATAATAATAATAATAATAATAATAATAATAATAATAATAATAATAATAATAATAATAATAATAATAATAATAATAATAATAATAATAATAATAATAATAATAATAATAATAATAATAATAATAATAATAATAATAATAATAATAATAATAAATAATAATAATAATAATAATAATAATAATAATAATAAATAATAATAATAATAATAATAATAATAATAATAATAATAATAATAATATTATTATATATTATAATAATAATAATAATAATAATAATAATAATATAATAATAATAATAATAATAATAATAATAATAATAATAATAATAATAATAATAATAATAATAATAATAATAATAATAATAATAATAATAATAATAATAATAATAATAATAATAATAATAATAATAATAATAATAATAATAATAATAATAATAATAATAATAATAATAATAATAATAATAATAATAATAATATTAATAATAATAATAATAATAATAATAATAATAATAATAATAATAATAATAATAATAATAATAATAATAATAATAATAATAATAATAATAATAATAATAATAATAATAATAATAATAATAATAATAATAATAATAATAATAATAATAATAATAATAATAATAATAATAATAATAATAATAATAATAATAATAATAATAATAATAAATCAAAGGTTTTATTGAGTAATATAATACAAGAACATTTTGTATGGAAATACTTCAAGAAATATGAAATGTGTAGTGTTTAACGCCCGCTTTTACTACGTACGGCACAAATCTCACTTTGCGGTCGCCTGGCATCGAACCCGGGCCGCCTTGTTGAGAGCCAAGCGGTCTAACCACTGAGTCACGGCGCGACCTACCAGACAGAAGAAAGCGGAGAAGTGCCAGAAGAACGTGGTACGAGAAAATATATAGTCATATGAAGAAGAGGGGGCTGAAGAAAGACAATGGAACGACAGGAATCTCTGGAAAGCAGGAATCAAGGGTGAACTGCTGTACAGTAGAAAACCTATATATAAAATAAACGACAATATGTAATGAAAGTTATGGTAATATAGCTACACAGATATCTTTTTCTACTATTCGAAGAAATATTTTATTACGAAACCAAGTTATAAAAATCAAAATTTGTATATTATTTGCTTAATTACTATATGGGTCTTGTGTACAGTTTTGAGCAACTTAGGCAAGGATGCAGCCTCTAGCCTGGCCAGATATTATATTGCGAGGTAATCGACGCTCATTTACGACGAAACCAATCCCCGTCTGGTGGTTCTATAGGAATGATCATGCTGTAATAATAATAAATGGATAGGGTAACCATTAGATGCAGGAGGGGAGTAACACTAGTAGGGGATGAACAGCCGTTACCGTGGGAAAGCAACCCCTGGTACTTGGTACCAAGCCATGTCGAATCTTCTTTTACTAAAATGTTACCTAGGCTAATGGACACTTTGTTGAGAGTTGCTTGCACGCTATGGACACGCGCGCACTGTTGTAGAGCGCTCTTCAGTCGTTTTTGTCCCGGCCTCTCCAAAAGCGCACGCGATAATGAAACATTGTGTGTTTGTGGGACTGGCAAAAGACTACTGTTAACTGTTTATAACCTCGACCACCCGCCTGATTGAAACCTCTTATTGAAGAAAACAATGTGGTTAACTATTAGCTAATTTTGTTTCATTTGTTCATCCTCTGTTAATGTTTCCTCTAAAAGAAGGAAATATGATGACCACTCCCCTGAATTTTTTTAAGACAGTCCCGCACTATACTACTCTTCATGAGAAAATAATAGGCCCGTAAATGTCGATTTATCTCCTTAACATATGGAGAATGTGTTGTACTCTATCCAAATATTTCGTATCAGAATAGAATGAATATTTATTTCTCAGCTTTCTTCTTACATTTTATTCTTCATATATTCATTAATACATTGCAATTACCAACATTCCTAGCACATAAATACAAACTCTCTTTCTTATTCCTACACAATATGTAACTTTCCTACCTGTTTGCCTTACATTTCGGTCTCAATACACCCAACCTCTGGTTTTCCGTGTACTGATGACCCTCTGCTCTCTTATATCTCTTATTCCCATATCTCCAAAGTTATTTGTTGATTATTCTTAATCATTCTTAACCATTTCTCTCCGTCATTCTTTAAATAATCACCTACATTTCTTACATTATTTCTTCCTTTTAGAGATAACGTTTTCCTGAGTAGTAATACCTCTGCCCCCTCTCTAAAACTATCCCATTTTGTTGCCAAATTTGTTCTCTCCATGCCTTTCTTTGTGTACAATATAATGTACCATGCCAGTCTTCTCCACACAGTCTTCTCCCTTCCTCCTAATCATGTGTAATACCTAACTTCTGGTTCCTGTCCTCGACCAAACAAATCCGTTTTGCCCTAGCTTATTACACACGTCTATGCACTTTTCCTTCCCCATATTGTTTTTATTTCCCTGTATATCCTCAACGAGCTTCTGTCCCTTGTACTAGCAAAAGCAACTTGAGTATTAATATCTTCTATAACAATACTTCCAATTCCTCCAAAATAGGTCCCATACCTTTCTGTTCCATCAACTTCCTTAACTTTTCATGTCCAAGACTCTTTCTATTTGCTTCTCATTTGCATAAGTTTGTTTGTTTTTGTAATTTACGTCCTACAACGCTAAGTCATATTTATTTTTTTATTTTACAAATAATGCTAAATTGATCATACAAAACAAATTCACATTACGTATAGAAATTCAATTATGAAGTCTTGCAGAATTTGTGAAACAATTAGCAACTGCACACCTACAGATAGTATTAAAACTGTGCAAATATTACAAAAGAGACACTCTGTCTTAAACATTAGTTCCAACACATCTGCAGTTTCAACTGCATCATAAATAATAATCAATGTTACACAATGTTACAACCTACATGGTAGTTATCCATAATACATTTTATAAAGCAATGTTATGGTTATTTAGTATTTATTATTCAGATTAACTAACAACTTGGCACTAACTAAAATGTTTAGAAATTTAAATTTAAACCTAACTCAGATAATCTATCATTTCAGCCTATATGGCCTTAAATAAAGTTTATGTAGTATCGGACGATGAATGGAATGGTGTGAAATGATGCTCAAATGAGCCCAGGGTCCAGAGAGCTTAGAGTTACCTGACATTCGCCTTTAAGGATAAGGGTAAACTCCCGAAAAAAAAACCTTATCTAGGTGACTCACCCTGACCGAGATTTGAACTCGGGACCTCTTGAATGTGAGGCAGACATTCTACCGTCTACGCTACCGAGGTAGGTCTAGAACATATTTACAGAAGGTTGTGTTATTACATTCAACTTACAGTTATAAATGATATGTCAAGTGAAACAACAACTCAAACAGCTTTACCAAGAACTTTATAACTGTTCACTGTGACTACCCTTTGTCACACGGCACACATAGTCTATAGACGAGTTCTTCCCAAACGTTGATAAGTGTGTATTCAGTAAATGTAGTAACAGCTGCTTCAATCCGGTATCTTAATGCAGGGAGGTCAGCTAGTAGCGGAGGCACGTACACACGATCCTTGATGAAGCCCCAAAGATAATCGCATGGCGTTAGGTCAGGAGAACGTAGAGGTGATGCATAGCAAGCCCTCTCAATGGGGCCCTTGCGCGCTATCCAGCGTTCGGGTACAGTGACGTTCAATCGCGTACTTCGTTATGCCAGTGAGGTGGCGCACCATCTTGTTGGAAAGCAGAGTTCTCTGGCTCATTTTCTTTCAACTGAGGGAGGAGCCATTGCTCTAGTGTATCAAGGTAAGAAGTGCCAGTTACAGTAGGTTCATTAAAAAAGAAACGGCCCATAAACTTTCGCCGGAATACGGCACAAAAACATTCACTTTAGGGGAATCTCGTTGCATTTGTACCATCCCCTGAGGATTTTCTGAGCCCCAGATTCGCACATTATGAGTGTTAACATGTCCACTAAAGTGAAAGGTCGATTCATCACTGAAGACAACACGATCCATAAAATCATTATCGTCATGAAACATGTCGTTTGTGAAGTTGGCACGTAATCCGTGGTCTGTCGCCTTTAGAGCCTGTAATAACTGTAAACGGTAAGGACGTAGCCGTAAGCGTTTTCTTACAACTTTCCAATCAGTCGACACAGGAACTTGTAATTCAATACTAGCCTTCCGGACTGATTTATTTGGGTTACGAGTGAACCACTCTCTCACTCTCTGAACAGTCTCTTCGCTTACTCTTGGTCATCCCGTGCTCTTCCCTTTACAAAGGCAGATGGTATCTTCAAACTGATGATACCATCTACGAATGTTATTATCACTAGGAGGATCACAACCGAACTTAATGGGGAACGCACATTGCACAGAAACTACAGATTCGGTCTTTGCAAACTGCAAAACACAAAACACTTTCTGTTTACTAGTCGCCATCTTTGCTACTGCCTACCACTGTCTAGCGTATTGCGGCAGAAGCATTACACGCACATGCGCACTGGTGCCAACAAACAAAATTGTTTGAGTTGCTTTTTCATTTGACATATCATTTATAACTGTAAGTTTAATGTAACAAATATTATAAAGAGTTAAAATCCCGATATTCATTTATATACACCCTGTATAACAATGTCGACATTCTCAACTTAATTTATTTTCTCCTCAGTAGGCATCCATCGTTTTAGCTTACGCTTATTGTTTACTAGCGAAGCATTACCACGAATTGACTGAAATGTTTTTCGCGCGCCTTCTAAGCATATTGCAAGGACACCTGGAAATCTTGTTGGGGACTCACAGGGTCTATAGTGCCGCTTGGTATAGATTCTGACCGACTGTAGGATACTTTTATCTCATCCTTCCTCTTGGGTCTGACCTACAAGCCCTTAGCTACAGGGTTAGAATCCCCGCTGTGATCGACCGACACCTTGAAATGCTGTCAAAAATTTCCTCTAACTTTACTGCAAGCTGCAAATA